>JASGCC010000033.1:0-347500 GCA_030067915.1 Hydractinia echinata
CTCTCCATGGAACAGCATTTTATTCATACATGATGAACATTTTGGTGACATATCTTTCAATTTGTTTCTGAGATATCGATATCGGTAAGACAAGCGTCGGGACTCCTTACTTAGGGGCTGTTCACATGGAGGCGGGCTGGCTCGGTTAGGCAGGCTGGCTCGGCTAGCCGGGGTGATTTTCATCTCGTGTTCATATGAAGTTTTTTACATCTCGGCCAGCCGGGATGGAAAAGTTGTTTACATTTCACAAAAGATTCATAAACAATGAAGACAAAAGAATATTATTTCGAACTTTAAATAATTGATGAGAATTTTTTTAAATCTATTGTTAATTTCATCCCGCCTAGGCGGGCTGGCTCGCCTGTCATATGAACACATTTTTATTTTTCTATGCGTTTCTTAAGAACAGCGAGATCTCGGTACAAACAAGCGAGATCTCGGCAAGGCGGGCTGGCTCGGTTATCATATGAACACATTTTTATTTTTTCATGTGTTTCTTAATAGCAGCGAGATCCCGCTCAGTCGAGGCAGCCCGCCTCCATATGAACAGCCCCTTAACAACGTCAGGAAAAATTTTAGCATCATTAAAATATGTGCAGGTATTTTCAAGCGCAGTTTGCATGATCTTGATGTGAGATGCGTCTCATATTACGGCCTGAGCACTATTAACACAATGGCACAAGTTCTAATAATTCAGAGATTCATTCGATGCATTCAAGACATATATCGCCATTTTCCCTTTTTTTACATTTCTTGGAGCGTTTCTTCTCATGGTCTTCAGCGGTGAGTTACAGACAACTAAAAGCTAGTAAATATCTCATATTTTGGCCTAGGCACTACTAACGGACGTGGTGGAAACAAAACGTTTCTTTAGTCTTAAGTACCACCATTATCTCTTTACTATGAGAGTTAAATTAATATATACATCACACGCCTTACTAAAGACAACACAAAAACTGCTAGCTGCATTCATTTACAAAAAAACTTTTATTTTATCTTTGCACTTGTTTACTTCTTCAGAACCATATTTTAAACTATTTTTAAATGATAATAATTATGTCTAATGATTTGTAGTTACAGAGGCGTTCAGCTTAAGAGTATAGACGAAACGTTAGCCTGTCGAAAACTCAGGAGGTTGCTGTCTTACATATCCTGGGCATTAGATTTTCCCTCGGCGTATATACTCCGGGCATCGCACCTTCAGCAAAAAATAGCCAAGTGGCAGACATTTTGAATAAAATGCGCGCATTAATATAATACTATTTCTTAGCCTGTGGATAAATCTACGGGTTCGTCCTTCATTTTATATGTCGCATTTCGCGTTTCCGTTGCACAATTTTTTTCTTGCTGATGGACAGACAGTAAAAGGGTCTAGTCGTTAACCAGTGGAAGTCCATTGATTCGGCCGGCTTTTTTACCGCATTTCGTGTGTCTCGCTAAATGCGGCTATTATTATGGAGATTAATAATTAATAGTCTTGGCGCGTGGTAAAATCCATGATTTAACCCGTCGTATTCCAGTCCTCAGATTATCACCCGCGGCACATACCCCGGCTATCGCTATTTCGTGCCTCCTTAACACAAAGTAGGAAATCGACTACCATTTTGAATTCGTCCCTTATTAACACAAAGAAAAGAGAAGAAAAGTATTTGTTTGTTCTCAAACCTTTACCCATACTTACTATACCGTGACAGACACGTTATGCAGGTCAAAATCTTTCTCAGTGATTCGTTCTATACTGATACTGTAGTTGGTACAAAATAAGGACTGGAAACAAGGTTGCACAGAGCGGTCGTAGATGTTACCTTGAAAAATAACAATACTTCCTCGTGACTACCCATTTTCTTGCTGACGGACAGACAGATGAATTGACGCATTTTTAGTGAACCCAAAGCAAACGTAGCCACTAAGGGTCATTTGGTAGACCTTAATAATTGCCGCATTCTAAATGTCGGCCAAAAGCCGGTCATGCTAACTTCGCACGAAATCTTTAAGCTACAAATAACATGTGACAAACAGGCGAATTCCAATGGATTTTTCACGGGCTAACTACCAGTTTGTTTTTTAAAACTTTATACAACTATGCCGAATTTCATAAATTATAATAATTATGACGTCATCCACAATTTTTATATTGGTTCTATGCTCTTCAAATAAGGATATTCAGATAGAATATCAAATTATCATGAAAAACTGAAGTTTTAAGAGCAATATAATGTTCTGGTTGGATTTTATATAGACTTGAAGAAAATAATTATTTTAAAAACGGGGCTATTCTTAGAAAGCTCGGCTATATGATGGGTTTGACCGTAACTTTTAGCTCGCAGTTGAGGCACTTAAGGAACAAAAATATTTACGAAATTAGGTAATTTGTTCTACCTTTCGATAAGGAACTTAGGGATGAGAATCATTTTTAGTATCGACCTCTTTAATTGAGTTTGGCATAATTAGGAAATTCAGGAAAGGTCTATTAATTGTATTAATCTATAAAGTATGAGATGAACGCCTCTTATGTGCCAGCGGTATGTTATCAGTATTTCATAAATTCTACGGTTGACAAAAAAATACAATTCTTCAATAGAGAAAAAGTCATTAAAACTGAATCAGAACATCTTATTAATACAAGAGCCTCCCATCTCTTTCTTTCGTTTTTTCAAATAAACCTTCCGATCGAAAGATTCAGTTGCCAGAACAAGCAATCACAACTAAAAATAGCGTTGGAGATTCTCATTAAGCTCAGTTGACGATACAGGACAAAACAGGAGATAAGCTCACGTGACCAATGACCGTCATCAAATACGAAGAAAGTCGTTAAATCCTTTTCGGGTTAATTACACAACGTTTTGTTCGACCGCAAGAAATTAGACTAATCGAATCTTTTCCTTCCATTCATATTCTGAATGAGATTTGTCAATATCTCTATTAGTTTATTGCTTGTATCATCTGGAACGACCTCGTAGCGGTCAGCCCTAATTATATGGTAACGTATTGACTAATTTCTTGATTAACCTTAATCTAATTATAATTAAACGCACAGGTGTCAATTTTTAATGCCGGTTTGTGGTTTTCAATGTCAAGGGGCTAATTATAGTGCGCTTTCCTTTTTGAACGATTTATTCGTACAGGATCTTGAAAGTGCACGTAGGCCGATGCCCTTAATAAAACACTTGATGTCAGAAAAGTTATAATTTCCACTCAATGTTGTTAATACATCCCCTACTAATACTCGATTGTGACATAGCATGACTGATCAAGAAGGATTAATAATTGTGTAACATATTTACGCCAGCTCTTATGTGGCGTTAAGATGGCGTTAGGATGGCGTTAGGATATTTCCACGAAAACCGACTGCAGTAAAGTCTATTCAGGGGTGCGGGAGAAGAAAGGTCAAGTAAGGGAAAACGTATGATAGGTCCATTTTTTTTCTTCAGTGCTCTTTCTCTACTTTATTTCTTTCTTATCTCTTCTTATGCTTATCTTATATATTTTCTCTTCTCGTCTCATCTTATCTTATCTTATATATTTTCTCTTCTCGTCTCATCTTATCTTTATTTTCATTTCTTACGTGAAAGTATCTTTATCTTCACTTGTTAAAACGTAAGCAGCAAAAATATACAAAGCAAATCCATTACACTCTATACATATCTTTTCAGCAATGCCGATAACGATTCGTTCTCTCTCTATGTCTTTACATTGGTGAGTGAAATATATCGAAACGCTTTAAAAATTATTGAAATTCAGCTCAGTTAGACAAGGGGCGAAAAAAACCTGCCCAGGAGTAAGTGTGTCAAGAGGCAGCTTTTGGGAGATTAATTTTTAAACATATTTTAACGTATATTTTATTCAAAACAAACTCGAAGTTTACAAAAGATTTTAAAATATAGAAAATTTTTTACAAACATTTTTTATAGAGGTTCATTATAGAGGAATTAGGCCCAGGGATAATGCAAATTGGGACCTTTAAGTGACGTCCGCTAGAGAGAGGTGTCCGGTATAGAGTGTCTAAAAGTTTTATGAGAGTTTGACGGTCATTTCATTCGTTCCTAAGAAGTTCTCCGTAGTAAAGGCTGCTGTGGACTGTAACATTGTCATTGAAATCACATTTAGTGGTGCATATTGATGCTGTCAATCTAAATATAAAGAGTTAGTAAATTAAAATGACGATGAGTAAACGTATAAATGACATGAGAAACTATTGGCAAGCTTCACATAAAAGTCAACCAAGTGAATTAATCTTCACCTAGGGCGATGTCCATTGTTTTGCTGAAATTATAAAAGATAAAATAAGGTAAAGTTAATAATTCCTGCTGAGATATACAACTTAATCCGATTTCGATAAATATTTTGTTCTTTTAGGATTATTATTGAAAGTTTTATACCCCGATATCTTAACCTTTCAATTTAAATCAGACAAGAGCAGATGACATCATTTATTGAGAATATCATGTCATACTCGCGTTAAGTAAGACCCTTGTGAGTGGGAACTTTGCTAACTGGGACCAAATTTCTCTGTCTCTTTTTAACTTTCTTACTAATTGAACCTGAGAAAATTCGATTAATTGGCGACTTTAATGTAGTAATTCCGAGATAGGAGACAAAAATGTTGAATTCTTAGATTTTTGATCATATAGTTTCAATGAAAATACGATTAAAAAGTTATCGAAAACCTCTGATCTTTGTTCTTACTAATCCTTCTAGTCACAAGTTGTTTCCTTAATTATCTAAAAACTTTTTTCACCTCGCTGGTAAATGACCAACCAGCTTTGCCTAACTTAAATCCCAGGATGATTTTTAAAAAAAATTTTTTGTCTCGCAGTAGCAAGAAAATTCTGGAACGCATTCTAATATGTTGATTTCGCAAAGTGTCAGTTAGAACGTGATTAGACAAGAATTGCCAATCACCGTTTTAATTAAATTGTTTTTTTTCAGATTACCAAACTCATTATCCAAAAAAAGAATTGCGGTTTATAACATCATTTACTTGTTTATATTCAATTACCAATCGCCTCGTTGTGAGTAGGCTGGGTATTTACAACCTCTCCCCTAGGACCTATTTTTCGCTGTTTTTATATTGGTAACGGAGCGGTAATTAAAGGAAGCGAAAAAGGAGAATACGTTCTATGTTGATCATAGTTTTCATGCTAGGTTTCACAAAAGTCAAAAAAAATTTCTGTCTCATTTGGCATCTTTTAAAAGTTAAACAAATATGTTGTTGTGGTATGATTAACCAAGACAAATACTTGTTACGCTCGAGATCTCTTAAAAACAGTTAGGGTCCTTATGCTACCATTTTTATGTCGATAATTAACTAAGTGCTTATTACTGTATGTGTTTCTTGTACTCTGGGGTTGTAGTGTGCAAGCTTGAACCAAAAGAGATCGTAAAGAAAGAAATGTTGGCTTTTTCCTTAGTAAGAGTGAGGAAAAAAATATCTTATTCTTGAAATGGGGCTTCACGCCCGTGCCAGGTGAAGTTATTCAACTTTCTGTGCGTATCTCGAGAGAAATATATCACTTTTTGAGCTCAAAACTCGATGACTGGGAACTTTGATTCACAAAAAACTAAGTAGTAAATTAGGGTAGTGCAGAATTTGACCGATATTAGGGAGATCATGACATAAAATGAATTTTTCATGTTAAGGAGGTTATGGGGTTAACGTTTTAAGCTTTTAAATAGTATTAGGAGTAGTAGGTCGTGGTAGAAGTTCAAATCTAGCTTGCCAACTTATTCTTCAATTACCAATTTGACGAAATACTATGAGATGAAAATCTTGTTTAAAGTTTAAGAAGAGATGTTTTCGCTACCCTTTCAAGTTAACCCGATTTGAATTCTTCTTTTGCTGTTGAATAGCTATGATAGTGAGTTTTTATCACACGCCGGACAGCTAAACTTTTAAATCCCATATCGTAGATATTGGCTATTACTCGAAAATACCCATTAATTTCTATGAAACCCTTATAATCGTTGAAATAACTTTTCACTAAGAATGTGTCAGGAACTTAAAACTTACAGCATGACTTCATTAACGATTTTTTCAGATTAATCCTGACAATTTGAGAAAATTCGGATTCTCTGGTGATTTTTCGACTGAAGAAAAGTAAAATTTGTTCTGAAGTAAATTGATTTTAAGCAGACAATGGTACTTTGGACAAACTTCAAGCTTCTGATGACGTCACAGAAAAGTGATAACATCATCAACGATTTATTGCTGCCATTTTGTTCCTTCTATGAACTGTACCAAATTTGATGCATTTGGATAAACATATCATCAAGAGTTATGGAGAGAGAGGTGGTTCGAAATGTTTAAAAAATCCTTTAGACCGAATTGGGTTAAATTTTATGTCAACAACTAATTTTGGAATAGCAAAAACAAATATTTCCATTTCTTTGTACTGGCGGGAAGAAAGAGCGCGTGTTGTATTGTCACATGGCCTTGTTTATCACGACGCTCTTAACTTCACCACAGTTACCTAATTCGCGTTGTTACTTGAGGAAATAACCCTAATTATCATCTACGATGAAGTACGCCCCACCGGAAAAAAACATTCGCAAAAAAGAACTATCATGCTTTCGCGGTAAACAAAATTAACTGTTGCCACGCTTGCGGCTATGTCATGTGGAAACCACGGTTTCTGTTGTTCATGCTTTTTGTTATCACATATGGAAACCACCCTCGTATTACCTAGTATATATTAGCCATACAGGATGCTAATTAGTAAACATGTTCAATGATTTTAACTGTCAAGAAGTAGCTACAAAAAGTCTTAAACAAAAGCAGTTACCTATAAGCTGTTGTAAGTTCAAATTTTGTTGTTAGTTTTCTGTTTACTTTTTACTTGTTTATCTGTGATTGATTTACCTGTCTGTAGATATCTTCTCTTCGCAGACATTTTTAGCTACCTTCAATGTAAGAAATCACAAACAAGTGGTTAAGGGTATTCTTTTCCTGGTTGAAAATTACGGAAGTCCGAATGAAGTAAAAAATAATCAAATAAACTTAAGTGCATTCGTAGCTTAAAGTTTTCTGTACAATTCGAAGAAATTTAAGCTATTCGCTCAAAATAACAATCACCACAGCGTTTTTGTTACTTTTATCAGGGAGGGAGTTGGGATGTATAGGGCTCCTACTGGTGTTTTAAAGCTACGAATGGATGACAGTTTTTTGTCCAATTCGACTCTCACCACTCAGCTAGTTCCATTGTTCTGTCTGATGTTTTCCATTGATAACAGTGACTATGTACTCTACTTCTCCCACAGACGGAGGTCACAGGGCCATAGTCAGTACTTTTAACACGATAAAACTTTAATTACCTTCGGTATCTTAAAAATGCTAAACTCTTTATTACCCTAACGTAACAATAAAAGAAAAGCGAGCATGTTTTTCTTTCACTTGTGCAACTTATCAAAGCTTTAAATGAGATTCGAGATAAGATATGTGTATTTGTAAGCTGCAAAACTTCAAACATCTAAAGTATGCCTACAGAATTTCAAGAGTTTAAGATGGTTTAGGTTTAAAATAGAATGACATTGAGTTGATTAGTCACGCTATGTTTACATTTATTCTTGCGTCACAAAACCCACATGAAATGACGACACGAAAAAATGATACATTAATGGTTATGTTCTATACAATTGCTTTGATAAGGGATTTCACTAAATTCACCAATGTCAATTCCAGTTTCCTCAGCTTGTCTTTTTTTGGTCTTTGGGGGGATATCCCAAAAATGCCAGAGCCAGGTGCTATTAAATTAAAAGAATATTATCTTGTCGCGTAGCCTAGTTAACTAAGCTTTCTTCTTCGAGTTGATAAAATGAGTTTCTCTCAAACTAAAGCTTAGACGCAAACGAATGACTCAGCGGAAACCCCGAGTTTAAATTGGACAATGTGACTAATCGCTTCGGAGTCCATTTTAACTTATCTGTGAGTTGTTTACCAAGCTTGGTCACATCTTACTCTGGTAAAAACTTTATAGTTTACTAATGTTTGTTAGGGTGAGTGAAACCACTCGCTGGAATATTCGGATGAAAAGGGCTTTCCCCGACATGGACCACGTGAGCAAAGAACAATAGAATTAGCCAATCAAAAAGCGCGGCCGCGGGATTTTGGCCGCAGAAAAATCGTTTGAAACCCAGCGTAATTTTTCCTACCTTAACTACTCCGATTTCCCGGTGATAAGAAAAATTACGCTGGGTCTCCTGGCTACTTGTCGCGTAGCGTATATTTATCTTCACAACAGGAAACAGACCAATATTGCAAACGTTGATTTGATCGAAACTAAAATTAATAGTTACAGAAGAAGCTCTAGTTTTGAGACCTTCAGATCTTCAGCTCTCGTTATACAAGAACATGTGGTATTGAAGTATTTTAACATATTACATCACTTAACATTCCATTAATCCGTGTTGCTGGTTAACTGAATCTTCTTCTCGTGGAAGCTCTCTTTAAATAGCTCCTCAAAATATTCAGCTGATTTGCGATGAGTAAAAGATTTGTGGGATCGAAAGTAGTTGAAGCCACAAAATCATTTGTAACACATAACATAGCTGCCTTAATCTGTTTTCACCATATATGTTTCTTCCACTATTTCCCTTAAAGTTTTAATTTTTAAAATCTGAACCAGATAGAAATAAGCTTTACGTTTTGAAGACAGCGATAGAACTAAGAAGCATCAGTCTGTCTTTATCGCTAATCTGAAATGTTTTGGGCGTCAAATGGTAATAGGAACATCAATTTTTGTATGCTTTTTGAATGTTGCTTTTCCCTTTCCAGAGAAAATTTGTTGAAGATATGGTTTGACCCGAAAATTCGTTTGACCTGACTTTTTAAGCGATTTTTTTCTTATGGTACACATAAGGTTTAAATCATACCACTAGTTACTGTAAAATTAGCGGAAGACAAAATTTATATACAAGAACGAGTTCTATAGTTATAGCGATAAAAAACCGATGAGTTTATTCCTGAGTAGTAAAAATAAGTCAAAATTTTCTAAAGATGAAATTTTTTAAAAAGCTTATCCTTATGCGCATGTTTAAATTCAAATTTTACTGCTTACATCACCTTTTTTTGTTTTGTTCAATTAAAGAATTAAAGTAAGTAAACAAGTAAAAGTAACAAGTAAAAAACTTCACCTCACGGAAGTTTTGATATTCTGGGAATTCATTATAATCACTCTGTTGACGTGAGTGTTGAAGTAGCATGGAGCAAGCGCCAAGAATATTTACGAAAACAAAAATGTTTACTTTGTTTTGCTGAGTGGTTTCATTCTCATTTTATCGCTAAAAAAAAGTCGGCAAAAGGGACGCTTTTTTCTAAGTCACTTTTTACCGACCAAACATTTTTTGCCGATTTTTTTTTGCCGACCACCATTTTTTGCCGGCTTTTTTCGCCATTTTTGCCCATTTTTCAATTCAGTATCGATAAAACAACAACGGTAATAAATTTTCCAAATAAAATGTTACGTGAGCATGTGGCAGAGGAAAGATGAGATTCGAGAAATAAATAGCAAAGAAAAAGTTGATCACTAAACAGAGAAAATGTTCAAATAAAAGAAACAGTATAAATAATCATTGAAATTTAAATTGACCGATGTAAGTAGTTAGTATTGTCCTCTTGTTGAAGATTTTATTGAAAGAAAAAAAGCATTGCAAATTCAACTTTTTGTGGTCATTTTCAATTTTGAAATTAGTCGGCAAAAGTGACTACCTTTTTTCCGAATTTCATTTTTTGCGGAATTTTTATTTGCCGACTTTTCTTTTTACTGATATACCTATATAACGATATACCTTATATTAGGCTAGATGCGAACCAACCACAGCTGAAAGCTAGTTGACGTTTGTCTACAGGAGAACAGCTTGACGCGCACGTTTACATGGAAAAAAATCCAGTCCGGAAAACCGGATTAAATTCAGATTTTTTTGGATTAACTAAATCCATGTTATAATACCTTTATTCGTAATACCAACCTCCGTCAGAAACTCACGGGTGCCTAAAACGATATCCTGCTGGTACTCTTGGCAAGAATTTCCGAGATAACTTATGTAACTTGAGTGGAAGTGGAAGCAAGTTCATAATTTCACCGGACGGTAGTTAAATAACGCCGGTTTGTTTATTCGGATGCAAAATGTAACAAATAATTTTTTTATCAAACATATTTTTGCAGTTAGGAAGTAGTGGGCTTGCCAATTAATTATATTAAATGAACATCATAAAATTATCTGCAGCAGAATTTCCTTCTTTTATCACAAGGAACGTCATAGCCATCAGAAAGGCGGGGATTTGAATCCAAATGTTTTTGTTGCCTTTCCGTTCATCGACGTAAGGCAGCTGAAAGTGATGATAAAATCTGAAAGCAGGAGAAATGACCGTTTTACACCACCGAAACCACAATACAGGGGGTTCGACAAGTCGTTAAAATTTAATGTGTTTATTGCATCGTGTTGGTGAACAACGTCATTGATTAAAAATAGGTTTTACCATATCTCAGCATGAAGAGTATTGGAATGAAGAGAGGTTTTTACCCATGCAGTTCTAAACTAACTAACTTTGCAGACTTAAAACTGCGTGGTTTGAAATCTGATGAATACCATATTACCGTATCATGTGTCTCTTTTTGCAAATAAAAATAAATTTTTTAAAGTTCTTAGTTATAGAATATCTCCTGATCAGCTCTATTTTTTCTTTTCCTAATGTACTTCATCGTAAGGAAGTGATGGGTTGAGGGTATAATAGCTACGGTAAAGTAATTCTTATTTTTCGTAACAAATGTCCTGCGTTCCTAAGATGAGGTTCAAAAAATACATAATTCCCCCGTCATTTAATTGCGATTCTGAAAACTTCACAATCCAGCTTTACATTGGAATATAAACTCACTTTCCGTAATAAGCTAAAAGCAAACAAACAAATAATCGACAAAAGCTACGGTACGTCAAAGAAAATAAAGGTTGGAAAAGTGTATGCGTTCTCTAATTCCTTACACATACTGAGTTGAAGTTAGCTTAACAGTTTTGTTTGCATAGAGTGAAAAAACAGGAGCTTTGGATCAAATGTCCGAACAATCAATATATGTATTTAATTCGTCATCTATTACAAACTCGTTTTATCAAATTACTTTTCTTGCACTAACTCCATCCACATCGGCACATCACAAGAGAAAAATGATTTATATTTTAATTAAACACATAATCAATTTATATTATTTACGATCTTTGACATATAATCTTTATCATCACTACGAAACGTCATTTAAATCTGAAATTTCAAATGGTACTGATGAAATGTGAAATGCCTTGTAATACCAGAAGACTTTTGAAATACCAAAAGGCGAGTTTAAGGTATATTTACGTCTCTTATTATGAAATAGTTTCTGCCTAATCAATTCGAATTGCTCAAGATGAGCGTTCTCTTTTTGTCAATTTAGTTTTAAAAAGAGACTGGGTATTATTATTTAGTCAATTATCGACTTAAGGCACTAAAGCCACTAAATGAACGTTAGATTTGTTTTAACAAATTCAATTAAAAACCTTTTTCTGTGACAACACCCACGTGCAATACAAATTGGAGAACCACGATGTTTTCACAAAACAAAGATAAGTCACTGAATCATCTCAAAACTAAGTTAAATACTTTAGAACTGCATGGTGGTACTTTTAATCAGCTTTTTTTCTGACTTTGTTTTTTCTTTTTTATATCTCAAAAATTAAGAACATGTTAACATCCTCAGGCTGATTTGACATTAGCAGTCGAATTGAATTCCAGATCTTGTAACAAGTTTTCAATTTACTTCATACACATGTACAAGGATACGCTATGGAATAATTTCAGCCTGAAAATTGATAAAAATTTTGAAATATTTCAATCTGCTCTAATTTTTATAATTCTAGCATATCATTTCATATTATTTATTTAATTTTTGCAGATAAAGTCCCTCACTCTATCAACCACACCTCACGACTCTAGTAAACTCAACGCTTTCAAAAAAAAAGATTTAATCTTGCAACTTGTCAACAAATTACTTTTCTTCGTAACAAATTAGCTACTCAATCAGAGCTACTCAATCAAAGTTCAGCACACGAATTTTATATTGACTTATATTTATACAAGTTGTCAGTTATTTTGGTTACAGAAAGATCATCAATCTTCAAACGGGTTAATGCTTTGACATAACCTTTTGCGCGAGCCACCCATCGTGTACAAAAATTAAACTATAGTGCTATTCACCTCTTCCCATTTCAGCTAAATATCTCAACGTTATGCTCATCTGTTTTGCTTGTGAGTCAACCTTAAAGGCAAGACCATATTAAGTCAATAAGGAAGGCAAATGACGATGTGAGATTCTTTGTGAGGTAAATGGATTCATTGTGTTCTAATAAGTCATACGGAAATTTGCCAATCACAATGGTAAGAAGAAATAAAAATAATGATAACAATAAAAGGCAATAACTCAAAACACAAGAAAGTTAATGTTTTTAATTAAGGTGCCATGATTAAATAGAAGTTATTTTGTTGCTATGGAAACTAGAATTGGTTTAAACCTTCGACTCTTTCGACGTATACACACAAATAAAAACGAATACAACACTAAGGAGGTTGTCAGAACTGTAATAGGTAGCGGAAAATATAACGAAACCGAACAAGAACCATATGCTACAGTAAGTTTATTCTTCTAGAAGTATTGATGTAACTGTTGACTGATGGTACTCCTTTAATGTTGATCTCACGATAATTTCTTTTTTTTATAATATTAGCCCATATTAATAACCTTTTTACCAAAGCACCGCATTTTTAACTTTGTTGGTCTGTTTATACGGGGTTTTTTCCTCTTCGAAGAAGCATGTATGATGACGTAATGTGATATGATAGTTCGTTTTTGTGTGTAATAGGGATATCACAACATACATAACATTTTTAGTAAAGCCTAAAAGATGAGTTTTTTGGAATTCCTCATCATTCCACATGGTAAGATCCCCAACCAGTAATACTCGTAGTGTTAAAGGTATCGCGCAAATGTGTTAGGTTTTTTCATTGGTGTACTATATTGTAAACTCAACACTAAATTAACTACGTGGATCGAAAGATGGATAAGTTTTTGTCATTCGCTGCAACAATGCCATGCTCTTTTTGCTATAACCATTTCACCAGAACGTTTTTCTTTTAATTTTACAGAGATTTTCTAATTAAGAAAATGACCTTATCTTTTTGACAAATAGCAACATTTAATTGCTCTCCAAACGTTAGTTTTAATTCACTTAGTGATTTTATTTCCCACTTCATTATTTTGACGGTGTGATAACATGCTTATAATATTGTAAACAAATGAACGTGTTTCCGGACAGATATAATTTTACCACAAAGAAAGCTAAAAGAATTCCTAAAGTTTAGTGTAAAGCGATTTGCTATATACCAGATGCCTACATTATCAAACTTCTAATTTATTAAACTCTTGATCCTGTCAAATTAAGGGGATGAAAAGTTCTGATAATGAAACTTGGTACAGTAGCTTTAACTAACCAAAATGTTCTCGCATCAAAATATTAATGATGACGTCATCATTTCTAATCAACGATAATTTTAGCGAATCAAGGTTGTTGTCTCTATAAATATCCAGGTAAGTGTGTTCTAATGAAGGCAAAAGTTGATTGTCTTTCCCTACCACAATTCATGTTAGAGTGGTTATTTAGGCTTATTTCATTATTAGATTTTACTTGCCCATGTTTACAGAGATCTTTAAGATCTTAGGTTGGATCAAACTCTTGAGCCGTGCTAATTATTGCTGACGTCAACATACTCTTTGTTCCGATCTTCTAAGCTTCGTGGGCGATGACGTGGATTTTCTCGTATTTCAAGTCTAAAGTTATCAAAAAAATAAATAATAAAATAACGGATGGGAATCACAAATCTACCAGTCCAGTCGCACAAAGACCTCTTTATAAACGTCTTTGTGCTGACTGGGAGGAGTTCTGTAATTCGATTTTCGATTTTCGATTTTAGTAATTACTACTCTTTCGTCGAGCAACACAGCCTTATCGTTCCTACCACTGTAGGAAAAGTTAAAATTTCCAAAAAAAACAAGCAAAAAAACCCGGGAAATTAGGCAGGTTTCAAAAGCAAATCAGCTTTGCTCAGGCGAGAGGAATCCAAAATTCGTTGATTCGAATGTCGTGTTTTCGAATCAAGTGAAATGTAATTTCGAATTACGTTTAGTTGCTTCGATTTGGATCTGAAATTTGCACGCATGTGTTATTTTTGGGGAGTTGTTTGTTCGTTTGTGTAACTATGTATTTGTTTCTTTTCTGATTGTTTACTCGACTAGTAATTTTTGTTTACTTGTTTGTTTGTATGTTTGTTTGTTTGTTTGTTTTAGCTGCTATTTTACGCTGTTTATAAAAACGACTTACATTGGCCTAAGAGGTCCAAAACTTTAGAACATGTGAAGAAGATTGAAGGCTTTGTCAATACCAAGAAGTAATGAAATATTTCTTCTTCAAAAATAGCAAAATAGAGAAAAATTAAGAGCAATTTAAGAACGTTTTCCAAATTTAGAAAAAATTGAGCATTCGAAGACCTTCTTCGAGTTACTCTTGCAAAACAAAGAGTTTTAGCTAAGCTATCCCTGATGATATCAAAATTCTGCTGACTATTTTCTCCTGAAAATGATGGAATATTAGAAATTGAGAAAGCGGAAAAATATATTCATGATGGATTGAAGTTCTTGTCCTGATTTTATTATTTTTATTATTTCGGTGACACAAAAAAGGATTTGTAAGAAAAAGGTTGTTTCGAAACGAGAAAATTTTCCTCTTTCTTTTTAAAATTTTTGATGCATACGCGTTATGCAACGGCATCATTCGGTTCAAAAACGTTTTTGTTCGAATATCCATGGAGCTTCTTTTTCTACCTCCATGGTTTATTGCATTGAGTATCGTTAGCGGGTCGGGTACCATGTAAACATGCTGGTGCGACATATGTTACGCCATGTTACGCCATGTTGAGACATGTTACGCCATGTTGAGACATGTTATGCCATGTTGAGACATGTTACGCCATGTTGAGACATGTTACGCCATGTTGAGACATGTTATGCCATGTTGAGACATGTTACGCCATGTTACGACATTACGCCATGTTGAGACATGTTGAGACATGTTATGCCATGTTGAGACATGTTACGCCATGTTGAGACATGTTACGCCATTTGCGATAGTCAGAACATGTTACCAACATATTGACACGGTTTGCGGTCTTGTGAAATATATATTTTGGCGAATAATTTAATGTGAAGAAGTTCTTATATTGTCTCGATAGAGAAAATTCAAGTAGCAATTACACCTGATTTGTCGGGAATTGAATTTACCCAAAATCCTTTTTTGAGGTTCCTACAAAAGTTTCAGACAAATGTTGCGTAATTTTATGTTCGTTTTTTTTTAAAACAAATCATGGTTAGTTTTTTACAATTATAGAGATATCTCGAAATTTTTAAACTAGTGAGCCAAAAAATCAATACGTTGTCAACACACGAGACATAGTTTAACGAAGACTTTGTTCTACATATAATTTCCATAAAAACAAATCGAAGAACATTACAGCGTGCTAAAACAAACACAATAACTTACTCGTGTAGCGGAAAAATTATACTAGCTTTATTCCTGCACGTTATAAGGAGCCATTAAACTATTTAATGATGAGTTTTATGTCATTTTTGCGTGTAGCTTGGATGAGGAAGTGCGTTGTATATAGCTAGTTACTGTTCAAATGTATTTTTTATTGATATCTCTTACAAATCTTGTTGTTCAGTTCTAACTCAACATTTTCTTTATAAATAAGTACATGAATTTTGAGAAATTTATTTTATTGTTTTTTTTTAAAAGTTTGTTTACTTTCAAGATTGATGTCTATATTAGTAATGTCACTTTTAGCAGTTTATTTATTCGCAAAGGAATTTCTTGAAAAATAATTTTGTTCTTTGTCTCCGTTGTTTTTAATGTTTATTCTCCATATCTTTTTATCAATATTATCTTTATATATATAACAGAGCAGAATCTTTGTTGCTTTAAAAACAAATTAACTATATATTTTTTTGGTGGAATGGTTGGCGGTCAATTAAGGTTACCAGTAAAAAATAACTTATGTTTACTGTTTAGGAATTTAACATGGTGAAAATGCTTTCGACGCGAAGCCATCTTCTGTTTCTATTTTTCATTCTTGGTGAGTTCTTAATTTATTTTTTTATTCATTGTTTGTCTTTCCTTGTTTTTATAAGTTTTGTCCTGATGTTTAACCTTGTTTTATCCATTTCCCAGCATTTCCTTAGATAATATTCCGATATTTGATAACATATGCTTCAACTTCAATTTTAATTTTAATTTTAATCAAATTCAAAATTACACGCTTGCGAAATTTTCTATAGCAAACCCTTCTTGAAATAAAAGCAGTTAAACATTGCTGGCTTCTGACTAAATTTCTTCATAACAATTTCTAATTGTTCCGCAATCAGGAAATAAAAGAAGAAAAAACTTATTAAGAAGAAAGTCCATGTTCCAAATCTGACAGCAAAAGGCTAGTGTCGGGTTACATGAGGGTTATGCAATCCACACATTTGTTGCGAATGACAGTGCTTGCGTGACGCAAAAGAAAAATTCAATTGACTTGTCCTGTGAACGAATTAAGAAAAACAACAGCAATTGAGGTGAGAGAAAAATCTCTACGTAAACATCTTAATAACGAAGTTAGCATTTAAATATCCAGTTGATACTTTTAAAAGAAAAAAAAAACACGTTTGGAAAGCAAAGGGAAAGGCTGTAATTAAGGCGTAAGGTTGTAATTAAAATCATTGCGAAAGTTTTCTAAATATAAAATCGTCTACACCACTTGATGCTTAACCAAAAAAAATTCATGCGGTTGCTAGATGATGTCACCTAAGGGAAATGATGAGCTGATGGTCGGAAAGCAAAACACGGAATTAAAAAACAACAGATTCGATTTGTTAGCCTCCTTATTCAGAAATCGCATCTCGAAACAATATATAAATTACAAATGCTGAAACTTGATAAAATGCATCACTACTCTACATCCATCACTACTATATTTTAAACTAATGAAATTTATTAGTTTTCAAAACCAAAAATGAGAAAGTTAACACAAGCCAGCAAAAAACGGACTTGTCGAGAAAATTAGTATAAAAAATGCACACAAAATAATTATCCCTGTGTTTACTCATCCATCATTTGAGATTTTAAGAGCATTTTCAGCATGTTTCTACTACCGGTAGCTGATCCGGTTTAACGTTGCACAAAACGGAGAATAATTATGTTTGTGAAAACTAATAAAATTTACTTCATTGTCGTCATGAGAACGTCACAGCATGAAAATAAGGCTTGTTATGGATAAGGTTTAGCAGGAAGCAGGTTCCAACAGGGATTTAAGTATATTTGATTTCCTCTTCTGGCTATAACGCTGGTCACGCACGGTTTGGTGATGTAATTTAAGATTAGTGCTGTCATCTTGCCAGGGGCGGCGCCACTAGGGGGGGCTGGGGGGGGGGGGGGCTTCAGCCCCCCTCCCCACTTTTTTGCTAAGTAATAATTTTTTATTTTCTGCCAATAAGTGTCTCTATCACTGCATGAAAGTTGATGTTATCCAACAAGAGAACCTGCAGGCTATCTCACTTACAGCGCCCCGGACCCCAAGGTATAGCCGTTTTACGTGTTTTAGGACTCTAAAAATGCGTTGGACCCCACCAGTTTCGGTACTTCGCTCGTTGATTGTCACTAAAATCTCAAAATCTCCCACTATGCCTAAGCCCTCCCACTTTAAAAATTGTGGCGCCGCCCCTGCTTGCGCACAAAAGAATAGCTTATAGAACCAGTAGAAACATTTCGTTTATAATTGCTTGAGTATCTCATAGTTACATAAAAGTACATTGTCATATCATTATGTATTGTTGACATTCTTCCCCAGTCTTCAAAAATAAATTTTAATGATTACATCTGATTAGCTATTACATGGTCAGATTACGTGGGTTATCCACATGTGGTAACTGGACGATGGGAGGGGCTTACACAGGTGGCTATCGCATGTCCAAAATAAACTTCAATTTTTAACAATAGTATAATTGATTTACACCATTTTTTTTGTAAGCACTACATTCTCTTCAAAGAAGACACTTGCATTGGCACTGCTCACTTTCTAACGACTTTTTTACCGATAACGTAAACAGTTTGCAGGTCGAAGTTAACTTCCATTTACTAAAGATCTACAGAAAGCAATTTAATGCATTACATGCGCCTGAAATATCTCTCGTGTACCACCACATGCTAAATGTATTGCGACTTTTTACGAGTTCTGTTTTTCATAAAAGCAAGTGAATTATAGTTGGGCGAACTTTACTTTTAACACATAATCTTCGAACTTAGCTCTTGTGTAACCATAGCAATGCATTTTATTTACAAATTCTATTCAAAATCTTTTTTCCTCATCTGACGACTGTTTTCGTGGGGACTAAATTTGGTGTATTTCGTGGCTTTTTTGATCACAACAGTTTGCATTGTATGCGTACCAAAAGAATTGCTTGTGTCCCCAAGACCTTAGTCCGAGAGTGACAAAGCATTATGAAAAAATTTTGCTTCTAAGAAGAGTAACAGGACAGAATTTAAAACACGTTTTTTTTCGATTGAATTTCTCATGTCAAATTTCTTTAATCAAAACAAAAAATAGCATTCATTTCTTCCTCACAAAGACATTCTTTCCGTGCAATAGTCAATTCTAAATTTTATTGACATAACGGTCTGAAATTTCTAACCACGATGTTAAGCTAAAACAGACTAAAAATAAAATCAGAAACTTCAAAAGATACGATTACACATTAAGCAAACAGTCGCTCTGTTTACGGTTTTATCAGCGTGTCGATAACATTCAAAGTACTCTGAGAACCACGCACTGTACAGGACTCGAAAAATACGATAGTGCGTTTTCTTCTTCAGTGATGTCAAAAAGTGCTAAACATTTCACCCAAAATTGTTCCAATCGTTTACCAATTTTGCCGAAATTTCTTCCTTTATGGGTTATTGATATTCGTGTTACAATCTTCGTAAAAATTAATTCAACCGACCTCTAAATTTCTTAATACACGTTACTAAATACGTAAAGCACAGGGCACACTTCTATTTTTAAAACTTACTTCCCGCCAAAAAAACAAGTTGATTTCATGTAAAAAAAAAGCGTGAGAAGTGTATAAAATGATGTGGTCATGTAAATATGTTTTTAACCTATTCAGTTTGGAATCTAGTTGTCATTAGCTGTAATTGAAAGGTAATATGAATAAAGGCATATATTATGATTCTTATGATTTATGCTCTGTATTTTCCCCCAATTTGAGCTGTAAAAAACAAATTCTTTTTTCAGTTTCCATGGCAACAGCAAACAAACACGAAGGCATTATTGAAAAAGAACGCAGCAGGCGAAACCCTACACATAGACGGGAGTTGGAGGCGCAGTTTCTAGCATCATTAAAAGTTGTAACGAATTTTCTGCCACAAAAATCGTTCTGCAAGTTATTGGACCACTTTTTAGAGGAACGGAATATCAGCTTTGTATCTTTCTTTCAAAAGTTTCCATTCAACAACTCGAAGGAAAAAGCTTGCAGAGATGTGAAGGTGAAGTACAAAAAGAACGCAAGAGAAGAAAAATCTTTACGAGAAAAGGACCTTGTGTTTTTATTTACTCGATTATACAATACTTTACCGTTGCCGTTTCAGTGCAGCATACTAACAATGACTACGTTAAAACAAGTTGAAAAAGCGAGGCAGAGCCAGCAAGAACATGCGAATGGAAAATATAGAAGTACATCTCAAATTTTGAATAGGCTTTTAATGAAAGATATGAGTGAATTCCCAAGAGGAGAGACACAAAGAAAAGTCGGAAATTTAGTGAAGAAAACTGAAGCTAAGCTCGCTCGTCAGCATGATATAATACCGATCGCCCGACAGTGCAGCAAGTTAATACGAGAGCAAAACGCGTACACCGATACGGTCAAATTTATAGTCCAAAAAACAAACAAAACCCAACCCAAAGTGATAGAGCGAAGACTACTTTGTATTTTAAAGCGCGTTATGGAATACTACACGAAAGAACATGGCATTAAAACCGATATTGATCCATATTGGACTATTCGGGTTGATTCAATATTTCATGCGGTCGTAACAAATACAAAAATTCTCCGCACCAAGTATATCTTCTATACCAATGTATACTTACTACAACCAAATTCTGGTCCGCGAAATGCTAACACTGTAATGTCAGCTTTATATCTTTATGGAAAGAAGAAGTTAAAAAAGTATTTAAACGCGCACGTTCGTTTTGTACCGTTTTTTCAAAAGCAAGGAAAGAATGCAGTTAGACGCAATTTAAAACCACAATCTATTTTTCCGGAATATATTACACCATATTTTGAAAGTCTGTCTCGACCACAGCAATGTTTGATCGTACAGATGCTGTCTGCGTATACGAAAAAAAGCAAGGAAGACATGGTTCAATATTTGCTTGACAAGGGCCGAATTGAAAAAGCCATATGTGTACAAGCACCAGATACTACCTCACAAAGCAAAACTAGTGAACGCACCAGGTTGATCGATAATACAAAAACGACTGTAGCAACCAATGCGTACAACTTGAAACAAAACATGTCGTACGACAACGTCACTGCTACAGCAACAGTGACGACGAAGGCGACGACAGTTGAGATTCTGATGATAGTTTCGTTAACATTTGTATTAATCGCCGTCGTTGTGTTTTTCGTCATATGCGGTATGTTTTGTCACAGACGGCAAAAATATAAGCATAACCAAACAACCTACGTCTCGACGTACGATAAAGAAACATCAGATTTGCATGCGTACTACGTAATTAAAGAAAATGCGAAGAACTGTCAGCACTCCATCGGAGATGATATAAACATATCCAGGGAGAACATAAATAATGACAACACACTCAGTGATACAAGCAGTGACAGGAACACTGATAGTAGCATTCTTGATGGATTTGACGAGTTTCATCCAGGTGTGAAACAAACAATCCAGAGTGAACAATCGCCTAAGAAATTTTTAAACGATTCGTTGTTTTTTTCGTCGCAGACAAATGTTGAAACATTTTCCAAGTCATTGTCAGACATTCCCAATACGGACAATCAATTACCAAATATAGACAACGATACGCCAAATATGGCTATCGATACTTCGGACATTGATACTTTGAGTTTAGATACGGAAATAACGAGCGTCAACGGCCATCAGCCATTGACGGAAGAAGAACCGATCTCACCGGAGTCTCGTGTTTAATATATATATTAGATAACTTATTTATTTAGAAAACATAACAGAAAAATAACTGTGAATTTTTCTGTTGACCACGAAGGGTGAATCCGTATATAATTTTTAAGCAACAGATCTCTCAAAATGGAAAAGTTTTAATGGTGAACGTACTTTAAGTACAGAAACTTTGGCGTACAAAATGTTTTGCAAATGAGCCTTATATTAAAAGATTTTGCGAATATAAATTTGCTGAATCGATGATCGTGGAAAGTTAACCTTGAAAGTTTTAAGCATTGAACTTCAAAACGGAGATTTTAATTATTAAGTCCTACACATTTTTTACCGCGCCTATAAACTTTCGCGAATTGATACTCTTGTAAAGTTCGGGAAATTAACTTTTGCGAATTTAGGCCAAAACTCGGAAATTCGGCAAAGGTTTCTACCTGGCGTAAGTTTCTACTTGCGAAAGGTTTTGCCCGCGAAAGTGTTTCTAATCTTGTTTCTTGTTGTGCGGTCAAAAATGTGGTTTATGATAAAAAAATGGTCTGTACTTAAAAATTGCGGTCTGTTGTGAAAAATCTGCATAAAGATGCATAAATCCGCGATTTCTTTGCTCAGACTTAACTTTTGCATGTAATTGAGTGCTGAAATTTTGATTTTTTGGAAAAAATTTATACAAAATGTTTTTTTTATATTGAAATTGCACAAATTACTGGAAGCTGTTCGTAAATATATACAGCGAAATAATCGTAACAACAGTCCTTCTGCACAAATAAATCTAACATTAATTCATCACTTTCAAGGTGACTGCTTTGGTCCACATTTTGTCTGGTACTGTTGATCACTCTTTCTCTTGTAATTTTACAGAAGCATGTGGCCGAGGTTGTCAGGTTAATGCTTATAGTGACTCACCCGCGATTATTGTCCAAAGTAGCATTTGCGAAATTGTTTATCTCGAAAGATAATTTTATTCACACGAATAAAAAATGGAACGCTATTGCGTCAAAAGGGGAATTTTCACTAAGCGAATTGTGAATGGCGAATTCGTCGGCGAATATGCTGCGAAATATCTTTTTGATTTCCACGAGAAACAAAAATCATGTGGCGAATGACGTTTTGATGATTGGTAAAAGTTTACAACGAAATATTTGGCGAAGCGAATTTTTCAAAGCAAAATCAAAACAAACAAAACTGTGCATGTTCAGATACATTTTGCGAGCGAATTCACTCCGTGAAAACCCCCACCTTAACAAAATATCAAGCGCCAGAATCTGCAACAGACCCACAGAATGTAGCAAACACATCCTTTTCAGGAACTTGGAATAAAACCATGCTGTAAGATCAAGAATTTGTTGGTGAAAGTCCCAAATACATTTTAAAAAGGCGGTTTTTGCAAAGATTTATTAAAAAACCAGACTGACTTTTTTGTACAAAACAACGACAAGTTCCTGGTGTTATTAAGCAATTCTAATCCCAACTACAAACATCTTATTTTATTTACATATTTCCTTTTCCTGTTAGAATTATGGACCAAATTAACTGCCACTTTTTAATGACCGCCTCTGTTTAAACTCAAAGAAATTCTCCCGTTAAACTTGGTTCCCACTGAGCGCCCTTCTTTGACGCACCTTAAAGGTAATATACGATTATATAGGGGCTAAGCGAAGAATGACTCAGCTGTTTTTTTCAGGCAATGTTAACAAATTTCTTTACAAGACGCCAACCACAGGGGAAGTTCCTCGGAATCCTCACTTTAAAAAAACAAAATGGTAGGCAGAAGTGGCTTATCACGCCGCAGGCTAGCGTTGTTTGTAAGGGGGAAAAAGCTAGTTTATATGCTGCATAACTTTTTGTATCAACACGTAACTTCCTAAAGTAATTTAAATCATATGAACATTCTGCCTCATCGTTTGTTTACCTCATGCAGCCCTTTATAAATTTTTAACTCCCGCCATCAGACCACGTAACTATAAGCAATGTTTAGTTGAGTGATTCCCACTGTTGACATCAGCATGCTGTAACCTTCATCGCTATATATCATCGCATATTATCTTTGAAATATGTCGAATAAAAATTGAATGGGGAAATGATCAACCCTGAATTGTTATAAACAAACAAACAAAAAAATTTTATTACGATTTCAATTATCTCAAAATGCGATCCCCAGCTGCAATAATCATTATAAACAAACTAGTCGATAGTTGGTGGATAAATCCACGGTTTCGTCCGTCCTTTATATATCGCATGTCGTGTTTCCGTATTACGACTTTTTTCTCGCGCACAAACACAGACGGAATACGGGTATAAACAAAGGTTGTCGCAGAAAATATACTCTACTCCAGAAAATTAACAAGGCACAAAATTAACGATCACGAATTAACACGAATGCCTATAACAAAAACGATTCAACTCAACCGGTTTACAAAAAGCATTAAAAAACACGAATCAGGAAATTAAAGACACAATTTGATAGACATGTTTATCTTTATTTTGAGTATAGGTTCATTGACAACCAGTTTCTCTTGTTTTCAATATCAGCTGCCTTCCAGCTTTAGGTGAACCGTATCAGGACGCTACTAATTTTACTTCTCGCGTGAAGCAAACAAGGAGAACAAATTATTCTTGCAACGGCTAGAAAAATATATTTTTTGAAATAACTTTTTCAACGTTCTAGTTACATTTTTAATAAGGGGCATTTAATTGCGTTGATTTTGTGCCTCGTCAATTTCCTGGAATAAGTTTACTTTCAAAGAAAAGCACACAAAATCTACGCCTGACAAGGCGTAGATTTTGTGTGCTTTTCTTTGAAAAAAGGAAGGCTAACATAGTGATTCTGTCATTCTGACACAAGGCAGTTAAAGAGTGTTAAGGCTAACGCAGCAGCAAGTTTAGGCTTTGCGCATTCTGTTACCTTGATATTTGCCCAAACTACTTGTGTCTTCTCACAATCCATTTACTTTATTAATTCTCGATCGAATATTGACATTTTGCTTTTCAATTTACAGAAAATCGTCCTGCAATTCATTTTTTCTCCAATCTCTAAGATTTTTTATAAAAATCACACTAACACGGGGTAACTTTAACTAGACTTCCTTGTCAAATTTTTTTTATTTTTCAATAACAGTACAATGTCAAAATAAAACGATACAAAAGTTAAAATATTTAGTAGAATATAAAGTATTGTTTAGCAGAATTTTGACATTATCAAAATCAAATTATTGCCGACCATTTCTTATCAATATTACCTTTTTTTACTAGCTTTACTTTTCAAAAAATATTCAATGAAAAATAAGAGAATATAGTAAAAACAACAAAACGCTTGTTCCCTTTAACCAAGGAGGTATAAAAGATTAGATTTTATACCTTCATGCTTTAACAGTTCCACATTTTGACATAAAAAGCTGCGGTTTATAAGAAATTATATATATGTAGGAATATAAAGCTATTATTATATAGATAAAAAAGGGAAATCGTAGCTGTTGAAACACAATTTACAATCTTTTTCTGCTATAAAAAAAATTCCGTAAAACAGACGTCATAAAATAACAAGGCGTATACAGTTAACAACAGGCGTAATATTTCTCTATATGACATAAAGTATTTAACTAACAAATGCACATAACTATCATTTAAAATATAAAATTGTCGTGACAAAGTTGTCCAATTCACAGGTACACAATTTTAAACCTTAATTTAAGGAAGGATAAATCCCTCAAAAAAATGTCAAAAAAAATTGACAAAAAACAACAAACAGAATTGATAAAAAAAAAGGATTCGAATTTTATGATCATTTGTAAATATAAGTAGTTACTTGCTTTTTTCTGAATTTTTTTTTGAAACACGAACAAACTACAATTTACTGGTGGGTAGGTATAAGGCAGCCTGGTCTTAACCAACTTCATATCACTTTTGGAGTGTAGGCTCTATTAAGACATGCTTAAAAGGATTCAGTGAAATAAAGAAGTAAAGTTTCATGCAAGTCAAAAGTTTTTAACCTGAAAATTTTTGGTTGACTGAGGTTTTCAACTTAAATGATTATAGGTTTTTTTTGTATTAAAACGATTTTGATTTAATATCTACCATAAAATGTGTTGATGTAGCTAGATATTATATGAAGTGCGAAATTACTTTTAATTCGAGGCTGCTGTATAGTCATATTTTGTTGCGAAATTGAGGCTACTGCGTTGTTAAGGTGGTAGGAAACCCTTTTTCTTGATTTTTTTTCAATTTTTTTTTTTATTTTGTTTTAAAGCAAATTTATCGTAGATTCCGAATATGTATGTTTTCTTACACTTTATGAAGTTGAAAAAAACGTATTTGCTGTCATTGTACATCATGCAACAATTTTTTCCCTTGACAACGCCCTTAGCAACATGTTTTACCCTAGTTTAAATCCAAAAATAGGGCTTAATTCAGCCTTCTAAAAACCACCAAAATGGTAGCAAAATGAGTGGTAGGTCTTGAGGCTGATAAACTGAATCAGTGATCAGGATGTAGCTAGATGACAGGATGAATATTCCTACTATAAATTATTGATTATAGCATATGAATCATTCCTTGAAAGGTAGCAGAACAATTTGAGAAACAGTTTAATTCTAATTTTACTTGTTTTTTAGAAATGTAAACAAATATAGCTAGTTATGCCAAGACACAAATCTAGAAGCCGAAAGCGAAAATTTCAAGGAAACAGATTCACTTCTCGTGAAAGCAAAGTAACTCCTTCTTGTGCCAGTGCTGGCAAAATAAATGTCACAAAGAATTCTGATTCAATTGACACAGACAACTACAATATAATTATAAACTTTGGAACTTTTAAATCATTTTTACAAAAATTGTTATCGTGTCCGCAATGCAAAAATGGCAATGTAGTTTTATCGAACGATTTATCAAAGCGTCAAGGATTCAGTTATTTATTATTTTTCAAGTGTCACACATGCTTATTTGAGGACTCTGTTTTTAGTTCTGAACTTTCCCAAATGAGACCTGTTAGGGGAAGACCTGTGCATAATGTGAATTTGCAAACTGTTTTGTCATTTCGAGAGATTGAGAAGGGTTATCAATCCATTCAGTTGTTTTCAACCTTGATGAATATGCCGCCACCATTGTCAAGACCTGCATATAACAGGATTAATGATATTTTGCATGTCACTTATAAAGAAATGGCAGACAAGTCCACATCATCTGCTGCTGAACAAATTAGAAAAGCATCAGGAAACATAAACGACATTCAAAACTGTCAAGCTTCATTTGACGGTACATGGCAGAGAAGAGGTCATGCTTCAATCAATGGCGTAGTGACAACTATTTCCAGTTTTAATGGAAAGTGCTTAGATGCCCATGTTATGTCGAAAAACTGTTTTGGTTGCAAGATGTGGGAAACAAAGAAAAATTCTTCTGGATTTGACGATTGGAAATCCAATCATGATTGTCAAATTAACCATGTTGTTAGTTCCGGTTCAATGGAAGCAGCGGGAGTTAAAAAGATGTTTCACCGGTCGATTACAAAGAATATGCTACGTTATACTGAGTATATTGGAGACGGTGATACATCCTCATTTTCTGTTGTTTCTGATTCAAAGCCTTATGATGGTATTGAAATCAAGAAACTTGAATGCATTGGTCATGTTCAAAAAAGACTTGGGACGCGATGCAGAAATCTCTGCCAAAAACTGCGGGGGAAGAAACTTTCAGATCAAAAACTTATTAATGGAAGGGGAAGATTGACAGAGAAAGCAATCAACACACTCCAGAATTACTATGGAATGGCAATAAGGCAAAATGTCAGTAATATATATCGAATGAAAAAGTGTGTTTGGGCAGTGTTATATCATAACAGCGATATCAGCAATGAAAATGTCCGCCACCAATTTTGTCCTAGAGAGGGAAACTCTTGGTGTTTGTGGCAAGCAGACAAAATTAATGGAAAGAGTACCTACAAGCCAAAACTTAGTCTTCCAATGGCTATTAAAAGTGAATTGACTGAAACGTTTCGAAAACTGTCCAGCGAAGAATTACTCTCTAAATGTACTCACGGGAAAACTCAAAATAACAATGAGTCACTAAATGGAGTTATCTGGAAAAAATGTCCTAAATCTGTGTATATTTCCAGAAAATTACTTGAGCTAGGAGTTTATCCTGCCATTATAGAATTTAATGATGGTTGTAGTGGACTGAAACCAGTTTTTAATAAGTTATTTGGTGATTTGAAGATGCGATTTTTGGAGAAAGCCTTATCAAAGAACGACCTAAAGCGCATCGATGGTATGCAAAGAAAATCGTCAGCAGCTGGAATTGCTAAAAGAAAACACCTGAGAGCTGTTAGGAAAGGTTTTATTGACAAAGAGAAGGAAAGTGAGCCAAAGCCATCATATTCCAAAGGAGATTATTAATTTTTTTTATATATATTACATGTAATTAGTTTTAATTGTGATTTTTTATGGTTTAGTATTTTCTGTATCCGACTTGCAGTTTTGACGCAATAAATCTTTTTTAGTTTAAGTACAGCCCTTGAAATTTTTCACACAGGCTTGTTATATGTATAGGTAGGAGGTATACCAAGAAAATCTTGTTCTGAACTTCATGTCTATTTTTATGGCGTTTAATCTGCCAGGTTTCGGTCCCGTTTTTTGATCAAAAAATGAAATTTTACGTTATTGGGAATATTTTTTGAAATAATTACTGCTGCAACTTGATTTTAGTACAGCTCCAAGAACATAGTCATTGTAAATTGCTGTTAAAATTTGAGCTGAAATAATATAACCAATCAAGAGAAAACGTGTATGTAATTTTTTTTTAAAAAAAATAATTATTTTTATTTCCTTAAATAAAAGCAACAACATTTTATCGAAAAAAGCTTCAAATAGCCTATATTTAAGAATTTTTGAAAAAGGGTTTCCTACCACCTTAAACCAGATGTTTTCACATTTCTTACTCATGTGGAATTGAAATGTCCATGCATGTCTCCTGCGTTAACAGACTTAGAATTTTATGGTATTAAGATTTCCAATTACATCCGAGATCTTATTAAAAGGGGCGTACTTTTTCTTCTTCTCCTCCTTATTCTTCTTCTTCGACCGATTTTTCAACCGATTGCCGTAACGTCACGACTTTAAAAGTCCGACCTGGCCCCGCGTACTAGCTCTACGCCAGTTGTGTGCGTATCTTAATATTCGTAGAATTGAAAAAGAACGACAATTACGTTACAAATTTGGTCACAAATATTGTTATTTTATTATTATTTGATGAGCTATGCTAGATACTCCTTCAAATTTTTCATTTTTAGTTATGTTTTGCAACGAGGCGGATTATATTCAACTAAACCAAGCTCCAAGGGTCAGTCGTTGTTTCCAGGGACGGAGTTCAAGCACGCCATATTGATTATACTCCAGCTTGTTCACTAAGTTGCGAAGCGAAGTTGTTTTTTAAAGTGAAGAAAAATATTTGTTGGGTTAGTATAATTATTCAACTGCTTAAATTTCAGTTCTATCAACGTTTTAGATATTCTCTTCATTGTGTGTAGTTTTACTAAACGGCTTTCTTATTTATACCCCTTTCTTTTGCCAGATGTCTTCTAAGTTTCGTTGTGTTTCAGGTGGGGCACAAGGTCTTTTCCTTCCTGTCAGTTTGCCCCAAACTGACCAGAGAAAATTAATGAATACTTATTCAAAGAAAGAACATATTGAAAGAAAATACATATTGAAAGTTTATAACCGAAATGTGATAAAGAAAGAATTGTTGAAACACTAATAAACAAGCTTACATTGCTTATACCATAGTGTTATTTCAGCATGTTTCTGTCAGTATAGACTACAGTATATATAGCTACATATTTTGTAGTAAACAAGCATAGGCTACATTATTAGTTAGCTAGCTACCCTCTCGTTTATATTGTCACAATTTAATATGAACACTCCCAAAGCGTCTTGGCAGAGAGTAACCCAGGTGTTGCTTACAGTATTGTCAAGTCTGTTCAAGGAAATTTTCATCAAGGCAATGAAGATTTTTGTGAAAGTGCTGGTACTCAATGTGTAGCAAATGCCATGATGCTATCATTTACTCAACTATTCGCAGAGCTTCACTCTGGGCTGATTGGGATTTAAACCATTATTTTAGATAACGGTGATTGTTTATATAAGTCACTTCTTACAACTGGTGCTATTTTTTTGACTAACTCCCAAATTCAATTTCTATAGAGGGTACTCAATTATCTAATCCTTTTTAGACAATTTACATGGCGAACTAACTTGTTCGGAAAATAATTTTTTTAAATTTTACAACATCAATTTTATATAACAAGTCCTGCTTTTTTACTTCCGCCATCGCCACGCGGGGCGGAATCTTTAAAATCGATGGATGGAAGATAGAGATAGAGCCTGGACGCCGCGGGTAGTTAGTCCTAGTATAGATACTGTGTACTTTTTCAGTTTATTGCATGGTTTACAGGCTGATAGTTTTCAACCAATGACAATACAGTATTAACATTTACGACTCGTCCCAAAGTCGCAATTTTTTTAGGTAGCCAGAAAGCCATTTTCTTGCTGGTGATTGCTAAAAAAGTTCCAGAAAAGACTACAAATAACTGCTATATCTGCATTAAGAAAAACGTAAAGATACGTATTGATATTGAATTCCTGTCTGGTGAACGTTCCAGAACATATATTTTTACCCAAAAGTTGAGCTAGGTATCACTTCCAGATACATTGAAGAAATTTCAAATTTTGGTGTTGTTGAACTGAATTATAGGTAATCAATATTTTAATTTAAAACTTCCTTGTAGCTACAGTATTTTTCTAACTTAACAGGGAATAGTATTTTAAGTATCTAGGCTAGATATATAAATCTTTAAATATTTACAAAGTTATGCCATGTGTGCTCTCATACATGCTGACTGGGAAAAAATGGAGTATATATATATATACCACTTTCGCTAATTTCATACCTTCCAACCCTGGAATCCTGTAAAATGGGAGACTGAGTGAACTTAGTTTAGAGTTTCCGTTAGGTGCCGCCATGGTTGGAGCCAAGGAAAAAAAAAATGAGATTTTGAGCCTCTAGATCCTCTTAATTTTTGCTGGGTTAAGGGGCTTCTAAAAAATTTTTTGGGCCCTGTGCGTCTTGTGTAAAACCACACACGAAATGAAATGCGATATATAAAGTACGGGCGACCCCGTGAATTTTTCCACGGGTAAACGATATATCATGATATATGTTGTTTCGAAATTATGGTGATTAAATAACTGTATATAAATGTAAATATGAAGGTCTCCAGAAATTGAATCCTGTTATACTGAGGCTGGGGATTTTCTTAACATTTTCTTATAAAAAACTTTCTTATATTGAAAAAAACCCGTGTATTTCCATTTACAGGTCAAGAAACAACACAATTAAATAAATAAAAGATAGTTATTCAGAACATTCAGATATTCAGAATTAATTGAACTTACTAAACCTTGAACTTGAATTTACTTACCGGTGAACTTAATAGTGAATTAATAGTGAAATTATTGGTGAACTTAATAGTGAACTTGATAGTGAACTTATTGGTGAATTTATTAGTGAACTTTTTGGTGAAATTACTGAATTTTTTGAGCCAGCTTCAAAACAAAATGACAGAGGCTTCTCTAGCTTTTAAGAGTTTTTAATTGCTTTCCAACATTTTTGCTAAAGGCGGAAATCTTCAAGCCGCAGGGCTTCTTGTTTATATTTGACTCCCATAGTCGGGGAAATGATGGTTCATTTACTGCAGATGGTTATTCTGTGTTGTTAAAGTTTAAAAATCTTACTGATGTGGAAAGCTACATCAAGGACTCTTATTTGACGAAGCAAAATAAGTCTTCTCTTCAATATGAGCTACAATGTGTTAAGATTCATTAAAGTGGAAAACAATTGACTCAGATTTCTGCTTCTATTAAAAGAAAAAAGAGGAGAGAAAAATACCAAAATTCAAAGGAGCAAGTTATACGAAGGTTAAGAGAGCAATATGCTACTAACGAAAACATTAAATCTAGAAAACGAAAACAGAGTAAGGAATACTATGCCGCGGAACAGGAGCAAATAAAACTGAAAAGGAAAGAATATTATTCAGTGGAACAGGAGCAAATAAAATTAAAAAGGAAAGAATATTATGCAGTTGAACACGAACAAATAAAATTAAAAAAGAAAGAGCACTATGCAGATAAACGTGAAATAATTAAAATGGGCAAAAAAAGGCACAACATTCTAAACTCTGAACACATAAAATTAAAACAAAAAGAGTATTACGAGAGTGAGCGTGACAATGTATTGTCAAAAATAAAATAAAATTATGCAATAAATAGTGAGAAATTCAAAAAAAGATCCCGTAAAGCATTTGATCATAAGAAAAGTGAGGTTCAGGAAAGGCAGATACTTAATTTCAAGAATATGATTAAGGAAGGGCCATATTATATTTATGTGGTATGCAATAGGTGCTTGTACAAACGATCTGTTTTAAAGTTTGATGAAGCAAAGTATGTTATCACGGATCTAAAACGTTTCCAATTTTTCCTAGTTTCAAGCTATAATGATAACTGTTATGTCTGTCAAACTTGTCATAAAAAAATAAAAGCTAAGAATCCCCATACCATGTCAGGCTGTTTCAAATAAGTTAGAGATTTTTGACTTTCCCTCTGGGTATGCACTATTAAGAAAACTTGATCGAGTTTTGATTGCACAAAGGTTATTGTTTAAAAAAGTTGCAATAATGCCAAAAAGGGCAATCTCCAAAACTAAAAGGGGCAATATGCAATGTACCTGTAGAAAATACGGATATATGTGATGTTCTTCCAAGATTGGCTGACTGCAGTGGGTTAGTGTTAATAAAATTGAAACGTAAACTAATGTATAATGCCCATGTATACTTTGAACTTGTACGACCACAGATTTTAAAGGATGTTTTAAAATATTTAAAAATTAATAACCCTTTTTATCAAAATACTGTCATTGATATGAATGCAATACCGACAGAGTTATTACGTTTTACTGAAAATACACAACTGGAAGTAATTGTTAATAAAGGGTCAGAAGATGTTATAGATTCTAATGAGGAGGAAGAAGAAAACCTATTAGATTTGTTCAGAATAGCTGCAAATGAAACTGTGATGACCTCAAAAATTCCACATGCAATAGATAACGACACACTAGTTGTTGCTCCTGGTGAGGGAAAAAAACCTTTATCCATCATAAGTGAAGAGAATTGTGAAGAACTGGCCCACCCTCATTTATTTCCAACTGGTAAATTTGGGTACAATGTTGAACGCTGTATAAAGCTAAGCCCAATTAAGTATTTCAACCAGCGTTTACTCAATTATTCGCAAAAATTTGCATCAGATGCAGACTATATATTTTATGCCCATCATGTTATTCAACAAATCAATTTGAAAAGAAAAATAAATATTGCAATGAAAAAATTTTGTGGTAACAATTTAACAGCTGGTATGTTCAGCAACAATTTTAAATATCATTGATCCTCAAAGTGAGAATTTTGAATCTCAAGAAAGCATACCTGGTATACTGAAAAGTTTAGATATTTCAGAGAGTGAATACTATAATGCCCTTTCTATATCATCAGACTCAGATTTCCAAGTTCATTTAAGGCGCCCTCCTAATTCGTGTTTTGTGAATAACTATTTTTCAGAAGGAACTCTTGCATGGTAAGCAAACATTGACTTGCAGCCGGTTTTTAATCACTATAAAGCAATTACATACATGTAAGTATCTTTCCAAATCAGAAGATGAATGTTCACGTGCAATGAAGCAAGCATTGTCAGAGGCACGTGAAAATAGCGACAACGAATATTATCAAATGATTAAAATTGCAAATGCATTTTCAAATCATAGGGAATGTTCTGTTCAAGAAGCACCTTATCTATTTGTTTACTAGCAAACGAAATTAGCAAGTGTTGCGTCAATGCTAGTACAAATGAAAGTAGGTCCATCATATTTTTCTATAGATTATTTCTTATCTTGTAAAAATGTACTTTAATTTTCAATTGGCATATAGTTTTGGCGAAGTTGAGAGCGCAACCTGGGGATAACATTATAACCTCCATGCTGGGGACCTCCAAAACAAAAATAAGAACGTACCAACTGAAAGAAGCATTGGAGGATAGTGTTGGGGACGATGTTGTATTTGAATATTTAAAGATAGTTGCAACAAGTGTGAATGGTGTAAGTGCCTTTCCGGAAAGAAAATGTGGACTTAAAGAAATATGGCCTCTACAAGCGATTCCCCACGTTAAACAACAAGACAGTGTATCTTGTGGTATATTTTGCACAAAGGTAAATAAAGTTACTGTGATAATCTCTAAGGATGTTATGTAAATTCCGGAAATAAAAAAGTTAAATTTGGCTGTATTTAGTTTGCTGTGTGGATTATGCGCAATGTGCAAATCCCAGTTGAGTTCAACAAAAAAGAAGTCATCAAGTTTCGAGATGCCATTGTAAGAAAGCTGCTTCAAGAGGGAGGTACCAAGCATCAATTTTTTAAACATTAAATAACTAGAGCATGTTTCCATTTTCAATGTATTTTAATAAATTGGTTTTGGCTTAGAAAAAGAAGATACCTGGCATTTAAAGTTTTGATGACTCTGTGGAAACCTTGACGGTCCGAAAAAGAACAAGGGTCAAACAACGGATCGTTGGGTACATATCTATATTATAATACTCGCCTTCCATCTGTCTCGCTGTAAGCCAAAGGTAGCTGCGGGTAGCGAAGGGCGTGGCTTTAAGCGAAGGGCGTGGCTTTAAGCGTAGGGCGTGGCTTTTACCACGAGTTTACGACTAGTACACATAAATTAAATATTTTATAAGTAACAGTGTGTACAAACTTGTTCATTATTGTTTTTCAAGTTTTAGTTTTTAGTATTTTCTTTGTAGGTCCGATGCGACAACTCCCTTCAACGTTGGTATCACGTTCTCTCCACCAACGTCATCATTAATGCAGAAGGCAACGATCCCTTTTCTTGTGAAGATTTGGTCAATGTTTATTCTTTGGAGACGTTAAATGCAACTAAGGCACAAGTAAGTTGATTCAAATGTAAGATTGTTTATGTCTTAGCATTCATACCTCTCCGAACTGTGTAGCGTCAACTTTGGTTTTAGTTTGATATGATAAGAAACTGAGTTACTTATTCTTTGGATTTCTCATAAATGTGTTATCACAGTTGGCAAACTTATGCAAGGTTTCTTAAAAAATTTATGGTGGCCAATTTAGGTCCCAGTTACATCAAGAAACGTACGAAGCGTATTAAAAATGTCAGAGATGTGGCTTGGAATTTGAAAGAGAAGTTGTATACCCTGACAATTTTTGTCTGGTCACAAAGATAGAACGACTAATCCGTGGAGAAAAGGTCCCAGCGGGGTGACAAAAATGACAAAGGTGCATTTTCACGTGAAGAAAGAATGTTTGAAAAAAAAGAAGCTGGAGCCCCGTGTTTTTATACCAGACCATATTAACCTTACTGGTGAGCAAATAAAGATATATAACAAAAAACGGCATATCTATGTAGTAATTTAAAGAAATTTTTATTTTTCATTTATTTCTCTCCCTCTCAAAAACAGTACTGTTGTGACAGTCACTAAGTATAAAAAGGGCGTTCAAGAGTTTATGCTTATAAACTCTTGAAAAGTTTATGTTTATAAGTTGATTGTAAATTTTGGGAAAGAATAATTTTAGTTACGGAACTTGTATCACCCCTTAATCAAAAAAGAAAAAAAAAACAGCACTAGCCATGGTTCGATAAATAATATATTGTACTGTCCTTATTTACCATATAGTAGCTAGGGAAATCGTCTTGACAAAATCTATAGAACAAAATTTACAATTTCAGCATCAGATATTGAAACATCAAAAAACTCATTTATAAATGTGATTGTGCCCCTCTAGCATATTATGCACCCTTATAAATTCTATGCGGTGTAGAATATTCTGCTTTCCACCCCTCTCTGTAAATTACAGGAAGATGAAAGTTTGAGATATACACTGATGGCTTAAAATGTTTCTCTAGTGAAGTGCGTTAGATCCATATGCAAAAGGAATAGTCTTTGCAACCTAACGTCGATTCGACGTTATCCGTGGCAACATCAATATGGACGTGGCCCCTTATAGACATTCTCTTCCCTATTTTTGAGACCAGATCTGTGCATTGGAGTTGTGTGTTTGAACCATGAATATCAAGGTTGCTGTTAGGTTTCGGTATACTGAATTACAAGTGTTTTTTTTTCTTTGCATGAGTGATACAATTGTGATTTCACTTTATAATACGTTTTTAGGAAGGTGAAATAAAATGTTTTGTATTTTTCTTCTGTACATTGAAAAGCATTGACATGGGGTTCAATTCCCAGTCATGTGGTCACGTTTTCATGATTTATTGAGGGTACAGTGAGAATGACAAGTCCATTTTATTCTCAAAAACACCTGATGAAATGTTATCATTGAGATCAGAACCATAACATTGGAAAATTCCATGAAAAATGTTAAACGTTCATATAAGCATGTAAGTTGAACTGATTTTTTTTGTATATATGTCTGATAGCCTGTCTACTACATTATGTTGATGAAAATTTTAAGCTAAGAGTTTATTTAAATTTCAAACTGTGCTTTTTCACATATACATAGGACCCATGGGATCTCTTTTTCAGACATAGTGACTAAGTGGATTGGATCCACAAGATTACAACTAGTTGTAAATATGCAGCTTAATTGATGTGATCCCAAATTAATAGTATAGGGATTTATTATTCTGAAAGTTACTAACCAGTGAGCAATAATCAAAATTTATTGTTGGATAATCTATGAGATGTTCCTGCCATGGCTAGTCTCACTGATTTCGACCCTGTCTATATATATTTGTTATTATTTTATCAATATGTTGCCATTTTTAATTACTCCAGTTACCATATTTTGTGTTCTAGCTTGTTTCTCAGAAGAAAACGTCAAACCACTGAAGAAAACAAAATTGACCTATACACAAAAACGTTGAAGGTATTAATCTTTTAAGCGTGTAATTCGAATTTAATTTTTTAAATGTTACTATATGAAAATTAACAATTTAGGTTTGCGAAAATTGTGGAGAAGAAAATGCCTATGCCCGCACTATCTGTAGAAAGTGTAAAACTGCTTTCAAAAGGAAAACGAAAGAATTGAAAGATTACATTCCTGCAGGGAAAACAAGTTTAGCAGAACAACGCCGCATTATTCATGGACGAGTAAGTGTTGAATGAATTACAATATACTTCCTTGTTATCACATGCATTTTATATGATATCAAATTTATCTTTCTAGCTAATGGGCGTGCAAGAAAAACATGGGTATGATGCCATTGTTCTATATGCCAAGAAGGGTGAGCAAAAGATAATGTTCGATTCTTTTGCTACCCAAGGACTTGGGACAGAATTTTTTTGAGACTGCTGATAGAACCGCATCGGGCAACCTGCTCATGACTGTTTTGAAAAGAGCATTTCTTGGTACGCATCTATTTTCTTGTTCCATTACTCTGTTTAATTTTGAGATGTGCATTGAATGTAAATGTCAATAAGCAATATTTTATTCAAATTGAATTAAAGAGCTTGCTAATCCGTAGGTATAAACCCATTCATTGTGTTGTTCCTATGGACAATTTTTTGATTGTACATGGATTCTGCCAAAACAACTGATTTCGCATATTCAAGCCATTAGCGGGTTTTAACGGAAACAAGAAATCATTCGGTTTGATCAAATATTTGTGTAATAGATTCTGATCTCATCTTGATTCTCATAGACAGAAGACCCATTGCGAAATGTTCTAAATTTCAGATTTGTTGGTCTCAAGATATACACTTTGTGCTCTGAAATCATGACTTAGTATAAAGTGTACCTCTGCGACCCAATAGTAATAGGATCATGAATTATGAATTTATTTTCAGCATACCATGATTTGGTTGTGGAGGGTGTTGGAATTGGTTTGGCTGAAGAGGTTGCTGGAAGTGGTTTAGCAGTGGAGAGTGGTGGTGGTGGTTCGATAGTGATAGTGGTTCAGTGGTAAAGGATGGTGGCAGTGGTTTGATAATGGAGCGGGGTGGTAGTGAGTTGATAATGGCTGGTAATGAAATGGTTTGGCACTGGTGAGTGATAAAAGTGGGTTGGTGGTGAATGGTAGTAGCAGTGGTTCAGTTATGGAGGGTAGTAGCAGTGTTTCGGTAGTGGAGGGTAGTAGCAGTGTTTCGGTAGTGGAGGGTAGTAGCAGTGTTTCGGTAGTGGAGGATAATGAAAGTGGTTCGGTAGTGGAGGGTAGTAGCAGTGTTTCGGTAGTGGAGGATAATGAAAGTGGTTCGGTCATGGTTGACTCGACAGAAGAGGGAGATAGCACGGGAGATAGCACAGAAGATAGCAAAGTAACGTCAACCAACCTATTCATTTGTATTTGGCTTACCTATCCCACCAGGTTTCTTATTATTTACACTAGACATTTTGCACTGACAAAATTTAACCACAACACACAATAAAACATAAAACGGCTGTGTATACACCACTCTGCTACCATCTTTAAAATAGAAATGTTATGTCTGTACTTCAACGCGTTCAAGTACATGATATTCATGAACTTTGCGTATTTTTCCGCTATCATGATTATTATGTAATATAGATGTCGCGTACTAGTTGTGTTGATTGCCTTAAGGACTAATGAATGATTATATTTATACTTATTTTAGGAATGTTAATAAAATGAAAGATACAATAAAGAGTGTATAACGTATATGATATATGTCACATTGTTTCTCCTAGTCAATCTCTGCTTAATTTAGCAGAAACTTTAGTGATAAATGCTGTTTCCAATTATAGCTCTTCAAACATCAAAATGTTTTATGCGTTTTTATGGTTTTTAAATGCAACTGTATTTTGACTTGTACGTTTATTCCATATTGGACTATGCACAGGAAGCTGAAAATCCTAAATCTTTTAGCCTGCAAGGGCTATTCATTCAGCTTTAGTTTTATTTAATTTCAGTAAAACGTACATAGTTTGGTAAGCTGAAGAGCACATGCATTGAAAATAGGAGCTTCAGTCACGTGACCAAAATGTCTTGAAATCCGCTAGCAGGATTTATGAAGAAAACGCTGGTCCTATACCTACCCAAATATAAATTGTTAAATTCCCATATAAAACAAATATACTTTAATTTGGAAGATATCTTTTGAAAAAAAATGCTTTCAAACTTTCGTCTGTTGTGAAATGGCGTCTGGGTCATTCCGTGTCAAGTGGACCAAAATTTTTAAAGTCCCCACATGCACCATCTCAGGTTTTCATAAAATTTGGTGGGAATGTTTCTACATGTAAGATGAGTTAATCCTGAAAATTTCAGCTCTGTATCTTTTCTCGTTTTGAAAATATGCCTTTTCAAAGTTTACCAGTTTCTCGTAAAATCCCAATTCTGGGGTGCAGAACCAATTTTTGGCAGACTTTGAGCACCAGTAATTCTTGATCAAATTGCATTAAGATTCTCAAAATTAACAATCTCAAACATATCCATGAGTACTATGGAAAAAATCAAACAAAAAAGTTGGTCGGGCAATATTCAAGCCATAATGGCGGCCTAAAAGTGCCGAAAATTCATTTGTGCAAGAAAAAAAATGGAATTTCAAAGTGCCCGTGACCAAAATTGGGCATTTTGAATATGGCAAATGTGATTGATTATACATCTATACATAGAGGACCATTAGGCTAAAGAAAATGAAAAAAATAATATTAAGTCAGATCAACAGCTATTGGGTCCTGAAAATACACCCGCAGGGAATTTGAAAAAAATTAGGTCATTGTTTAAAGCTGCAGAAACCAATGGTCACAGTTACTTTATAGGCTGAATCTTTTTTCACTGTTCACTCCAACCATAAACTTGTAGTATCAACAAAAAAATTAGTGGGGACTAATGGGGAAGGTGTATATTCAGGCCATTCAGTATGGCCTAAAATTGTCAAAAAAGTAAAAAATCATGCGAAAATAACAAGTCCAGGGCGTTGATGCAAGACAGGTAACATTTTTAGCTAAATGAAAATTGATGAAAATAATTCAACAGAGGGTATATTCTGATGATATAAACATCTTAGATGATAAATATATATATGTAGTCCTGAAAATATTCACAAAAATCACAATTTCATTGCTAGGAAGCAAATTTTATCAAAAACAGTAAAGTTTAAAACCTTGTAACTTTTCTTCTAATTGTCTAAAAGACTTGATTTTTTCAGAAGAGGTTCATTGAAAGGAATACTGTGTGGAAATAAGCAATTAAAACAATCAATGCAATGAGTTAGGCATAAAAATTAACCTCAAATATTCAATAAAAACTTTTTCCAAAATATTAAGCAAATTTAACAAAATCGGTAAAGTTTAAAACCTTGTAACTTTTCTTCTAATTGTCCAAAAGACCTGATTTTTTCAGAAGAGGTTGACTAGATTGGTTTTATAATGAAATAAACAATTAAAGTAATCAATGCACAGAATTAGTCGTAAAATTATATGTCAAATGTTTAATAAAAACTTGTAAATTACTAATAGTTTTATAAGAAACAATACTGCAAAATATTTTAAAACAATTGACAATCATGGTATTGGTGTATTTCAGTCTAATCCTGTATGCAGGTGTTCCTTTTTTATTCAATATCTATTTTGAGCATGGGAAATAGAATTCTTATATTAGATTAGAATTCTTAAAATAGATTATAATTCTAATATTAGATTAGAATTCTTATATTAGATTAGAATTCTTATATTAGATTAGAATTCTTATTTTAGAGTAGAATTCTTATATTAGAATAGAACTCTAATGATAGAATAGAACTTTGCATGATACAAAATATATTTGCAGGGAATTTAAAAAGCCAGCATTGTAGATGTAGTATTGTTGAAGATGGCTAGTGCATCAGGGGTCCCTGTTTGCAGTATTGGGAGCAGCTTACAAGACTCCTGCCATGAAACTACATTAACTAAGTTTATGGGGAATAAGAAGTTTGAAGAATTTAGTGAGAGAGAAAAAGAATTGTTAGTATTAAGAAGTAAGGTGGTTCCAATCAAGTTGGTTTGTTACCACCATGAGAAGATTTACTTAACTAGATTTGAGAGTATTAATGGAAGATATTGCTGTGATCCATTTAAAAAACATGAAAAAAAGGTGGAAAGTGAGTGAATTTCAATATTAATCATAATTCTCTTTTGTTCTACTTTTGGCAAAAACTAAAAACAATATTCTGACTAAAAAATTTTTTTGTAGAGTCCCTTCGAGTCATCAGCATTGCTCTTGCTAAGGAATTTGATCTGTTACCAGGCCAAAAGCTATGCACTGATTGTCGCAAGTTGCTGTGCTTGAAATCTTGCGAAGAACAACATGAGAACATGGACGTTAGCTTTGAAGACAGTAATTGTTCACAATATGATTTAAATTCAAGCATACAGAATTTAGGATGTTCACCTTTAAAGTTAGTTGCACAGAGAGACAGAATAGGTTATGGGAAAAGAAAGCTTGTGCAGTTAACCAAAATTACCCAAAATAAAATGGCAAATGCGTTGGGAGTGGATGCACAAGTGCTAAATGAAAAAGGTGATAATTCTGAACAGTGTTGTGACAGTAAACAAGATTTGGGTAGACTCATGGAGTTAGTCAAATTAAAATTTGATGTTTCTTCAGTAAGTAAGAAATTGAAGTTATTAACTTTAGTACCTGACAGCTGGTCTATTGAAAAAACTCAAGCGTACTTCTCAACCTCTCAAAGATCTGTCAAAACTGCCAGGGAGTTAAAAAAGTCTTTTGGAATACTGGCAGAGCCTTCAAAAAAGGAAGGGAAAACAATCAGTGATGAAGTAAAAGAAAGGGTTCGTTTTTATTCTATACATGTGATGAATATTCCAGAATGTGTCCAGGTAAAAAAGAATTTGTTTCAGTTAAAGTTGACGGAGTGAAACAGCACATCCAAAAACGACTGCTCTTGGTTAATTTGAAAGAACTACACTTGGAATTTATTAACAAACATGAGGACACTATTGGATTTTCTAAATTTTGTGAGCTCAGACCCAAGTGGTGCATCCCAGTTGGTGGTGCTTCAGGATTGCATTCAGTTTGCGTTTGTGAATACCACCAAAATTTTAAACTTCTTGTTTCAGAAATACCAGGTGTCTCTGATTATAAAGATCTGCTACAGAGAATCGTTTGCAACACAGAACAACGTGACTGCATGCTTCATAGTTGTGACAGATGTCCAGGTAGCACTGCTTTGAAAGATCATCTGATAGAATTATTTAATGAAAATAATATTGATCAGGTTACGTTCAATCAGTGGACTAAGGCAAACTTTGCATGTAATTTATCTCCATCTACTCTACCTGTAGAAGATTTCATTGAAAAGGTTTGCAACCAAATTGAAAAGTTACGAGAACACCACTTTATAGCTAAAAGTCAAGCAACCTATTTACAGCAATTAAAATCTACATTACCACCTGATCATATCTTGCTGCTACTCGACTTTGCTGAAAATTATAGTTTTCTCATTCAGGATGCTGTACAAGGGTTTCATTGGAACAATAGCCAAGCTACGTTGCACCCCTTTGTAATCTACAAAGTTAAAGGTGATAAACTAGTTTCTCAAAGTTACTGTGTCATTTCTGACCATTTGCAGCATGACACAAATACAGTCCATTGCTTCATTCATCAACTGCTTCAATGTATAAAGGAAAATATGCCAGGTATAAACAGATGTATTTACTTTAGTGATGGCGCTGCTTCCCAATATAAAAATTATAAAAATATTTCAAACCTTTGTCATCATAAAGAAGACCATGGCATAGAAGCAGAGTGGCACTTCTTTGCAACATCACATGGAAAAAGTCCCTGTGATGGTGTTGGGGGCACTGTCAAGCGTCTTGTTGCTCGGGCAAGCCTGCAATTACCAACCAAACCAATTGATTCCCCTGAGAAAATGTTTGTGTTCAACAAACATACATGGTATAAAGTTCTTTTATATTCCAAAAATTGATGTTGATACCAATTGTTCAAATTTCAAGTTGCAAGTACGGTATGAAAGTTGTTCGACAATTCCTGGAACTAGAAATCACCATAGTTTTATTCCTCGGTCAGTGAATGAGGTTGAAATGAGAAGAGTTTCATTTGATGAGTTGTTTACTGTGTCGTGTCAACAATACACCAAAACCAGATTGACATTTCTTTGTACAATCCTGGAATGTACATCACCTGTGTCTTTGATGATGATTGGTTTGTTGGCAACATAGTAGAAACGTCGTTGGAAAACAAGGACATCCTTGTTAAGTTCATGAAACGATCAGTATCTGCGAAAACGTTCACTTGGCCAGATAAAGATGACATCTGTTGGGTACCTGTGACCCACATATTGTGCAGAATAGAATCATTAAATGTACAATCAGGTGGAGGTAGATGCTATGGAATATCCTTAAAAGAACTTAATGATACATTAAGGTCATTTGAAAACTTTAGACCTTGACAACAATTGTGATTCCTTTAAAAGTTCGATAATTTTTCAACAAGTTTTCTTTAGTTCTTAGTGTTTCTTATGTACATACATAGATTATAGTTATAGATTATAAGTAAGTACTCCTTATGAACCTATTCTGAAAAAAAATCAGGTCGTTTGGTTTATTATATAGAAGAAAAGTTAAAGTTTTGAACTTTACCGTTTTTCTTGAATTTGCCTAATATTTCAGAAAAAAAGTTTTTATTGAATATTTGAGGTTAATTTTTATGCCTAACTCATTGCATTGATTGTTTTAATTGTTTATTTCCACACAGTATTCCTTCCAATGAACCTCTTCTGAAAAAATCAGGTCTTTTAGACAATTAGAAGAAAAGTTACAAGGTTTTAAACTTTACTGTTTTTGATAAAACTTGCTTCTCTAGCTATGAAATTGTGATTTTTGTGAATATTTTCAGCCTATAAAGTAAACTGTGACCATTGGTTTCCGCGGCTTTAAACAATGACCTAATTTTTTTCAAATTCCATGCGGGTGTATTTTTAGGAACCAATAGCTGTTGATCTGACTTAATATTATTTTTTTCATTTCGTTTTCTAACTAAGTTAGGGAAGACCTTTTTAGGTTGGCACGAACGTTTTTTACATTAATTTGGAGCAGATTTGAGAATAATTATATTGGGGCAGAGCAGTATGTCCTAAATATACAGCGAATGTCTCCCCTCACTATTAAAAAGTGTAAGGCGGTGGGGAGAAATTTACTACATGGCTTCCTGCTGGTGGGATATTTACCGTTGCAGCTAGCTCATTTTCTGTTGTATTACCTATTTACATGACAGGAGCCGTCAAATGATTTAATATTATCATTGTTCAAACAGTCGGTGAGCGTTGAAGAGTGGAACATATTGAATGCGACCACTTTAAACGACTCAAAAAAGGCGCGACTAATTATGATATGTGGAAAATTTGATGTTGCAATATTTGAAGGAATAAGTCCTCCAGTCACTCAACATTCTACAATAGTAAAAGGCAGTTCTACTTTTTACATCACATGTGATTGGACTTGCAACATTATTTAGAATTCCAAGATGAACTTTTCACGACTCTGACTAAGGTAAGGTTGATAGCAGTGGTGAAAATAATGAAACCAACTGTGTATAGTGTTGCGGAAAAACTTAATGCTAAATTTAGTGACAATCCTTGTGCATACTACAGAGGAAACCGTGTTTGATTTTTTGAAAGTTTTTTTGCTTACGTTAGCATCGAAAAGTGTGGAAACATTTTTAATCATTGTCACAGGAGAGGACATTTATTCTGAAGAATTAATTGATGTAGATTTTAATGGCGAAGATCGAGAAGAGTTCATGTTACCGTCTGTACATACCTGCACTCGATCACTACATCTTTCAAGAAACATTCCCGCCCAAATCAAGTTTAATGCGTTAATGGTCCAAGTCTAATAAACAGCATTGGCAGTTCTCTTTGTTTTTTTGTTTTGATTGTTTAATTTTGTCTTTTTCTTGTAAATTGTGGATAATTGTGCATAACAGAAGGTTTGAAAAAACTGATTTTAAAGTCTTATGTCGTCGTCATCTTTATATGCATGAAATAAAAAATTACAATGAGTTTTCTTTCTATAAATTTAGTAATGATCCTGATATGTGTACTACAGAGAAAAGGTGTTTGATTTTTTTACAAGTTTTTTTTGCTCACATTACCCATAAAAAAGTGTAGGGACGTCTTTGTCACCAGAGAAGAAATCTATTCTGACGAATTAATTGATGTAATTTTAATGGTGAAGATGACCAAACCAACCTCATTAAATCCTTGGTTTATTTAATAATTTAAAATTTGCCCTTATTGAGGGGAACAGGAAATTTCAAAAATAATTATAGGGGAGGGGGTGCATGTTTTATATATAAATAATTCAAATTGAGAGAAAATTAGGATAATTTTTTTCCATTTCAAGATATTTTTAAGATACTGTTTTAGTACTTACTGGTTTTTAATGTAAACTGTAAAAAACATGAATTTTAGTTTAAATATGTTAGTGATTTATATTTTTATCAGAATCTCTCATTTTTCCAAGTCACTATTTTCCTGATATTAATCATTCCTAATCCGCCAGTTTTGTTTTTGTTTCGCATTTTCAACAACTCGTTTTAGAACATATAGCTAGTATGTTTCACAAAATTATCCATCTAACCATTACTCGACCTCTTCTATAATTCTCTTCCTAATACTTTTGTGAAACATAATTATTATGAACTGTTTTTTGTTTTTGTTTTTTTATATTAACCTTTATGCACATACGAATATCATATATTATTTCAGAAGAAGAGCCATTTTGTACAATTATGGAGCTGAAATATAACCATTATTATTATTATTATTATTATTTGGTACATTTTAATTGTTTAAATTTACTTTACTATTGCTGCTGTGGATTGCTGCTGTGGATTGCTGTAAGCGATGTTCAGATATTCTGGTTCTATTATTGGCTAATGGCTGACCTTGACTACATATTTATGGATCGCAATCTGCATGAAACGGATAGTGATATGCTTGTGCCCAGAATAGGGTGGTATTTACCTTGCAAACCAATTTTGATTTGGCCTGTTGCCAATTTTTTTCTTGTTCAATTTTAAGTTGTTTTTTTGGCATTTGCATTTCAATGCTCAAAATAGGGTCTTTTGGTTTGGTCTGTTGTCATTTTTATATTGCTATTTTAGTGCTCAAATTCATTCTATACTTTATTTACACAGGTAATGGGTTAGACAAAGAGAAGAAAAGGGAGAGGAGTAAAAGAAAGAAGTAGCCTCAGCAAAAAGAAGAAGAAGAAGAAACAGCAAAAAATCAAAAGCTTGCTCGTCTGGAACATGTTGCATTATTGTATGCAGAAGAACATGAATGCAATGCTATCTTAGAAAAAGAACTAAATATGCTACAAGAAAAGGATTTGAAAACATAAAGTGCCTTATCACAAAGTGCATCTCATTTCCAAATTATCCAATTCAGTAAAATTTTAAAACGCAGATTTGTTAGCAGTGGTACTTTTGGTAAAGTTTTTGTGGCACATCTTCACAATTTGCAACTGGATGTTGCAGTAAAGAAGAGCAAAGGAAGAAGAAATTATCCGCAGGCACTCTCAGGGGGGAAAAAACTTTCTCCACTTCATTGGCATGTATGGTTGGCGATGGAGCTGGTGGAGGAGTACGACAGGGTGGTTACTTTTATTCTACAAATTTTGCAAATTGTCTTTGGAATATATAACCAAAATTTATATCCTTTGTTTGATAAGTTTAATGCTTAGTTCACACCACAGCCTTAACGCAGCTTAACAGGTTCAATGAGCTAATCTTTTGAACGCCTGTCGCACTGAGAAGTTGCTGTTCACATCAGTGAGTTAGGTGAGTTAATAATCTTTTATCATGGATCCAACAATCGAAAGCAGCTCAGACAAAGAAGATTTTATTTGTGCGTACTGGCTTTTCAAGTGACAGAAAAAACACAAAAAAAAAGAAAAAAAAGAAAAATGTGGGTTAGCCAATATTAGAAAATGAGAAAATAAAGGTCACTATCATACTTTGAGGTATTTGTTTTTCCCATAATGTTAAAACTTTGTCTTTTTATCATAATAACAAGTCTGCCATGCTTTTAAACATGTTTTTATAATTTTACTATCGATAATTTCAATAGAACGAAGGTGGCATTTTCACCTTCTCTTTGATCACTGAGCTAACTACCGCGCTAAATATAAAAAAAGTTTTGATCCTTAGCGCACTGTTAATCCAGCATTTCAGCAACTTATTTTTATTCGGTGAGCTAAGAAATTACAGTCTACATCACTGAGCTAAGATATTAACGCAGTATAAGTTCAGTGAGCTAAGTGAGCTGGTGTGAACCAAGCATAAGTAACCCATATTGTGTAACCTGAAGACTTAAAAGTTACGTCATAAATGTTTTTCATTTACTGTCATCGATTTGGTGATTTTGCCCTGTTTCGAGTATCAATATTTCATATCAGTATTTATTTATAAAAACAGCGTGTTACGTTAGCTTTGGCTATAAATGTGTATGCAATCAGTTTATCACATTAATAAATATCTATGGATAGCTTAAGCTACCTAAAGGTGACCTATTAATGTGATAAAAGTATTCTGAGACATCATGGTCCTTTCCCTAAGCAGTTTAAGTTAAATTTTCAAGCATTTTTTAAAAAAGGAAACAGAAAAGTAACAGATCGGTAGGTTATCAAGATCAGATCTACAGTCTTGGAAAAAATAATTTCGACAAAGGGGTTAAATTCGGTTTGTTTCCTCTCTCTTAAATATTTACCATTTAGATGTATAAGACTTGTTTACTTGTTCATTTCAGGCGTTAAGTGTAATAGAAGTTGGAAAAGTGCTGTTGTGTCAAAACTATATGCATGTAGAACTCCATCCAGCACTAATTTTTCAATCCAGTACTAATTTTTAACTAATTTCAACTAATATTTAGGTCACACAAAACCAGTTTAGATTATGATAGATGGCATAAAACATTATCTATATTGGTTCAGTCATAGCAACCTAATGTGAATTGGACAACTTTTTTTACAAGAGCATAAACTATTGTTTGCATCACAATGGATTCGACATAATAAACTTCCACTTACAACAATTATCACAAATCGCCATATGTTATAAGGTTATCAAATATATGTGAACGAGCACTGTATAAAGACTTTCTGTCATTTGTAACTACTGGTATTAAATCTTGACAAACTGCCCACCTAAAAAAATAAATTTGAGACACCATTGTTACAACTGTTCTTTATATTAAAATTTCATTGTGCTACACAAACCAAAAAATACCTGTAAGCAACATGTGCTGATGCATCATTATCACAACTGTTCACAGCATTTTCATATAACAAACAACCTGGTGTAATGAAAAAAATTGTATAATAAATGTATCAAAAAGAAATAATGATAACTCCTGCATGTTTCATCAGCATAAGAACATGGTAACCACCATCTTTCTGTCAGGACATTTAAATTTTTATGAGAATGAATATAAATTAATAAAAATAAATATATAACTTTTTAGAAGAATATTAGGTATGGTAAGGTATGGTGGATTAAGTGTATAAAAGTCTAATGTCTGCAAAAGACTTTATGCAGGAAAGAAAAGGACCACATTTTTTTAGCAGATAAGATGTAGTGGTAGCGCATTTGACTTGTAGCCATAAAGTTGCAGGTTCAAGTCTTTACTCCAGCAATCTTTAAATGCAGGTTCGTTAGCCCATTTGGAGACAACTCCTGACCATGACAAGGGTTCTGTGGGAGGAAAGCAAGTTAGAGCAATGCTATATGAATCCCTGGATAAAATGTAACATAGTAACAGTCAGAGGAGAGGAAGAGTCAACCAAGAAAATGGAATCTCCATATACTTTAAACTTATGTAACATACTTGTGTCTTACTCACCAATATAAATCCTTGATAATGAGTACGCAAAATCTCTAGCAGCTGATGATAAAAACGTCTCATCTTTTCCATGAAATTCATTTGAGAACTGTTGCATAGCATGGATGGCATTTGTCAAGACTTTATGGCTTTCTTGGAGAAGGTTATTGCTGTTGTGAGTTTTTGAAATTAAGGTAAAGGCGTCTGTAAATAGAGCCTTTAATACCTAAAAAAATAGGATACACCTTTTTATAAGATATACCTTTTGTTTCGCATTTGTTAAGGGTAATCCACAGGGACAATCCTGAGTTTAAAGACTCTATTAATCCCAAAGATTTTAGGTGATTATAATTTCAGACAAAACACTCTTTCGAAAATAAATTATAATATTAATTACACATAAAGTTAATCAAGTGAACCCAGACTTATCACGTTTAGAATTTTTCAATTTTAGTTTAATCTTAATATGAGCATTCCTGCTGCAGTAGTTGGAAAGAATTCTTGGTTGCGAGAAAAGAATTACCTCTCCTTCTGTCTTCGCAATAGATCTTAACACATCTAGGGATAATATGTTGGTAGTTCCTTCCCATATACTAAGAACCTATGAATTAAAGGTTTACTACATTGTTTAAAGCTTCTTGATACTTTTTCTAACAGATTTAATTTGTTGCAATTAAAAAAATTAAAGATTTCAGAAAAGAGATTTTCAAAGCATCGAGGAATTAAATAATGCTTAAAATAGCATATGTTGCCAAGATTAGTTTGTGCAAAATGAATGTGACGTTTCTAAATAAAAGATATTGACCCACTTGTGCATCTCTTAAAAAAACAGGTAGCCCAGTGTCCTCTAAATATCCATGTCCACCAAAACTTTCTAAACCTTCGGATGCGGTTGAGATTGCCTAAACAAGAAAGTAATTATTCTTATTAACAAAATTAACAATTAAAGAATAGTAATACGGTAGTACCTCACAGTTAAACAATTTTAAAAACAATTTTTTTTCAGATTTTTAGGCAAAATCACAATAAATAAAATTTTTTGGTTAGTCATGTGCCAAAATTATGAAAAATAATTTGCTTTAATGAAAAAAGAAAGGTGCAATTTTTACATTCTAACTAGAATCATAATAGAAGTCACAGTATTATGTTGACTGTCGGAATTTCACAGAAATTTAATGGCTGGTTTTGAGGAAATTTAAATATCTAAGCTTACAAGTATACAAACTAAATAACTACACAGGGTTAAAGATATGGTTGTCCAAAGTTACCAGAAAACACTTGTGGTCTTGCGATAGTTTTATATATACCAGGTCCTGCTTGGCAAGACCTCATTGACAACAGTACCATCCTGTGTAAATAATTGTAATAATAATAATGATAAGATTTCTTTTTACCTGCTTTGCAGTGTATAACTTAAGCAATGGTGTCAAAATCCGAAATACCAATCTTTCATGATCAGATGCTTTTTTGTTCTCCACTCTTCCAAGAAGTGATGAGACTTTCATCAACATAACGAATCCACCTTGTTGTTCAACCTATTAATTAGGGTTAACTTATGTATTGAATTGGACAACATATCAAATCAAGATTTCCATTTTATCAAAGATCAGTTATTCAGTTATAGACTAGTCTTGATTAAGTCCACACACTCTCTCAGAACTGCAAGAAAAGATGAGTAATCTTGAGGTGAGTATAACAACTTTATTATTTACTAATTTATTTTTTAAAAGTAGTACGCCAGGAAGACGTGATCTTTAGTAAGAGGAAAATTAACCCGGGTAACTATTCGCATGAATCAACCATTGTGGCTAGAGCGCAAAAATACATTAGCCACTAGACATTAGCATCTAGCATAACTACAAGGTCACACAATAACAATTCTTTATGTACAAGAGTATTTATAAGACAACTCTCAGTTAATCGACTCTGAAATAGCTTGAGCTGAGGTTACCTCCTGAGCAAAAACAAGTTGTGCTTAATATGTAGGTAAAATATAGTTAATAAAGAAAAAAACATTCCTTTCTACTAAAAATGTTGTTTTTGAAAGATATAAGGAATTAAAAAATACCACACTTTCACATGACCATGGGCTTCGCGTCCGCCATTTCCGAGTGTTTTGAAACGAAAAAGCAAATGCGATATATCTTGTGTCGTCATCACGAGATTCGGCACAGACCAGATTGTCACACGGAAAGTGAAGAAAATTTAATTTAAAGACTGCAATCCAGACTGAGTAAAAAATTTATTTCTACCCCCCTGAGCATAATTTTCCGCTGCAAACGAGCAGACAGTCTGTTAATCTAGGAAAAAAAGCACCAATCTTCCTTTCATATGAACTTGTTTTAAGAAAGAGTCGAAAACTTTTAATGAATTGTTCGGTTTGGGGTTGTGACAACTCCAAGAAAAAGACACCACACTTAACCTTTCTGTTCTCTTTGACATTACTAACAGACATGTATTTCCAGGTATGTTTACATAAGATTGTGACATTGCTAATACTGCTCACATACACGCTTCTGTTAAGTTACATACAGGAAACAAATTTTACACGCGATGCGAGCATGATCCGTACACACCAGAGATGATGCAACAGTGTCACTGGTTAAAACCTGACAGTCCGGCGCACAAAGCGTTAAAATCCGTCATTACACACACCCAACTGGTGTCTGACATGAAGAAAATGAACGAGAATTTATTTACGACGTATCTCGAAGTTTTTCACGCTCTGAAAATCCGGTACTTGCCGAAAAGTATTTTCTTTGAACAGGAAAAAACGCTTGCTGGCATTCAGTTAGCAGCGCTTGATCACAACAACAAGATAAATCGCGATCAAGTGTGTACTTTCATTCCTGTTTTTGTTTTTCTGCTTAGTTCTGTAAAAAGTTATTAATACCTCCTTTTATTTTTAGGCCAAGAAGAAAACTAAGGAAGGTCAATACGTCCATCGTTATAAAATTTCTTTTTCGCGCTACTCGAAAAGATTTGTTGCAGTAAAAGTAAAAAAGGACAAATCTTATGAATTTTTACGGAATATTGCTATCGCATCATATTATCGAGCTGTGGACAAAGATGTAGAGGATAAAATGGTGAGGGAAAGTAGAAAAAGAAAGGAATTCATAGCACCAACAGAACGACCTGAGAGAAGTGAAATTATAGAACGCTCCTTAAAGTATTCGCGAATGTAAATATAGTTATGTTGTACACATTTGTTATAGTAATACGTTTTATAAAAATATCCAGGGTTGCATTTCAGGTTAAAAACAATCAATCTATTGTGTCTATTGTTTAAAACAATAGGGAAATAAGAATAATGACCAGCCTGGTTAAAATTTTGATATTCTTATAAAATGGGTATGTACTTAGGCAATGTAATAAGCATGTAGTAGTTTATTTGTAAATATTCCTATTCGCCGTCGCTATCAACTTCGTGCACCCATGTGAAATTCATTTCGTCTACGTAATCTCCGTCTTTGTATCCGGTGTAACTAGCGTCTAGAGAAGGAAATTCCTCTCTTATTCGCTTAACAACACAGGCCGGAATTACACGTCGCACGGATCTGCCAAGACGGTTATGTACCCACCATGTAAATATGATATGTCCTGTTTAAGAATAAAATATATTTACTGAATTGCAACCAAAGGAGAAAGCAAAGGTGAAAGTATGCTTACTTTGCGGGTACATCGTCTCGCGAAGAAGGAAGGCCAGAATTTTCCCTGTCGTGCATTCCGACTAATGCCGTCCAAAGATTTCCTTTCATTAGGACGATAGGAAAAAAATGATCGAGCTCCGTTATGCACCGTTTATCTGAGATAGTAACACAATAAGAAATATTATTTCACAAAAAAGTCAGACTCAGACAGTAATCACTAACTAAATTTATTTACCACCTAATTCCGATAACTCGGTTATATCCATTTCTTTACAGCATTTACATTCCTTAGAAGTAGTCATTTTGATGCAAACGCCACATTTGCACCACTCTGATACAATTAATTTTGTTCTGTCAGTGACTTCACCCGATTCCGTTTCCCACTCGTCATACGGTAGTACTTGAACAGAGTTCTCTCTCGTTGGTTCAAACTGAAAACCTTAAACTGTATTTTCAGCCATATCCATTTCATTCACACACGTGTTGATATACTTATTAATTTCTTAAAAATAGGTTTTTTGCTTCTGCATGCTTTTAGATTTCACTTGTAATGCAGGAAGGGGGAAGTAAAAAGTCTGCATAATCTTTAGTACAATTTACGTTCTGGTCAGTAGCTTATCTCGTGATGACGTAACATTGCTGATATAAGCAGTTTTATCGTTTTCATAATGGCCGCGTGGCTAGAGGTTTGGAGAGGGAGCTAAACAGCAGTAAGTCAATTTCTTTTCCAATGGTACTCCTTTAATCTGTAAATATAGTGAAAAACATTGCTTTTTTGTCAAATAACGTGTTGTTGTGGATCATTTTAAGGCAACTTGTTTTTGCTCGGGAGGTAACCTTTGAGCTGTGTGATCAATCGTAAGTAAAAAGGGAGTGTTATTGTTGTAATTAATTTACTTTTGCTAGTTCATGTACACAAATCACAAGATAAAAAGTTAGAATTTTAATTACCCAGTTGGGCCTTAAAGGGCTCATTGATACTTGCCTGCGAGTATAGCACTATATTTAGTTGTATATAACGTTTAAATACAAAAATATTTTCTTGGGGCTATATTTCAAATAAGTGGTATTTTGTGAGATTTTCAAGATTATTAAATAACATGTTACAAATATAAAGTATACTTATAGAACTAAAAGATCATTGCCAAAATGGATACTGATCGGTTTTAATGTTGTACTGTAAAAAGCCTAATATTAAAAGTACAGACGGAGTTTGTAACATCTGTGCCCTTAAAAGAGGGCATTTTTTTGCAGCACAACATCAAATGGTCAGTATCTGTTTTAGTACCCCACTGCCTCTCATCTGAGAAATAATTTTTCTTGTTTAAACAAAAAATTTAAAGCTATTTTTTTAAGATAATGCATGTTCAATTTTGGAATTTAAGATCGTTCAATTTTAAGCCCTTGTAAAGTGTGCAAACAAATTTAGATCATTGTTATTTTTTTATGTTTTTATGGTATCGTTATAATAATGGCTTCCCAAACCGGTAAGTATGGCTCCATACAAAGCCTTGTTTTCATGAACCGTACACCAATCAAATCATGAGATTTGTCATACTAACCGGTTTTTGGTATCAGTTAGTAACAAATTTACCTCCATTCTTGCTAATGTTTGAACATGAAGTGGATGATTGCAAAGCTGTGTTCCAAATGCTGATCTTTTTCTTGCAAAATCTTTGCTTAAATTGAGTAACCTATCAATAGAGATATAGTCACAGTGTAACGTGTAAAAAGGATTTTTTGATACATGGATATTGATACTTATATGAATTGCATGTTTAAAAATTTAAAAATATTAACAGTTGTGAACACGGTCTTGGAATTTTGACATAATTGAAAACCGGATTGATGTTGTGGAAAATTTTTCTATTTCTTTACAGGCTGTACCTCATTCGACTAAATAATAACAAGTTTTCGCATCGTACAATTTAATAATGATTAGTATAACAATATTTGTAACTTAAAAAATCGATGTTTTTATGATTTTTTTATAATTATAATTATAATTCCTTTTTTATAAAAAAAACATGCCAAGATGGAAGTACTTTGTTCTATGACCCAATATTTTTTTATATTTGAGCCGTAAATCCACTTCCAGTAATAATTTGCGTGTAAACACATACAAGCTTGTCACAAATTTAATTGAAAATATAAATACTGATCACAAGTTATCACCTAAGATACATGGCGTCTTTTTTTGAGTCAGTACATTCAACTGCAGTTCACATTTTGACAAAACATCTATTAATCTTACTGTGTTGCAAACAAACAAATAAACAATTAATTTTCCGCTTTTTATCCATTTCAATGATTTCTAGCGACTCTAGAAAGTTAAAAAAACAACCAACCTTCTCATGTTTGAGACAGCAGTTACTGAATTGTGAATTCGAGTTATTGTCAACATGGGAGATATAGACGTAATGCCTCTTCCAATTTCAGATAACTAAAAAAAAGTACACATTTGCTTCAGACAACAGAATATTTAAGCCCTCTTTAAAGCTAAAAATAGTGATGGTGTTCAACTGCACTGTCAAAATGGCTGTTTAAATTTTTTTTATAATATTTTGATAAAAATCTTTTACTCTTTATGTGTTTTTATTTTCCTGCAAAAAAGAAGTTGTTACTTATAGCTTAATGACAATAGGGTAAGAAAGAAAAATTTACACACTCTGTGGGACATTGGTTTTGAACCTAAAAATTTCTAAGTGAGAAATTTGAAAAATTATAAATCGCAAAACTTTATCTTGGAAATTTTTAATTTTAGATATGCAAAAGGAATCCTCATGAAATTTTTTCCGATGTTCTTTTATTACCCATACTTGATGAACAATGAAATTCCTGCAAGTGTTCTCAAATATGTGTAGCTATAAGGCTAAAAACTGTGATGCAATTTAAAAAAAATCTCAGCCTTGTTCTTTCACACTTAGTCTAGATAGCTATAGTGAAAAAGTTTAATATTCAAAATTGACCCATTTTACTAAGTATTAACTAATAAATGCAAGTTTAATCCTAAATCTAGCCATAGGGTAGCTAAGCTACCAGTAAGAACTACATCAAACAACGTCAAGGTTGTTCTCTTTTGTAAACATTCCCGGTGGTATTTCTGTATAAGTACCTAATTAAGATTTCGGATATATCAGAAATCTTATTTAAACCAGCGGTCGTTTCCTTCTTCTTCTTCTTCTTCTCCTTCTCCTTCATTTTAACCGATTGCCGGTAACGTCACGACTTGACCCCGCGACCTAACGCTACACCGGCTGTGTGCGTATCTTGATATTCGTGAAATTGGGAAAGAATGAAGACTGCGTTACAAACTTGATCTCAAATATTGTTATAGACTGCTATTTTAATATTATTTGAGGAGCTATGCTAGATACCACTTCAAATTTTCGTTTCCAGTTATGTTTTTAATGAGGCGGATTTTGTTCAACTAAACCGAACTCTAGGGGTTAAGGTACGAGTCATTCCTTTTGAGGGACCGAATTCAAGGACGCCATATTGAAGCTGCGAATCAAAAATTTTTGAAGCAAAGAGAAATATTTGGTTGGGTTAGTGTAATTATTTCACTGCCTAAATTTCAGTTCTATCAACGTTTAAGATATTCTCTTCATTGTGTCTATGTTTTCACATATTAAGATGAAAATATCATCACGTTTTCTCTAGCCATGTGTAAATCTGAAACAAATCAATTTCCAGATTTAGCTACTTCAAACGTAGATTGAAGCCAGCTAGCTGTAGCTAGCTTTATTTATTCTTATTACTTTAAAGTTTGGTATATTATTATTTATTTTTATGTTGAGGTTGTGCCCCTCTATAGCTAGCTTGCTCATTAGAGCTACCTCTGGCTAAATAGTAAAAGTAGCCAAATTCAGTTTGGCTAGCTACAACAAAATTCTTAATCAAATTTCCTTCTATTACTGTCATGAAAACTTAATTCGTGTATTTTTAGCTGAACGAGGTAACAACAGGTTTTTTCCCGTGTTTTTATTTAAACCGAAGTAACAAAACAGTTTTTTTGAAAATGGTATACAGCTACTAAACGCATTGGTGACCCAGTTTAGCTGTACTAAGCGCTCAGTCCAATGTTAATGATGCCTGTTTCCTGTGTTTCTGTTTAAACGAAGTTACAATAAAGTTTTTAAAAAAGGGTATTATACCTATATGGATGTGCACGTTGTTTGCCTGGACTAATCACTTCGCCCGGAGTAATATTTATTTTTGAACTTTCAGCGAGAACGTTCTCTGAAAAATAAAAAAGGTTGACCAAATGTTTTTGCTATGACAAGGTAGCAACACGAGTTGTAAACTGTGTTTTTATTTCAGCTACAGTTGTGGAAAGTTATTTTTTGAAAATATATTACACCGGAAGGACCATATTGTTGTGCGCCTATTTTTTGAAAAATATATCACTGGAAACACTATAATGTTCTGCGCCTCACTCGATTTATGACATAACTATATATACTACAGCGCTCCACCTGAATGTGTGGCACAGTTTACAGTTCTTATTAATCGCTCTTCCTGGCGTTCAACGCCGGGTAACACAGGTACTTGTGGCTTAACCCAGCGTTTCGACTCTGGGTCCCTTGCTAGTTTAAGTATTAATACCACAGAATCGCATTTTGGATTTGGTCTCTTTTGTTAATTCTAAACCGATGAACGTAGTCATAACCTTTTTGTTTCTTTCACCTACTTCTATTTCTTTTTGTTGTTGTTAAACTTGTAGGATCTAACTTTATGGTCAAATCTTAGATATCTTAAACTTCATAACGATTTTAGTCATGTCGCAGGTATATATAATAAAACATTTCTGAAATATTGCTACACCACAAGCAATAATATTTAATAAATTGATATAGTGCAGTATTGTTAAAGTATTAATTTTCACAGATTACTTTTTGTACATTTGGGGAGACCTTAATTGTGGTATAATTTTAAAACTTCAAAGATTCACGATAAGAACAACATTGTAGAAGTTCTGTACAAAACAGGCTATTGGCAACCTTGAAAGGCATAGGGAACAAAATTACACACCAACAAGAAGCCGAAATCTTTTAGCCTGCAAGGGCTTTTCATTTTATGTGTACATTCCTTGCCCATGTGAGTGTGATCAAAGTGCCCTGTTCATAGATCCAAAAACTTTGCGCCAATGGCTCACTCTTTACGAATGACACCACGTAACAAAGAAACTGCGCTTTACTATTTCCCATAATCTGTACCGAGATTCAGTTGTGATATATATCGGAATTAATTGTCTTTAATGTTCTTTTCCATAAAATAACTGTCAAGATGTATTATTTTTATCAAACTGTAACTCATAAAACAAGCACCTCAATTGTATCCATAAACTGAATGATTGAAAAACTACCACCAGTAAAATAATATGATATGACACATGATATGCAAAACTAATTGCTCACTTGATATGCAGTCGCACCATCCAATATTAGTTCAGCTGTAGGCATTTGTCTTGTGCCAACTTTCTTTTTTAATTTCTGTGTAAACAGACATTAGAAAGATATTTAAATCCCAAACCCAGAGATGAAATTAGCACATCTTATAGTCTTATCATCAACACTTACCTCTATTCTGATACCATTTAAACTCTCATCTAGTTTTCTGGTTTCCAAATAAAACATTGTCAAACCTTTCGACCCCTAACAAAAAATAAATAAAATAAAACCAAGTTGGTCGGAATGTCATGTGGTACCACTTCGGTTGAGGGAAAACACAGACTTTTCATGGTAAAACTCTCACAGAAGCTTCGATTAAACAGCAACTACAAGTATCTGAAGTAAAGTTTAGGTAAATTAGCAAAACTCACCAAAACTACACAATATGTCCGGTTTGAAGTTAGAAAACAAAGATTTTATGAGAAATTCACCCCCGATTTACTGCGTGCTTACTGCGTGAACGGTGTGTTTCCCCTCAAATCATAATGGCTACCTAAAAAATCTGGACCAGTAATTGTTAAAAAGTATCACATGATATTTGCTGACTAGGAGAATGCAAAAGATCGGAAAATGGTTCCAGCTGGACACTGTAAAAGCATTAAAAGGTGGTTTTTGGGTATAACCCCTGAAATTCATCTAAGGTATTAATTTTTTAATTTATACACTATTACATCTTTCTTTTTGGATTGGACAGAGATTATTAGCAGCTACAACATGTGTCAAGTGGAACTCTCAAGTTAATTCCACTTAGCAAAATGTCCCACCTAACCTCCTTTAGTAACTTATGTTATTCATTTTCCAGGCTGCTTAAAACCTGCTGCCTTTGCCACAGTTAACATATAAAGTATAAAACAACTACATACTTTTGTTATTTTCCCACTTTTATCAACTATTCTTGCTAATGTCAGACTCATGTTGGCATCTGTTGCTGATGTAAACCATTTATATCCATAAAGTTTATATGTGCCATCGGTTTGTGGCACAGCCAAGGTTTCAGTAGCATTACCTAAAATTCAAATATGCAATTTTTCGCACTCAAAAGCGGGATAACACCAGAATTGCCCAAATGCAGTGTGACCTGTCGTACAGGTTGGCATCTGAAGAATCTGAAAGACAGTTATTAGTGGTGACTTATAAAATTATAAGTTTTTCCAAAAGAAGGCAATTGTTACGACAAGTACATTTGAAAATTTGTGAACATCAATTTTAACATCAGTGTTTTGTATTTACTTTCATCATTCTTATTCTTATTGCAAAATAACTTGGTGCACCCTCATTAGACCTAATTGCTAAAAAATAATTTGGACGCACGGAGTGTAGTGGTGTGTTATAATTTTTAATCAATTTAACACAGAGAAAAATCTAAGCCAACATTTTCTAGACAAATCTTTGATTCACTTCTTTAAGAACGACATACCTACATCAGAACCTCCTTTTTTTTCTGTCATCCATTGACCAGATGTCCAAAAGACATTGGAATCGTTAGAAGTCAGATTGTTAAAAGCAGTGATAAAAGGTTCTCTTGATTCACTCTGAAAGATGAAACACTCAGAGCTAGTTCATGATGTGAGGCATAATTAGTGTAACTTCTAAGTTCAAATTCTTAAGAACCAATCAAGGATTTTGAAAAAAATATACAAGTTCCTAGACATTCAAGCTCTTTCATATGAAATTAACTTGTTTTTCGCGGGAGGTAAGCTTTAGGCCATTGCATGGCACTTTTAAATAAGCTAATAATTTGGAAAAGGGTGACTAACGTCATCTTGTGTGGGCAAGTAGATGGCCTAAAACCAAAGTTGGGTTAATTCCACAACCAATGGGTTGATGTCTTTAAAAAAGACTTTAAGCTCTGATATCTCTATTAACCTTTTTCGAAAACATATGACCCTTTACTTTGATCAGTGTTTCAAGCTCTATACAGTAGAGGTGATAAATTAAGTAGAGGCATGGTGAGTAACCATAAGTTTAAATTTTAAAACTAACCTTCAGAATGGATGCAGCACCATCTGTCATTGCTAGGGGGCACGAGTATAACCCACTTACAGGTGAAAATAAATACAATTTCGCTATTTGATAAATGCGGCTAGAAAGAGAATAATAGTTCTTTTCATATTTGGGAATTTCTCATCAGGACAGAAATATATTGAAATAAAAGATTCTGGCTTCACTTTAAATACTTGCAAATCATGAAATGTCCACCATAAGGCTCAAGAAAATCTCCTCCACAAAGTTTACAATTTTTTTTTATTTAAAAACACATTTCTATCAAGTATTTGTTACCAAAAGCTTTGTAGAAGTTTATTTATAAATAATAATTTATTTTTGGCTTTTTTTAAAATGAAGATTTATTTCCAAATCTATTAATTATAAATAAGTACTAATAAAGGTAGTCCCTAGATGCAGTTTGTTTTAGTGGAAAAAACAAACTTATTTATGACATTGCAAGAGATAAAATATATTATATCCATACAAAGTTTAAAATTATAATCCTCTTGCTTCCTTTTAGTTGGTTTTTGTTAAAAATAATGACATTTACAAAGTGTCAAATACATGCAAGTCTGGATGAAGTACAACTAGCCTGGAATTTGTGCAACAATACATACCTCCATTCCTCATATTTATTTTCATATGGAATGGATATCAATTTCTCTTTAGCTGCGATATCATGAAGGGATTTCCAGGACGGATGCATAATAATGTTGTCCACTCGTTTTCCCCAAGCATCGTATTGTTCCAAAACTGGTTCGTTACAACATACATTATTATGATGAACCAGAATTTCACCCGACACAGATTTTCCGAAATATTGTAGATCTACCTCAACATCATTAAATACCTGAGAGGTAGAGACAACAGGTGTTAAGTGTCAAGTCATTTTTAAATAAAGTATGACGGTCATCATCAACATCATCTTCATCATTCTCAGCTTAACGTCTACTGTTTATGTTAGCATGGATTAGACAAGCATAAAATAAAATTGTTAAACGCTTTACTGACCAATTTCTTTTAATGAAAACATTGAAAATAATACCACAGCACTTAGGATAGAACAGTATTGCAGACATTTATTGGTAAAATATCCAACCTACCTTAGGGGAATTAATTTTCGCGGGAACTTAATTTCATGGGGTTTTTTTTAGGAAATTTCGCGGAAAAAAAGGGAATTTAATTTCGCGGATCAACATGATTTAGAAATTTTGCGGGAATTTAATTTCGCGGATAAAGTGTATCCAAAAATTTTGCGGGAATTTAATTTTGCGGATCCAAATTTCGTAAAATTTTAAAAGTAAGAAATACGAATTTTAGTAACTCTTAATATATCTTTTCTTTAACTATCCGCCATATCATCCTCTAAAATAGAAAATATATTCCCAACGTCATCCTCATAATCAGAATCACTATCCAGATTGTTTTCATGTATGTACATGTCTCTTTCAAGACTATTTTCCAAACGATCTTCATTTTCGAATGAGTCACACGCTAGGAGGGGATCAATATCATTAAAAGGATCGATGTTGGCCAACTCTCCTAACCCTTTCTTTACAGCAGCTGATATTCCAGTAACTTCCCAGGCTTTTAAACATACAGCTTTTCCAGCAGTTGAAGTCATGTGATCATACATTTCTATAATCCACTTAGCGTGCAGTGGTTTAACGACAGAAAGTTTCATACTGACATTTATGTTGTTTAATTCATTTCCGTCGTCCAGAGCACAAGTAATCTGGTCTGCATACCATAGCGTGAACTTGTTCTTCATCATTCGTTTCACATAGCCATTGGGTCCTCCTTGCACGTCAAGAGGCTGAAACAGGTAGGTGAGGTTAGCAGGGACCTTCACAAGAAAAATATTGTTTTCTCTCAAGACGTCCTGCACTAATTCTGTCATTTGTCCCTTAAAAACATCCATTATTAAAAGGGCAGGATAGCAAATATGGAGATCAAGGGAACGTCTTTCTTTTTCAACGAAGGGGATGATAATTTTCTCTAGCATATTCAACGATTCTTTCTCATTACTGTAATGTTTCTCGTTTGCACTAAGAAGAAATTCAAGGGAAAGTGGGAAAGCTACAGCAGGAATACTTTTTGAAGTTTTCCCACCATAAATAAGCTGAATCGGGAGGAAATCACCACTCAAAGTAATTGCAAGTGTAGCAGTTATCATTCTTTTGTCTGTTGAGCCAGCGATTGACACGGTCTTACTGCCTTTTTCTGCCATGGTCTTGTTACATCCAGGTACAAACTTAGTTGGAGTTTGGTCCAAATTAATCACGAGAGACGGAAGAATTTGGTTTTCTTCGATTTTTTCGACAATAGAGTACAAGTATGATTCCTCTATTTCCTTTTTCAACTCCTCCGGTATTGACACTTTGCCGGTCGTTGCTAGCCGCCTTCGAAACCCCATACGCTTGAAAAGGCTTTTCGCCCATGACGATTCTTCGATATTAATGTGATTAAGGTTGAGTTTTGGGTGGCGTTTAATCAAAGCCTGGGCAGTTGCAACAGCTACAGCTTTTGAAATAACACCACCACGTGACCTTTGGGCCTGAAACAAAAAAATTATAAAATGAGTTAAATCAAATCATTGGGCTTACTGTTACATGGAAATCAATAGCAAGAGTAAAAGTGCCTTATTTATAAGAAACACCTACAAAACACAACCAAATAAAACATAGGGGCTAGCACGGAGGGCTTATACATGAAAAAAGTTAGCAACAAGAAAAAAGGTGTGCTAGGGGCTTATACATGGTGGTGGTCATATACCTATGGAGATTTACGGTATGTTTTCCTCTTACCTTAATATAATCTTGAATCTTCTTATCAAGAACATCACCTAACATTAAAGGTCTGCCTCTTCGCTCCATTGATAATTTGTTTAAAACAGCCCTGGATTCCATATTAGCTTTTTTTACTTCTTCTCTGTATTTTTTGCGAAATGTTCTAATGGTACTTTCATTCAGTGCAGTAAATCTGCTTGAAAACTTGCGTACAGCTGCCGCAGGACCGTTTTCGTTTGCATATTTTCCAATGTCAAAACGATCAACATCCAAATATTTCACGTACTGGTTTCTTTTACCTGAAGACGCATCCTGGACTTGTTTTTGAACTGCGCAAAAATCCAGCTCACCCATCGATGTATCTTGACGTGACACCATCTTCGAAGCATGCATTAAAAAAATAAAAAAGATTCATAATGAATGGACGATTTTTTCTTCAATGATTTTCGAACGTGTTTTTCGAACGTGTTTATATTCTTGTTCAATTCCATTCAAATGTTCAATCTTTTTACAGAGAAACTTTTTTGAATACAACAACCATTCAATATTAAAGATTTGCAAAGCCAGAGATTCAAGACGATAAACTGTAATCAAGGGTATGAACGCAAACAGAACCTTACAATTTACAGCAGCGGTTCGTGGCTTTCATGTATTTCAAAAAACGTGGAAACCAACTGAGAACGAAACTTTGATTTGCTTGCATGAAACTGGAAATGAGTATGATCCTTTTAGTATTAAAACATGCCAGGTTGATAATTTAAGGAAAATAGTTGGACACTTACCTAGAGAGTTCTCACGTGCTACAAAATTCCTACTCGATCTAGGTGGAACCGTTAATGCAAAACTGATTGCGACGCATTATAGAAAATCGCCTTTATTCCAAGGAGGACTTGAAATTCCTTGCATGGTGACTGTATCTATGCCAGGCACTGTGAGGAACCATATGGTAATGGATTGATACAGAGAAATCGTCACTAGACTTTATTGCGAGCCGAAGAATGAAGTTATAATCGGGAGTTTTTTGGAGGGAGCTGATGTTGTTGAGGCTGCTATAGCTGTACCACCGAAAAAAAAGCAAAAGAAAACACAAATCAAGGAAAAACCAGCTCCACGATGTAAAGATATTAGAACCCTTTTTAATAGAAGCAATGTACGAAATGAAAATGAAGAAACCACCATTGTTATTGATTAAACATTGTTAAACTAAAAGTAGTGTTTTCATTGTATCAACCTCACAAATTTTAGTCTCAAATCACAAATTTTAGTCTCACAACACAAATTTTATACTTTAACATATATACCGTAAAGTTCCGAGTGTATTTCCAGTTCAAAATTCACATGGAATCACAAAACATAGTTCATAATTGCGGGGTAGGTTTATTTACTGAATTTTACGGTATCTAAAATTAAAAAAATTAAAATAAAAATTAAAGAAAAAAAGGGAATTTAATTTCGCGGATGAACGTGTTTTTGAAATTTCGCGGGAATTTAATTTCGCGGATGAGGCACATTTGGATTTTTTGCGGGAATTAAATTTTGCGGTTTTGAAAAACCGCCAAATTTTGAAAAACCGCCAAATTTTGAAAAACCTTTAGAAAAAAAGCTTTTATGTACAAAGTTGGTAATCACAGATAATAGAGGGATGTTTCCTATGTTTTTCAATGAATTATATACCACACTCTTGGATACCTTTTACAACGAAATGCAGCAACATATAAAATTTAAGATAAAAATGTTTATGACAACACAAACAAGAATGCTGTGAAGCATCAACAGTCATACACATTGTACTGTTTCTAGAACTTAACCAATACACTAGCAGGCCTTTTCAGGACAATTTTGATACGTGTGTGGCAAAAAGCATGCCTAAGTATTTTGTGCTTTTGGGTGTGCTACACTGGTTAACTTCTTATAAAATTTGTCATTACAGACATTTATCTGTGAAAAGGTTTGTTAACATCATGGTTCGTGTTTATTTCATGTTACGCACGAACCACGTTAGCCCACGATGCGTATTTTTTTAACAATCGTGGACCTCACGATCATGTTTCGTGGACTACACGAACAAAAATTAAACATTACACCATGGTGTCCACGATAGATAACTTCTATTGTAAAACAACAAAGACCGTATTAGTTTATCAATTAAATCAAAAAACTGACGGCAAAAAAATAAATTAACACTTGTTGTTTTATTTCGTTGTCATAAAGCTAGCTATTTAATAGATTTTAATCGTTCGTGAATCAAAATGCGATGTAAAAAAACGTTTCTATCGCCGCTTTTCGTTTATAAACTTTTAAAATGCGATCTAAAAAAACATTTCTATCACCGCTTTTCGTTTTTAAACTTTTAAAATGCAATCTAAAAAAACATTTCTATCGCCGTTCTTCTTTCTTAAACTTTTAAAACGCGATCTAAAACAGCATTTCTATCGCCGCTTTTTGTTTATAAACTTTTAAAATGCGATCTTAAAAAACATTTCTATCGTCGCTTTTCGTTTATAAACTTTTAAAATGCGATCTAAAAAAACATTTCTATTGCCGCTTTTCGTTTACAAACTTTTAAAATGCGATCTTAAGGTAGCGGTATGGTAAATAATTCATTTTTTTTACATTTTTTTTTTTTTAAGGAACATTTTAATTTTAAAACTGCTCTTTCCAATAAACTAATTTTTATTCCAAAATGTTTCCTGAAAATTTAAGGATTTAGTGTTACAAAATATTCCACTCCATATGTCTTTGTTCTGGCGATCAAATATTTCTGTGCACGAAATGAGTTATGACTCACGTTTACTAAAAATAATCTGACCTTCAACATTGAGAAATTTCTGTTTACGCAATATTTATGCAAGGTGTGAGATATAAGCGAGACAAAAAGCACTGGAAAAAAAGTTGCAATATATAATTGCATTTTTATTATCATAAGTTTCTTTTCGTTATCATGAAAATGTCTTCGAAATCGTCAAATTATCGTAGAGATCCATTCAAAACTTCAAGAAAAAAAAGGAAAAATAAACAACGGAAATTTTCTCGGTGTTTTCGATCTTTTCTTAATTTTAACGGCATCTTTCAGTGCAGAAATGAAGAGGCTGCCATCGTATCTAGATAAAATAAACATTGAATTATTTGAAATAATGTACACAAGGTGGAAGCTTGTTTATTGGACAAATCAAAACTGCTTACCCTGCATCTCTCATGTTTTTTCCAACTTCTTCTTCCAACGACAAAACATTGCCTGGGTTTCCCTCGGTGTTTTTTATCTGCAGTGTTTTATTTGCTTTTGGCATTTTTATATTCTTATTGTAACAAATATTTTCACAAAACAAAAATGAAAGTTGAATAGAATCGTTTTTTCGATTATTACATTTCCTGTTTTTGAACATTTATATTCATAATTCACCCTCAAACCCCCTGACGTAAGAAAAAATATCATCATAACAGAAACAAATGCTTTGAGAATTATTAATTTTGCTTTATTATGACGGGGGCATTCTTATGCAGAAAATGTGTTGAATAAGAGTTTTACAAGTTCACTATAAATAACTAATTAATAATTAAATATTCTCTTTTCAATTTCTTGTAAACAATCACAGGTCGAGAGAAAAAACTTCGTTAACTAATATCTCTGAATAACTTTTTCGTAAAATTTTCGGTTGCCTACTCTTCTTAAATGGCATCTGTCTCAAAAATACATTAGATGACGTCATGAAACTTTCGTTTTTGGCTTCGTGAGTGTTTGATCTCTACTCGTGTGTCTCATTTTAATTTTTGGTCAGCGGATTTGGATGCAAAAGTGATTGAAAGAAAAATAAAAAAAAATAGAGTGTTATTTTCATGATCTTATAGATGTTTTAGCTCATATTTTCAAAACGATTAAAGTTGAGAAAAAAATGAGACACGATTTAAATTCAGACTATGCTGAACATGTGGACATATTTTTTTTTCTGAAAACTTGTATACTCTTGAGACTAATCCCTTCACATTTGGCCACACCTACTTTTTAAGACTTTCGACTATATTTTTTTTCTGTTACAACATTTTAAATTTTTTTTCCGTAATATTGTAGAACAAACTTTTGTTAACAAGTACATATATACTTTTATAATGTTTTTTTAAAAGGAAAGTTGAAAAAAAATGCTTTATACAGAAGAGGTGTAATTTACCATACTGCTACCTTAAAAAACATTTCTATCGCCGCAGACAAATTTTTTAACTTGATAAAACCTGAAACAAACAAATTAACTGTAACAAAGACTTTTTTAAAAAGAAAAAAAATTAAATTATACTGGCTATAAAAATCGTGGAGCTCGCGAAAATAATCGCGGGACACACGATCCTTCATGGAGATAATAATATTAGCGTGGTGGCCACGATAGAATGTGGCGCCGAATGTGGCGCCGTAGTTTAGTGGTTATCACTCTCATACTTTGTGCAGGAGACCGGGGTTCGATTCCCCTTGGCGGCGATTCAATATGGGCAATTGAATATTACCATAGCCCCGGGTTAACCCAAGCCATGTGAGGGAAATTGGGAGAATGGCACACTGTGTGGGACGTTGGATGTTGCAGGGAGTTGTATGGCAGAGCGCTGACCCTAATTGAGTTTGCGTAGCTCAAAGAGAGCATTAAATACTCCAGGACTCCTCATCAAAGCCATGGCACCTCCTGGAAATAATAGACAGGGTATATCCCTCGATATTTGTGAGGCTAGCCATGTAAAATATGCACATCTATCTATCTATCTAATGTTTGAATGTTTGTTATACATAAAGACCACGATTTTATCGTGGTTCGTGTGCACCACGCTCGTTACACGAACACGATGTTAACAAACCTTTTCACATTACTGTACATTTTGCTGTTTCTGAGCATGCAAACGAGAATCTCTTGCAACACCAAAATGAGAAACAGAAATTTTGTAAGCAAGAGTCAATGAATATCAAAGACTTTAACACTGTGGGGGTGCATAAAACTCAAGATGAAAAATACCCGCATAACTTTTTGCATATTATTGCAAAAGAACTGCAAAAGGCATATATTTCGATAAAATAAATGTCATTTTTACGTTCTTATTCAAAAAATATGTTATGTTTTTTTATTAATTCTGCCTTATTAATTCTGCCTTAATTATCTGCCTCTTTGTTTTCACATCTGCTTTAAAAGCTATACCTTATATACATTTTATGTTCAATATCGCGCGTTCATCCACTCATCATAAGAAATGGTAAGCAACAAACCTTTGCTGCCTAAATCAAATCAATTGCCTAAATCACAATTTTTTTCTAAAACAAAAGGTTAGCAGTAAAAAATACTTACATCAGCGGGAAGCAATTTTTTTAAAACACTTTTCAGCAAATGATCCCCTGTGAATTGATTTCCCACTTCTGGTTTGTCTTGAAAGAATGAGCCAGTGCAGCTTCCAGAGAACAGAGAAGTATTTGCATCTGATTTTTTTGACATTGCAGTGGAAAATCTTTTCATCCATTGAGAATACAAATTCCATTTTTGAAGTTGATTTAAAGTAGAAAACTTTTTATTATGTAACATTATATAAACTGTAATTTATAACTGTATTAAAACAACGATGGAAAATTATTATATAACATTGCAGTTTCAGAAAAAAGATTTTACATGTACAATATTGTTGAAACTGTAAGTAAACCTATCAGGGAATTAAATGCATTCTTATATATTACAAAAACATAAATAAAAAATATTTCAAACAATTTAAATATAGTCAGATCTTTACGCACATTGTAATCATCTGAAATACAGAAATAAACCAAAAATAAATACTACAATGATAGCCCTAGAACCTCAAATATAACAAACCATTTTTAATAAAAACCACCAAAAATCTAAGTCTCTTGGAGTACTTCGCAAACCGCTATTTTTGAATTTTTGGCTACCGTCTCATGCATGTGGGAAAGTACCATCAAAATATGACCAGCCATTGGCTACTTTGTAAAACCATGGGTTAAGACTATGTTACGGCGTATATTTCCTGGGCCAGTCAACAAATAACGAATTGTGACATTAATTAATGTTACTAATTTAATCATTACACATGCTTTAAATGTTGAAAAAAAGCTGTTCCAATGCTTACAATGAAAAAAACTAACTCCTTACTTATAATAGCCATGTGTACAAGGTCGTCAAGATATGTACATATATATAATAAAAATTGTTTTTTTTTTTTTTTGCTAAAAAAAATTGTTTCCCTGAATAAACTCTCTTCCCCATACTGAGTAGCTATAGGAAACTATACAAACATAAAAAAAATCATAATTATCTAGCAAAAAAGCAGGGTCTGTTATTGCCGCGGCCCATGACTTAGAGCATATTAAATTTTAGAAAATGACTTTGGTGTTTAAAGGTGTTTTACGGGTTTTTTCTTAAAAAAAAAAAATAGCTAAATCTTTAATAGTGTGGAATACATTTTTATCAGCAATATGTGAACAACAAACTAAATTGAGTTAGCTTTGGACTGTTAAACAAACTTTTCAAAAAAGAAAAGCAATTGTAAACGGACTATAGCGCATTATGTTAGAAAGAGAATATGGTGATTTGTTTAATTGCTTTTGATTTAAATTGTTATTAAAGTAATAAAACTTTAAATATTATATAGCACTGGAGTGAAAAATTGCATTGTGACTCTAATTTTTATATGATTGTGAAACCCATAATGCATCATAAAACAATAGATCACGTCTTCCACAATGTCACTATGTCACCTTTGAGCAAAAAATTGTGGGTCGTGGGTGTCACGCATGATACATGATACAAAGTCATACCTGGGATATTTATTATGAGTACCAACAGCAGCGAGATAAGTTTATGCTATACAGGCCTTGCCATGAGTTTTAGTTGTGAGTGTGAAAAATCACACACCCAGAAGGCCCTGGGCATGCAATTGCATGCAATTTTTTCCAATTGTTTTAAAGCCTCTAAACTAAAATCGTAGAAAATACAAAACAACTTACAAGCTGGATTCTTCGAGTCTTTCGATCGCGATCACCAGAAGTTCTCCTACCACTATGGAAATCCCTTTGTTACTGCGCGTTGTTGTTCGGTTCACATAAAAAGACAGAATTTTGTAAGATTCAACAGTTTCTTTCCAATAATAAAGTACAAATCCTCAAAATCCGTAGTAAACTGTTCTCGCTGTTCACAACGCTAAGCAACTGTTTTACACAGAAATACAACTCTTTTTATACACAAAAGTGACACAAAAACATAACAATTACTGCACAGCTACGATACGCACGACTAACACACACAATGACATTAGCGCACCACAAGGGACAACTCAAACACACAAACTATAATTGTCTCTAAACGAAATCCCATAGGGGCCATTTCATCTGGCTCCCCTCAAGTTCATCTTGAAAATTGTGGCTCCTCGTCGGGGATTCGATATTCTAACAATTGTATCAATTTCGTGATTGGTCGATCCAATATTGTACCAGCACGGCTACCAAGCTTCACGCTACAACTCCGAACCTTTCCATCTGCACCCGTTTTTACAGCCACCACTCTTGCCAGTGGCCACCGTCCTCTTTCACAATCCTCATTTTGCACCATCACTATATCACCGGCAGCAAAATTTCGTTCGTTTTTATTCCACTTTGTTCGTGTTTGTAGTGAACACAGATATTCGCATTTCCATCGTCTCCAGAACATATCCAACACATACTGAGCTCTTTTCCACTGTTTCCTGCAATATAACGACGCTTCTTCAAAATTACCAGGAGGCGGTAAAACTACCTTTGATTTCATCGTTAGAAGAGCAAGTGGTGAAATTGGTGTTGCACTGTTTGCATCGCTGATTGTTTCGACGCATAAAGGTCTGGAGTTAACGATACTTTCTGCTTCTGTTAAAATAGTGTGCAGCGATTCTTCACTCAAACGCGAGCCATTATGATTGAAAAGATCTTTTAATATTGCGCGCACAGATCGAATCTGGCGCTCCCATACTCCACCCATGTGCGAAGCAGCAGGTGTATTCCTCTTCCAGAGAATCCAATCACAACCAACACTTTGAAGGAATTGTTTAACTTTCGCATTGTCCATTTGTTTTAATGCCTTTATGAACTCGGTCTTGGTGCCGACAAAGTTAGTGCCGTTGTCGCTTCTCATCGTTCGAATGTTTCCTCTTCTAGCAACAAACCGTCGCAAAGCTAGAATGAAGGAGTCAGTTTCCAAGGTGTTGACAACTTCAATATGGACGGCTCTGCTCGCCAAACAGGTAAAAAGGCAGCCATATCTTTTTACAAACTTTCGATATGGTTTTATGACCAATGGCCCAAAGAGATCCACTGCGCAGTATGTGAAAGGTGGGCATGCGTCTACTCGATCTTTGGGTAAATCTGCCATGACTTGCTGGCCAGCTCTTCCCCTCAATATTCTACATCGTACACAATGATGAATCAACTGTCGTACTGCTGAGTTGATGTGTATGATCCAATATCCACGTTGCCGAATTTCTTGCAATGTTATTCCTCTCCCCGAATGGTGAGTGTTTTCGTGACACCATCGGAGCACAAGTTCGGAAAACCAACTTTCTTTGGGAAGAATAGCAGGATATTTGAATTGATACGCTTCATCCATGTTGCACAATCTTCCACCAACTCTGAGAATTCCATCATCGTCAATGAAAGGACTCAATTTGTATAATTTGCTGCATTCTTTCAAAGCAGACTTCTTAATTTTGTCGTTTCGTCGATCTTGTCTCCATTCCTTTGAAGCAAGAGCTTTAATTTCAGAGGCAAAGTGTTGTTGTTGTACTAATTTTATTAAACATTTTTCGGCTCGTTGAAGATCTTCAACGCACAGCACTGGGGGACTCGCCTTTTGGCTTCTTCTTGTCATCCCATGACTTGGGGCTTTTATTTTCATCTTCAGAATGTCGATAAATCGACCGACCAAGGCCATGACCCGTATGCATTTCTGTAGCCTGGAAATTCTTCTCTCGAATGTACATAAGATTCCAGAATCAGTTGCTGAAACAAATACTGAAACGCTACGTTTAAATTCGGGATCATTAGTGACACTGTTTTTCGCTGGATCGTAGGCAGCTGGCCATGCTTCCCTTTCTTCCCAGAGAAACTGAGGTCCCTTGAACCATCTACTACTCTTCTCTACATGTTTCAAACTTATGCCTCTCGAGGCATCATCGGCTGGGTTTTCATGGGAAGGAACGTGATTCCATTGATCCAACGAAGTCTTTTCTTGAATTTGTTGAATTCTATTTGCCACAAAAATATGAAAACGTCTTGATTCGTTATTAATATAACCCAGTACTACGTTGCTGTCTGTCCAATAACATTCGTAGTCTACGACAGGCATTTCTTGCTTCAACATTACTTCGACCCTTACGGCCACAGTTGCTGCTGTCAACTCCAACCTTGGTATTGAAACCATCTTTATTGGAGCTACTCTCGATTTTCCAAGGAGTAAGCAGCAGTTGACGTTTCCTTCTACATCTCTGATGCGAAGATACGTAGCAGTTCCGTAACCTTCATTGGATGCGTCTGAAAAATGATGGAGGGACGTTGACTCGATCTCTTTGAAATGAAGTGGCTTGACGCATCGGTTAACTTCCAGTTTTTCAAGAAGGACGATATCTAATCGCCATCTTTCCCAAGCGCTTCGAAGAGGTTCAGAGATCTCTTCGTCCCATGATGTTTTTTCTTTGCAAAGATTTTGCATAATTTTTCTACCCTTCAACAAGAACGGCGCTGCTAATCCAAGCGGGTCATAAATTGAGCTTATGGTAGCCAACACCCCTCTCTTCGACAGAGGTTTGTCTTGCATGGTTATGTGAAAACCTAGTTTGTCGTCCTCTATCGACCAATGAACACCGAGGGCCCTTTCGATCGGCAGCGATTCGTTTTTCAAGTCCAGGGACTTTATGTTCTTTGCGCGTTCTTCAGTAGGAATGGAATTGATAACCTCTCTGCTATTTGATATGAACTTTGTGAGGCGGAAGCCACCTTTGCTGCAAATTTGTATCGTTGATTTGATGATTTTGATGGCTTCTTCGATACTTTTCACGGATTTCAAAAGATCGTCGACATAAAAATCCTTCATAATAACTTTCACAGCCTCCTCATCAAATTCACTTTCGTTGTCTGTTCCACTTCTTTTCAGGGCATAGTTGGAACAACTTGGGGAGGAATTTCCACCGAATATATGGACAGTCATGCGATGATCTACCAAATCTTTAGAGGTATCCCCATCAGGCCACCAGAGGTATCGCAAATAATCCCGTTGATTCGGCGGCACCTTAACCTGATAGAACATGGACTCGATATCCGCCATAAACGCTACTGGTTCCAACCGGAATCTACACAGAATTCCAACTAGCAGATTTGTCATATCTGGGCCTTGCATGAGTCGTCCGTTCAGGGAGACGCCTTTGTATGTAGCAGTACAATCAAATACTACTCTGATCTTCCCAGGCTTACGTGGATGATAAACTCCATGGTGGGGAATATACCACACATGACCAGGTTCCCCTTCAACTTCCTGCTCTGGAACCATCTCCGCGAAACCTTGGGTCGTCAGGTTGTTCATGAACGTGAGGTAATCCTCTTTGAAGATCGAATTACTTTCAAGCTTCTTCTTGATCCATTTCAGCCTTGCCAAGGCCTGACATTTATTATTTGGAAATGGAAGTTGGTTTATTAAAGGCAGCGGGAGTTGATATTTTCCATTTACAAATTTTACTTCCTTTTCCATTAGTGATAAAAATTTTTGGTCGTGAATGGATACGTAATCACTTTTAATATTCTTGAATGCGTTCATTTCTGAAAAATCAGCATCGTACATTCTTTTCAGCATCCCCTCAATTGTTACATCCCGTAATTCATCTTGTTGAATTAGGTGAAGTGCAGCAACTTTGTCAGTGGAGGAATCTTTCACAGCAATTCTGTTGCATCGAATTTTCTGCTTCTCCCCTTTGCGACGAAGCACAGGTCCGACAAGACTCCATCCCAACCTTGTTTTTAACCCATATGGTCCATTTCCATCGGATGGAATTACCTTTATCGGTTCTAGCGCTTGTGGGCAATTGGCTCCAATAAGCAAACCAATCGGTATTCCAGGATCGTATTTGTGAAAGGAATGCTTTATATGTCGCAAATGAGGCCATTCAGCAACTTTCTCGGGAGTAGGTATTTCCATGGGATCTATTGGAAGATGTCTTCTACTGTAACAACTCTGTATTGTTACTTTGAAATCTCGTGTAATGGGCTCTACCATCAAGCCGGTTATTAGACAAGAATCTTCACGACTCTCGCTTGTGAGAGTCTTCACGACGATCGTCGACGAAATACCGGTTAAATTCAAGCGATGAACGATTTCATCGGTTATGAACGTACCCTGACTGCAATTATCCAACATAGCATAGGTGGTGATTGACTCAGCAGACTTTGGATGCGACAACACCACAGGCACTACAGACATGCTGATGATTTCTACGTTGTTATCTGTCTTGCAACAAACAGATTTCTTCGTTCTTGCAAATGCATTTGAGATTTCAGGCTCCTCATCTTCCTGGTTTTCATTATTTTCCTTGTCGTTCTTGTTGGTCCTCTTTGGTCGGATGAAACCATGCAAAATGGTTGGGTGCCTCTTTTTGCACGTCTTGCAAGACAATTTGTTTTCGCAATTTCTTGCTTGGTGATTGCTGGTAATTGGTTCCAAACACGCGAAACAAAGCTTCTTCTCCCAAACAAATTTGTTTCTTTCCTCTACGTCTATTTTTATTATTTTTCGACAATCTTCCAATTTATGTTTGTTCGAACTGTAGAGACAATCTCTGGTGACGCCCGTCAGGTTTGTTTTAAGTTTGGGTGGATCTTTCTTGTTTTTTACGTCATTATCCTTTTTATTTTTCAATTCACTGATGGCTTCTCTAGAGTAGAGGGGATCATTTTCAAGCGTTGTCTCTTGCTCCATGAAGTCAACAAAATCCCTCAGCTCCGCTTCGTGATGGTTTTTCCGACGGACGTTGAGAACCGTCCGATTCCATCTTTGTTGTAAGGCTTGTGGGAGCTTTGATTGAAGTTGTCTGAGGACTTCTGGAGAGTTTAGTTCACCTTTTATTTGTCTCTCCAAACCACCGTAGCATTTTATGAGGGAACGTATAGAACTTTCTGAACGCTTCAGAATCACCAGCACGGAGAGTGGGCCATTCTCTGAGCTCCTTTCTGTAGGCATTTGCAATTCTGAATTGATCACCGTAGGTTTTCTTCAGAAGATCCTTTGCTCTTGAGTAGCAATGTTCTGATGTATCATATATACAGCTTTTGATCAATTCTTTTGGCTCACCAGTTGTGTAATTGATCAGGCGAGTCAATCGACCTTTATTACTTTTGATCTTGGTCTCAACAACTGCTTCAAATGTGGTCATGAAGTATTGGAAGTCAAGCACATTTCCATCAAATGGGTCAATTTTGATGTCTGGTGCACTTTGCTGTAGCAGTAATTCGCATAACACCCTTTCTGTGTTATTTCCAAATGGGTTGGAGATTCCTGCTCATTGTTAATGTTCCAGTCTTTGTTAACATCAACTGAATTATCGACCACTTGCGGTTGCGCGGTGTTTTGTGGCACATCAGGAAGAAATTTGGGAATTTTCTTTACCAACTTTGGATGACTTCTAGCGCCTTCATAACCGGAGCCAATGACACCTATACAACCATTATTCACCCAAGATTGGCACTTCGCATATGAGCGGATTTGTTCATCATCCGTGTCCAATGGTCTTGAGAAATGACTTTTTTCATCTTCATCCTTGGCTTCTTTATATATGCTGAGTTTTGCTTCTGCCAAAGCAACCTGCTCTTTAAGCTCCAATCTTTTCATGCTTGCTTCAGCTTCCAGTTTTGCTTCTAAAAATGACGCCTTTGTCTTCAGTTGCGCTAACTCAGCCCTTTGATCCGCAGCACGACTACGCAAGGAAGATACTTGTGAACGACCTGAAGATCTTGTCTCTTTCGAACGTGTCGAGGGCGATCTGTGCGATCTATGCGACTTTCCAACTGACTTCGGGTGAATAATAACATCAGCTTTTAGGCTGGTAGTTGCCCGATCAACAACGGGGAACTTTGATGATTTAGGAGTTGTTAATCCAAGAGCGTCATCTCTCAACAGAGCATTTGTGTTTTCGTCAGCATGAAGCTTTGATTTTTCATACTGGTTCCACGCCCATTCATTTCTTTTTAGCCAATCATTACAATGATGCTGAAAGAGTCGAACCCTATCCTCAAGTCTAGTCAATTCTGCATTTAAATCTTCCTTCAGTTCTTCTGAATTCGCTAATGCCATACATTCATGACTGTAAGCTTTAAATTCAGACAGTTTTACGCCAAGGATGTCCACGTTGTTAAAGATGAAGGCATAATTTTCATCCGATAAGGCAATATCCATTTCTGCAATCAGTCGATCAATCTCAAGGAGCACCTTTCGCTTGAATGATTCCTTCAAGGAAATTATATATTCCTTTCCCTTGCTAGTCATTTTCTTGGTCCGAGCAAGTGGGAGAGTATCTGAATAAGACATGATATGACGGAAATAACGTCACCAAGACTACAGCAGCTTGAACCAAGCAGAACCAAATGAACGTTGGTTGGAGAACACGAGACAAACAAATTGCCTCACTACAGCACAGGACGACGGGAATACCAAGATTGCAGCACGTCGAAATGTGGATATGACGGAGATAACGTCACCAAGACTACAGCAGCTTGAACCAAGCAGAACCAAATGAACGTTGGTTGGAGAAAACGAGACAAACAAATTGCCTCACTACAGCACAGGACGACGGGAATAACAAGATTGCAGCACGTCGAAATGTGGATATGACGAAGATAACGTCACAAGACTACAGCAGCTTGAACCAAGCAGAACCAAATGAACGTTTGTTGGAGGACACGAGACAAACAAATTGCCTCACTACAGCACAGGACGACGGGAATACCAAGATTGCAGCACGTCGAAATGTGGATATGACGGAGATAACGTCACCAAGACTACAGCAGCTTGAACCAAGCAGAACCAAATGAACGTTGGTTGAAGAACACGAGACAAACAAATTGCCTCACTACAGCACAGGACGACGGGAATACCAAGATTGCAGCACGTCGAAATGTGGATATGACGGAGATAACGTCACCAAGACTACAGCAGCTTGAACCAAGCAGAACCAAATGAACGTTTGTTGGAGGACACGAGACAAACAAATTGCCTCACTACAGCACAGGACGACGGGAATACCAAGATTGCAGCACGTCGAAATGTGGATATGACGGAGATAACGTCACCAAGACTACAGCAGCTTGAACCAAGCAGAACCAAATGAACGTTGGTTGAAGAACACGAGACAAACAAATTGCCTCACTACAGCACAGGACGACGGGAATACCAAGATTGCAGCACGTCGAAATGTGGATATGACGGAGATAACGTCACCAAGACTACAGCAGCTTGAACCAAGCAGAACCAAATGAACGTTGGTTGAAGAACACGAGACAAACAAATTGCCTCACTACAGCACAGGACGACGGGAATACCAAGATTACAGCACGTCGAAATGTGGATATGACGGAGATAACGTCACCAAGACTACAGCAGCTTGAACCAAGCAGAACCAAATGAACGTTGGTTGGAGAAAACCAAGATTGCAGCACGTCGAAATGTGGATACGACGGAGATAACGTCACCAAGACTACAGCAGCTTGAACCAAGCAGAACCAAATGAACGTTTGTTGGAGGACACGAGACAAACAAATTGCCTCACTACAGCACAGGACGACGGGAATACCAAGATTGCAGCACGTCGAAATGTGGATATGACGGAGATAACGTCACCAAGACTACAGCAGCTTGAACAAGCAGAACCAAATGAACGTTGGTTGAAGAACACGAGACAAACAAATTGCCTCACTACAGCACAGGACGACGGGAATACCAAGATTGCAGCACGTCGAAATGTGGATATGACGGAGATAACGTCACCAAGACTACAGCAGCTTGAACCAAGCAGAACCAAATGAACGTTTGTTGGAGGACACGAGACAAACAAATTGCCTCACTACAGCACAGGACGACGGGAATACCAAGATTGCAGCACGTCGAAATGTGGATATGACGGAGATAACGTCACCAAGACTACAGCAGCTTGAACCAAGCAGAACCAAATGAACGTTGGTTGAAGAACACGAGACAAACAAATTGCCTCACTACAGCACAGGACGACGGGAATACCAAGATTGCAGCACGTCGAAATGTGGATATGACGGAGATAACGTCACCAAGACTACAGCAGCTTGAACCAAGCAGAACCAAATGAACGTTTGTTGGAGGACACGAGACAAACAAATTGCCTCACTACAGCACAGGACGACGGGAATACCAAGATTGCAGCACGTCGAAATGTGGATATGACGGATATAACGTCACCAAGACTACAGCAGCTTGAACCAAGCAGAACCAAATGAACGTTGGTTGAAGAACACGAGACAAACAAATTGCCTCACTACAGCACAGGACGACGGGAATACCAAGATTGCAGCACGTCGAAATGTGGATATGACGGAGATAACGTCACCAAGACTACAGCAGCTTGAACCAAGCAGAACCAAATGAACGTTGGTTGAAGAACACGAGACAAACAAATTGCCTCACTACAGCACAGGACGACGGGAATACCAAGATTACAGCACGTCGAAATGTGGATATGACGGAGATAACGTCACCAAGACTACAGCAGCTTGAACCAAGCAGAACCAAATGAACGTTGGTTGGAGAAAACCAAGATTGCAGCACGTCGAAATGTGGATATGACGGAGATAACGTCACCGAGACTACAGCAGCTTGAACCAAGCAGAACCAAATGAACGTTTGTTGGAGGACACGAGACAAACAAATTGCCTCACTACAGCACAGGACGACGGGAATACCAAGATTGCAGCACGTCGAAATGTGGATATGACGGAGATAACGTCACCAAGACTACAGCAGCTTGAACCAAGCAGAACCAAATGAACGTTGGTTGAAGAACACGAGACAAACAAATTGCCTCACTACAGCACAGGACGACGGGAATACCAAGATTGCAGCACGTCGAAATGTGGATATGACGGAGATAACGTCACCAAGACTACAGCAGCTTGAACCAAGCAGAACCAAATGAACGTTTGTTGGAGGACACGAGACAAACAAATTGCCTCACTACAGCACAGGACGACGGGAATACTAAGATTGCAGCACGTCGAAATGTGGTTATGACGGAGATAACGTCACCAAGACTACAGCAGCTTGAACCAAGCAGAACCAAATGAACGTTGGTTGAAGAACACGAGACAAACAAATTGCCTCACTACAGCACAGGACGACGGGAATACCAAGATTACAGCACGTCGAAATGTGGATATGATGGAGATAAGGTGACGTCAGGGGTTTGGTGACCAGGCGTGAAATAAAAACGAAAGATGTTTTAGTCGCTGACTTCTGTTTCGGATAAACTAAAAGAAAATTGTTGTATTTGCTCACCGAAATATCTTTCTGCTTTCTTTGATGATCATCTTTTTGTCGAGAGTAAATTCTTCTTATCACGTCCTGTACCACGTATAAATTTTCTCGAACCACTTCTACAGCAAGTTTACTACTATGTTACTGCGCGTTGTTGTTCGGTTCACATAAAAAGACAGAATTTTGTAAGATTCAACAGTTTCTTTCCAATAATAAAGTACAAATCCTCAAAATCCGTAGTAAACTGTTCTCGCTGTTCACAACGCTAAGCAACTGTTTTACACAGAAATACAACTCTTTTTATACACAAAAGTGACACAAAAACATAACAATTACTGCACAGCTACGATACGCACGACTAACACACACAATGACATTAGCGCACCACAAGGGACAACTCAAACACACAAACTATAATTGTCTCTAAACGAAATCCCATAGGGGCCATTTCACCCTTGTCATTGAAGAACACGAGACAAACAAATTGCCTCACTACAGCACAGGACGACGGGAATACCAAGATTGCAGCACGTCGAAATGTGGATATGACGGAGATAACGTCACCAAGACTACAGCAGCTTGAACCAAGCAGAACCAAATGAACGTTGGTTGAAGAACACGAGACAAACAAATTGCCTCACTACAGCACAGGACGACGGGAATACCAAGATTACAGCACGTCGAAATGTGGATATGACGGAGATAACGTCACCAAGACTACAGCAGCTTGAACCAAGCAGAACCAAATGAACGTTGGTTGGAGAAAACCAAGATTGCAGCACGTCGAAATGTGGATATGACGGAGATAACGTCACCAAGACTACAGCAGCTTGAACCAAGCAGAACCAAATGAACGTTTGTTGGAGGACACGAGACAAACAAATTGCCTCACTACAGCACAGGACGACGGGAATACCAAGATTGCAGCACGTCGAAATGTGGATATGACGGAGATAACGTCACCAAGACTACAGCAGCTTGAACCAAGCAGAACCAAATGAACGTTGGTTGAAGAACACGAGACAAACAAATTGCCTCACTACAGCACAGGACGACGGGAATACCAAGATTGCAGCACGTCGAAATGTGGATATGACGGAGATAACGTCACCAAGACTACAGCAGCTTGAACCAAGCAGAACCAAATGAACGTTTGTTGGAGGACACGAGACAAACAAATTGCCTCACTACAGCACAGGACGACGGGAATACTAAGATTGCAGCACGTCGAAATGTGGATATGACGGAGATAACGTCACCAAGACTACAGCAGCTTGAACCAAGCAGAACCAAATGAACGTTGGTTGAAGAACACGAGACAAACAAATTGCCTCACTACAGCACAGGACGACGGGAATACCAAGATTACAGCACGTCGAAATGTGGATATGATGGAGATAAGGTGACGTCAGGGGTTTGGTGACCAGGCGTGAAATAAAAACGAAAGATGTTTTAGTCGCTGACTTCTGTTTCGGATAAACTAAAAGAAAATTGTTGTATTTGCTCACCGAAATATCTTTCTGCTTTCTTTGATGATCATCTTTTTGTCGAGAGTAAATTCTTCTTATCACGTCCTGTACCACGTATAAATTTTCTCGAACCACTTCTACAGCAAGTTTACTACTATGTTACTGCGCGTTGTTGTTCGGTTCACATAAAAAGACAGAATTTTGTAAGATTCAACAGTTTCTTTCCAATAATAAAGTACAAATCCTCAAAATCCGTAGTAAACTGTTCTCGCTGTTCACAACGCTAAGCAACTGTTTTACACAGAAATACAACTCTTTTTATACACAAAAGTGACACAAAAACATAACAATTACTGCACAGCTACGATACGCACGACTAACACACACAATGACATTAGCGCACCACAAGGGACAACTCAAACACACAAACTATAATTGTCTCTAAACGAAATCCCATAGGGGCCATTTCACCCTTGTCATCCCTAGACTTGAGTACTCCTCTCAACTCTGGTCTCCTGCTAGTAAAGGACAAATCAAGGTACTAGAAGCTCTGCAATGGAGCTACCTGAAAAAGATCAACTGTGTACACAGAATGACTTACAACAACGCACTTAAACAGCTCAAATTGTACTCGTTACAACGACGACGTGAACGCTATCAAGCCATATACAGTTGGAAAATAGCTGAAGGCATTGTCCCAAACCTTCACCCACTCATGCAAACCCATGCAACACAAAGAAAAGGGCGTCTCTTTTAACTACCACCGGTGCTGAACAATTCCACAAGCTTCGCTAAACTACACAATAGCTTCCGTTATCAAGCTCCAAGAACCTTCAACACCCTGCCCAAGTCTCTAAGAAGCATCACTTCATGTCCAGTTTTAAAGTTTAAAACAGCCCTCGACAAGTTTCTCAAAACTCTCCCAGATGAACCTCGGATCCCCGGGACAAATGAAGCCTCAGAAAACAGTATACCTTATAGTCAGAAATTTTCGCGACAACTAATTTCCGCGATTTTCGCGATTTTGGGGCATTTTCGCGAAATTAAAATGCCGCGAAAAAAATTTAATCGACGAAATCGCGAAAATAAAAACCGCGAAATATTTTCTTTTTTTCTTCATTTTTTAGACTCTACAGGGTAGCAGACGTAAAATTTTCGCAACAAAATAATTCTGGTGACACCCAGTTTGATAAAACCCGGGAAAATTAAGGAAGAAATGCACTTTTAAACACAATTTTAGAACGCGGTTTGCCTGTTAACCTAAATGGCATTTTGTGTTATAAATCATCGATCTCCTTTTTTATGAAATTTCCTCTTTTTTTAAACTTTCCTGTCTAACTCTTACACCTATGAAACCTCTTCAGTTTTAATTCTTTTATCCCTAGTGACATTCCTAACCAGATACCAAAGGCCAGAAGAAGTCGGAGGACATGGGTCTAAAAGACAGTATGGGATTTCGTTTCGACATTTTCCTTAACGTCAATACCATTATTTAGGCAAACGCCGAGGCGAGTTTGAAAGGTTGTACTATCCTCCCTTGATCAAAAATAAAGGTTCTTCCGCTACCTTATTGATTATAACATTGACCTTTTATGAAAAAAAGCTTCCTTTTACAGATGTCATTATTAGAGTAGAAAAACGTACTTAAAAAGCATATTTTGTTTTCCTCCACTCCGTAACTCTATGAAATTCGCGAAAATTAAATTTCGCGAAAAAAATTCAAAGCAACGAATCGCGAAAATAAAAATCGCGAAATTGTCCCAAAATTTTTATCGCGAAATTAAAATGTCGCGAAAATTTCTGACTATAAGGTAGTCACTGTAGTTCGATCTAACCCTCATCCTCCTCTCTTTAGAGATGGAGTAGAAGAATGGCGTCGGTCGTCCACGCCAGGCGTGAAGCTACAACTTCAAAAGTTAACATAAGTAACATAAGTAAGTGTGGTCATTTCTTCATAAAACATCAAAAGTTTGGCCACTAAAAGAAGCAGTTGTACTTAGTGTATAAACTTGAAAATTTACATGTTTCCATAAATTTTGGTGCTGAATTTAAATATGTTGGTCATTATTGTTGAGAATGATCAGAAAATTTCAAGCATGTTAACCCGTATCCGAGAATAGCATCCATGTCCTTTGCAGGTACGTGAGACTTATCTTCCTTGCAACATGCAAGATCAGTCCTATAGCTAGAAAACACTCCCACTGTGCAAATGCTCTACTAGATATTGTCAATGTCCAAGTAAACCCATGCAGCTAGGCTAGCTATAACTTACCACAAGTGCGCTGAAGAAGGATTGCACTTCTGTCACCACAATTAACATGAGCAAACCTTGCAGTTCAGTTCAGCTCCATATTACGGTATACAATAAAAGTCACTAGTACGACTAACACGAGAAACATAAAATAGATAAAACAACAACAAAAAGAAAGCAGAATTTGATGCAGAACATGTTGGGAGCAACCAACAGCGCAAATGTGTGAAAGTTTCACGGATGTTGTGCCATGTGCAAGTTTCACGGGTCGTGTAAATATACCCGCACGCCCATCCTCCCAGCGGGCGGCAAGAAAGTAGCAGACGAGCCCGCGAATCTTTATCATGGCACATCCGTGTGAAACATCCAGGGTGAAACATTCTCAACATAAGAGAATATTTCACCTCGGATCGGACCTCCAGTCATGACATTCCCTGTTAAAACATGGAGTAAATTTTTTTTATGTAGATTGATAATCTACATTGTATTGAGCTTAAATTCTAAAAAAATAACGTAAATTATTCGCGCGCGAAGAAAGTTTTCTCTCGGTTGCCGCCCGCCACTCTCGTTGTTATTTTTTTTTCGTTGAACGTAAAATCTTGAACGTGGCTAGTGCACCGGTACCGGTTCTTTAAGCTCAAAATCGCTTAAAGAACCGGTAAATTTAAAAATGGCATGTGCGCAACGATATTTAAGAAATTGACATGATATTTGTTAACTGAATGAAGTATTACACCTTCTGGATCCCAACAATGCAGTTTTTTTGCTAAATAATCAACGTGAATGGCGTATAAGAGCTACCGGTGCTTTAAGCTGAAAGCGTTCTGAAGCTTAAAGTGCCGGGTTTTTTCGTAAAAGACAGTAGACTTAGAGTGCCGGTTTTTTTACAGTGATACTTAAAGTGCCGGTTTTTTTCGTAAAAGACAGTAGACTTAGAGTACCGGTTTTTTTGCAGTGATACTTAAAGTGCCGGTTTTTTTCGTAAAAGACAGTAGACTTAGAGTGCCGGTTTTTTTGCAGTGATACTTAAAGTGCCGGGTTTTTTCGTAAGACAGTAGAGTTAGAGTGCCGGTTTTTACAGTGATACTTAGAGAGCCGGTTTTTTTCGTAAAAGTTAGAGTGCCGGTTTTTTTGCAGTGATACTTAGAGAACCGGGTTTTTTCGTAAAGGTTATAGAGTGCCGGTGTTTTTGCAGTGATACTTAGAGAACCGGTTTTTTTCGTAAAAGTTAGAGTGCCGGTTTATTGTAAGATACTCATTAGACTTAGAGTGCCGGTTTTTTTGTAGGAGACAAGGTTACCTTAGAGTGCCAGTTTTTTGTAGAAATATTAGAGAACCGGTTTTTTTCGTAGAGACAGTGGACTTAGAGTGTCGGTTTTTTCGTGAGACTCATTAGACTTAAAGCACCGTTTTTTTTCAGAAATACTTAGAGTGCCGGGTTTTTTCGTGTGATTCAATAGACTTAAAGCACCGGGTTTTTTCAGAGATACTTTGAGTGCTGGTTAAAAGTTTCTTTAAAGAAGACAAGTAATCAATAACTTTATGAAATAAAAGTGGATATTGGAGTAATATTTGATCAAAAAATGCAATGGGAAGAGAACATTCTAAAATTAGAATTATAAAAACTTAAATATAGATATATTTATTCACTTGTCATGCCATATTTCCAAATACTGCTTTTGCACACTGTATCTGCAAAAAACAAAGCAGCATGACCAAAGAGAGGCATTACTTTGGCCCTATTAACTCCTGCCAGGATTTGAACCTGGATCTCTTATGAAATTCTCCACAAGAATCTTACCTTTAGACCACAGGAGTTTCACACAATTCCTAACGAACTGTGAGAATTGCATTACTGTAAGAACTTATTCAAAAACATTTGGCGTAACAGCCCTAATTATTAAATTCTGTGGTGCGTTATTTGTCATGGTCACAAACCCCACCTAAAACATCCAACGTTATGTAATGGGAGCATGAGTACGAAAGAAACCCTCTTAGCTCACTACCAGACTGACTAAAAACAGGGAAATATGCCTCTTGTTCTTTTTATTTAAACTTGAGGAAATTATACAAAAGACCTTTTACTGCAGATGGACATAATTGTTTAAAGGCAAAGGTTAACCAAGAAAAATTTAACAATTTGAATAGGTAGATGTGCATTGAATAAGGCATATTTACCTCACTGACAGGATGGTTGTGATCCTCTATAAATGAATTTACTTGTAAGTGTTTTCCATCCTTAGACACTCTTACAGCTATGGTAAAGGGACATCCTTGTTGCATAGTTCTATGGAAAACATTACAAAATAAAAGAGCTGACAATTTAGGATAAGCATAAATAAAAAATTACTCACGATGACGTTCGCAATCCTGACCCACGAGAATTGAACGACCTTCCTCCTCCGTAAACACATGCATACTCGTAATATTTCAAATCAGGATTTAATTCTTTTTTAAACCTTCCCTGTGCTGCTTTTATGGTTCTACAATCCCTTATCCACAATTCAGTAAAATTTATCTGCTTATACAAGCTAATTTTTTGTTGTAGTTCTTCGAACGAAGAGCAGAACTGACCTTCCGCAATGAGAGCCATTTAGGAAAGAGCGCGCATAGGGAATGCACGCCGTATAGCATGGTGGTCCAGATGAATCACGTGACCTAAAAAAATTAACCGGTTCTTTAGTTAAAGAGCCGGCTAAAAATTTACCGGTTCTTTAGTTAAAGAGCCGGTACCGGTTCTTTAGTTAAAGAGCCGGTACCGGTTCTTTAGCCACGCCGTAAAATCTTACTGCCAGCGGAGAACCTTTGGGTTGAAATAAACAAAACCACAAAACAAAAGTTGTGCTTGTGCTTGTCATATTCTGTTCGTGTTCTTTAACCGGAAACCAGTTATCTTAGCGATAGGCAAACATTCCTGAGTATAACTAGCAGTTTATATCTTTTTAAAATGACAAGTTAAGCTGCAAAAACTTTGAAGGAAAGATGCCTGATGGCCGTGTTTGCCCTGATCAATTCAGGGGACACTTATGGAAATGGACAAATTATATTAAAGGATACCAAAAGCGATGGTTTGTCCTGTCTAATGGCTTGTTATCCTATTACAGGTATTTTTTTGCATTTAATTTCTTTCTTTTTTAATTGATTCCTGACTTTTTTTTAAAGAAAAGAGGCTGCTCTGCATATACCTTCCATTGTCCATATTACGTGATTATCTGAACGGTAAACTATTTTTTTGCATTAGAGTCACATTTTTATAATCAATCTTTATAGCTAGTGAATAAAGTTTGCAACAAAAAAGGACAGCAGTGACAAATTTAACAGTTAAAACAGCAAATCAAATAGCATAACTAGCTACATTGTCTTCAATTTTTGAATAAATTGAAATATATAGTTACACCTTTTTTCACAGTTGAGTAAAAATAAAATATCCTTATTTTATCCAACTCAAGTTATCTGTACAATTAGTTCCACCGTACTAATCATCTTAAAACCAATTTAGAAGATATAACTTCAATATTAAAACTGAAAACGACCTTTCCTTTTTACCAAAAATACACACTGCTGTGGGCTGATGGCAAACGTGTTTGTTGTTGTTTTCTGCAGTTTCTGCGCAGTAGCCTCCGCGCAGATTTTTCTCATAGCCGTGCAGCATTGTCTTTTGAAATCACTACTTCGTGTATTACTACATATCATAATAACTGTGAAAACCTGGTATAAGTAAAAATATGTAGCTAAGATATAAAATTAAAGATGCTCATTTGAAGAACCAAAACTGAGTCTTAAACAAATGAGCAGTGAAGATATTTTGGCCTAGAAATGATGTTTTCTGAAGGCTATGCTTACATCCCAAAAACATAAAAAAATTCAACCTGGCAAAAATTTGCAATATTTCCATGGGTAGTAGGGACTGCTTCCACCATTTTTTCACATTTTATGCGTATTTTATCAATTTTTAAATTTGTTTACAGGTTGTTTCATGAAACAAATGTGAAGGAATTGAGAACGTGTTGGAAACTTATGTATATTTTTAAAGCTTAAAAGTGATACGAAGTGGAAAGAAATAGAAAATGAATGAGAAACGATTCGTAAATGATTTGAAACTATTATAAAACAAATCAAGAAACAAAATTCAGAACAAATTTAAAAGACAATCAAAATCAAGATAAAATTATTGTGTAAAACTATTTTTTAGACTTTCCTTTCTCATTTTAACAGATGTCACGAAAATTGTGTATTCATAGTTTTCAAACCAATTGTTTGAGAATGTATGGTGGGCTTCTGTTTTTTTTTTAATGGTTAAAAAACAAATTAACAGGCACTTTATTGTTTTCTACGATCTTGTTTTGACAATTTTAAACATCCAAAGCCAGGCCTATCAATAAGGGGAGAGCGATAGCTCTTGCTCACGCAAAGACTCGCCCAATTCTGAAAAATGAGAAACTAGCTGAGCCATTAATTTCTCCCATAATTACACAAAATTTTGTCTTCTGAGCAATCAATTCATCTCACATGGAAATCAATGTTATCTTTCTTATTATTTTCGTAAAAAATAACCAAAATATATAAAAAAGACAAGATAAAAGATAAAAAAGATGTATAAAATATGCGATTATAAACTTATTCTATTTATTTGGATTGCTTGCCCAGTCTAACTTAATGTAACCTTGGGCAAGCGATTTATTGCTTAATGGTGTTATTTTTTTATTGATAGGCTTGCAAAGCCATTTTTATGGCTTTTAAAGGATCTTTGGCATTGTTTTCACTTTGTAAGATCCTGTTTTGATGGTTTTTAAGGATAACGGTAACCCCCTGAGGCGCATACTCAGCATATTTAAAATATCTCCTCTGCTCGCTATATTAACACTAACAAATATATATATTCTGAAAGCCAAATAAATCATCTCTAGAGTGATGATAAAGTATTTCTATAAAAAAAATCTAAAAAGCAAAAAAAAAATTTATACAAAAATTCACCCTTCCAGTTCATTTTGTCGAACACTCCCCTCAGTAAAATTTTTGTTCGTTGAAAAAAATATGATTGCGAAGCTCTTATTCAGCTCTAAAAAACTTTGCTTTTTTTACTCAAAACAACACGTGGTTCCAAAAATATCTCATATTTTGTGTTACAATAGCTGTTTTATGACTGATTTATCTATTTTTAAGCATGATATAGATCAATAACTCTTTCTGCGTTAGAAAAAGCAAAGTTTTGTAGCCAAAGATATAATTGTCGCAACAAACTTGTTTTCGTACAATTTCGACAAGATGGAGGGGAGTGTTCGACAAAAATATATATATACTGTTACGACTAAAAATTTTATTTCGAGAAAAAGCAAATCAAAGACCTTTGCTTTTACCTGCAAGAATCATGGTTACGCCCACTTAAACGTTATGAATAATTAATAACTCATGAATATTTTATTTAAAATTAAAAGGTAAAGTGTTTTCGTAGAACTATGGGTCTAGTTATTGTTAAACAGACAACAGGATAACATAACATACCAGGATAAAAACGAAAAAAATAAGGAAATAAATTATAAAGGTATAGATGATAAATAATAATATATTTGTATAGGTTATTAAAGTGTGAATGTTTCCGATATTATCAGGCCATTTCTTGAATAAAACTATGCCAGAGCTACAATAAGCACCAGCTGAAAAAATTACGAGTGCTATGGTGTGCGAAAAATCGCACTCATAAGCAAAATTTACAAGTGCGATGTGAATATCTGCAAGTGTGATTCACACTTAACTATTTTTTGTTTACTACAACGTTATATGTTATTTAAGCTGTATATAAATGAATTTTGTGAAACGTATTAACCACGAGTGCAAAGTTGAAACAACGTTGATGTGTTGGCAGATTTGCTATATGTTTTTGGCATTAAATATATTTCTAGACATTTTTTATTTCTCTTTCCCCTTTTAAAAAGATTTTTTATACTTTATTCAACATGTTTTTTCTTTGGTATTACATAAGGAGAACATTCGTCCGAAAGCTGTATTAAAGTACAAGACACCTAACCTCTCCCATGTTCTGGTTATATTTAACTTGCATGGGTGCGCACTCTTCTCGCAGTATTCTCTGTGACGATGAAGGTCGGACTGACTTGTTCCAAATGGTCTTCCGTCTTTCGTTCGAGTCTCAGTGTAATGCACCAGTTGAGCATAAGAGTGTCAGCATGAAGGCAAGGGGCCGACTTTAATGTTCTCTATACCTTACGTTCTTCATAATAACAACGACCGTTTTTGATCGTGACATCCATTCAAATTTCACAACAAAATTACGTCGGCAATTTTTTTGCCGACGCAACTACAGTATCTTCGTATTTTACGTCGGCAATTACGTCGGCAGTGTTATTGTATTCAGGTGTTATTGACTAAATTGATAAATGCTGTTATAAACAGTGAAAAATGTTACATTTAAGTTTGAATGATATTCTTCTTTCCTTTCTTTTCTTATATTTGCTACTTTCAAACAACAGGTGGCCACAAAAAATGTGAAAAAAAAATACAATTAATAAGACACATGAAACTTTGTCCTCCCCATTCTTTGTCCTCCCCATTACTGCCACTCATTTTATTATGCACACTATGATTGGTAACATGAAAATGGATAATAAAATTATAAAAACACGAGAAAAGAATCTTCCATACATCGTTGTTACAGACAATCTGTAATAATTCATTATTTTGTTTCTTTTATGCCAAGAAAATTTTACGTTTAAAAGATGTAAAAATAAATTTAGATCAAATTATTATGATTAACCATGATGACGGCAAAGCGGACGGACGTTCTTCTGTTCGTAGCAGTTTTTTACTTTACACTCTGCTTCAAAATTGGATTGTTTGTACATGGAAAGAATTGAAATAACTGATAATTGTAGAAACTATTTGGATGTGTTTTTCAGAAAAGTGAACCTATGAAAATATACAGAAACTAGTCGATAAAGCCCATGGAAAAATCCACTGAGGCAGGATAAAAATGAAAACGAAACGTCATTTGAATTTTGATGACGTCAGCAACCCATCCACAAAAAAAATTAGAACCTTGTTTTCACGTTGCCTCTATTGTGTAGAGCTTAAACTGCTGATCAAGAAAATGTATATGATCATGTGCTTTTGATGAACCCCTGAGAAGATATGAGGGTTTACAAATTTTGCTGATGTCAGCAATGGCCCATCAGAACCCAAAAATGTTTTTTAGAAATTTGTACACCTGTTGCCTTCATCGTATAGATCTTGAAACGCTGATCAAGAAAATGTATAGGATCATGTTCTTTTGACAAACGGTTGCAGAGATATTATAAAGAACGGAAATGGTGGAGGTGTTGCGATATATATTTCAGACTTGATTTGGAAAAACCTAAATTGAATGTATTTGGATTGAGTTAGTGTTGAAAGGGAGAAATTTTCTCATATGTTCAATATATCGACCCCCTGATTCATCCGCTTACACAAATCCAAATTTTGCTAGCGATCTCGCTGAAAGTTTGAAAGTCGTTAATGACCTATCAATGGAAACAATCCTTCTGGGAGACCTTAGCATAAACTATCTGAAAAGAGACGACCATCAATGCTTAAAGCAAGTTTTCAGTGTTCAATCATTCAAACAAATTGTTAATAAGCCCACAAGGTTTCAAAAGAAAGCAGTACAATGATAGATCTAATTTTCACAAACAATGAATCGACAATCACACATGTTGATGTTTTACCTCTGAGCCTTAGTGATCATGATTGTGCGGGATGCGTGAGAAAGATAAAACATCAGAAATTTCCACCGCGTCAAATTACATGTCGTAATTATAGTCGTTATAATCCCGATGAATTCAAAAATGATTTGAAAACACATGACTGGTCAATTATCTATGAAATGTCATCTGTAGGTAATGCTTGGAAGTATTTTAAGGAGGTATTTGTGAATATTTTGGACAAGCATTCTCCCCTTATCCATAAAAGAATTAAAGGTAAAGCGTGTCAATGGTTATCAACTGAAATCAAGGAACTTATGAACAAACGAGATAAAGCATTGCGTAAAGCTCGTAAAAGTAAATCCGAGACTGATTTCGCTGAGTATAAAACTTTAAAAAATCGCTGTAACAACAAAATTTGAGTAGCCAAAAATGGGTATCTTTTAATCGAACATAAAAACAACCCGTCAAAGTTTTGGCAAACAATCAAGACCATCTTTCCTACCACCAAAAGCTCTAAAAGCACTCAATCATCGTCCATTGATAAAGATTCCCTTTATAATAAAACAAACTCGTTTTGTCAGTACTTTTCATCATGCGCGGTAAAGCTCAAAGATACAACACTTACGATGGAAAAATCCAAAGAAAAACAATCAAAGGACGCCAAATGTTTTTACCTTCGTGTATGTTAGGAAATTGTTTGTTGAAAAACAACTGGGTACGTTGAACCGAAACAAAGCAACCGGGCTGTTGGTATACCTCCAATTTTGTTAAAAGATGCTGCTTCTGAAATCTCTGCTCCTTTGTCATTAATCATTAATTTATCACTCAGAACCAGTTCGATTACCAGTGACTGGACGTTGGTGAAAATCGTGCAGCTTCACAAGAAAGGTCTCTAGAATCGAATTACAGACCGATATCCGTACTTTCAGTCTGTTCAAAGATTTTAGAGCGTGCTGTACATCATCAACTAATCGATTTTCTTGAAAAAGAAGAACTTTTCTCAAAAAACCAATATGGTTACAGAAAACACAGATCCACCGAACATGCGACCATATTTCTTACTGACAGCATTCGGAAGCCTATTGACAAAGGTAACCTCATAGGTGCTTTATTAGTCGATTTGTCAAAGGCTTTAGATACTCTTAGTCACGCTATCTTGTTGGGGAAATTGAGATCTTGTGGCATTAAAGGCATTGCTCTAGATTGGTTTAACCCTATTCGGTCCGGGGGGGGGCGGATTCCGCCCCCCCCCCCCTAACGGTTTTTTTTTAATAACTCCTTAATGCTACCTTGCATGGCAACAACACTTATTGAGTTTTAATATTTATCTATTAGACACCTGCGTGCAAAATTTTTAGGTCCCATACCGTTCAGAGGCTTCGATATTGGCTATTACTCGAAACTACCCCTAAAAATCTCTATGAAACCCTTATAATGGGGAAAATATAATAACTCTTGTTAGGATTATCGTTAGAACTTGAAACGTACAGCACAACTTTATTTCATTAAGAAGAATCATTTCGCATGTTTTGGACACGTGATTAATCCGATTTTTTCGGATTTTACCCGAAAATCAGGAAAAACCGGATTTCCGGGCAATTTTTGGTAGTTTTTCATGCAATCGGGGGAAAAAACGGAAAATATGTTAAATAACTTTTATTTAGCTTTCCGAAACTTCAAACAGAATGTAAAAATTCGCTCTAGAACTAAAGTAATTGAATTTTAAGCAGATAGCGGCATTTTGGACAAATTTCAAGTTTTTGATGACGTCACAGAAAATGTGCTGACGCAAGCAAAAATTTATTCCTGCCATTTTGTTCCTTTTATGACGTACTATAAGTGTACTAAGTTTGATTCAATTTTGGACAAGCCTATGGAAAGTTATTTAGGGGGGGGGCGGATTCCGCCCCCCCCAGTCATAATATGTTCGAGAAACCCCGGACCGAATAGGGTTAAGGACTATTTATTTAATAGAAAACAATTATGCGAGATCGATGGTGTTAAATCGGAATTAAATCATATAGTCTGTGGAGTACCCCAAGGGTCAATATTGGGGCCTATACTGTTCTTATTATATTTCAACGAATTTGAAGAGCACATCCCGAATTCACACATTGTTCAGTTCACTGATGATACAGTTCTATATTGTTCAGGAAAGTCAATTGCTGCCCTTGATCAAATGCTGCCCTTGATCAAATGCTGAATGAAGATCTTTCCAGTGTCCAGAATTACTTTGCTGAAAATGAACTTATTATGAATGTCAGTAAAGGGAAAACTGAATCTATGGTATTTTGTACGCACAGAAAACTGAACATGTCATCAAGAAGTTTAAACCTCTGTTATAACGAACACAATATCTCATCAACGACCCACTACAAGTATCTAGGTACCCAGCTTGATCAAACACTCACATTAGCAGACAATTTCAATGATGTATACAAAAAAGCTTCAAATAAACTCTACCTGCTAAATCGTCTAAGATCAAAGCTTACTCGTGAAGCTGCATTGCAAATCTACAGAGGCATCATTATGCCTGCTTTGTTATTTAACAATTCGATGTTATTGAAAATGAATAATTCTCAGTTGGCGACACTTACTTCACTTGACAATCGAGCTTCCAAGGTAACTTTGTCCACTGTTTCGAAATTGAGAAATGAAATAGAGAAGCGTTGCTGTCTTCTAGTTAAAAAGTGTTTAGATGGGAAAACTTGTGAAAATTTTCAAAATTACTTTATTATGAGTAACCATGGAAAGAATATAAGAAACAATGGTTATATCATAACTCAACCTATGGTAAAATTGGAATGGTTTCTATTTTTTCGGTCCAAAATTATATAATTCACTTCCACTTGATATCAGGAAGTGTGACTCGTTTAGCCAGTTTAACGCCTTGTACAAGAAGCACTTCTCATAGTTAAAACATTTTTCTTTTTTCATGCCTTTTTACTTTAAAATATGAAGAAGTAAAAGAGATCAGACAGGAGTCTGATCTCTTTTACTTCTTCATATTTTCAAGCTTTTCTATTTTTCTAGTTTTTCAATTTTTTCAAATTTTTCAATTGAATTATAACTTAGCTTTTTCTCTACATTTAGAATTTTTTTACTTTTGAGGTTCAGAATACACAGGATTTTTAGATTTTAACATTTTAACTTTATAAATAAACTAAAAATACATTCCAGGGTGTATGGAGAAAAGTATCAACTTTCCATATTCTATCATATGATGCTTTTCTCCAAATACCTTGCATGCTAATTTTTTTAACTTATTCTTATAGGACGTATATGAAAAACAATTTCTTTTTTCAAATTGATTATACCTATCCTTTATTCGGAATAATAATAATAAATAATAATATTATTAATGGCATCTCTTGCTTTCGTGTTATTAATTAATTTATTTTTCTATTTTAACTTTGTTAGATCTCTTTAAATTAAAAGAATTAGCAAATTTATAAAAATATGCATTTTTACTACGCGGTTTTCTACATACATGAAACAGATTTAACGATATAATGGGCTGCAAAGCATTCTTAAATCATTCTCTTTCGCTTTTTTCGCTTTTTTCTTAATTTCGATAATTGTGGGGGTGTGGGGGTGCGATCGCACCCCTTTCACGAAATGGTCTGGTGAGTGTTTATCATAACGGTTGGGCCACAGGGCTTCTTTTTATTGCACTATGGCCACTGGCTTCTTTCAGACATTTTGACAATGGACTCTTGACACTTCACACTACATGTCTATTATGGCAAGTGTTTACCGTAACAGTTGACCCATAGGTTGTCTTTTCACAGCATCATATTGCACGCTGGCTCCTTTTAGACATTTTGACAACAGACTTTGACACCTAACACAACCAGTCTTATTATGGTAAAGGTTGACCCATAGGGCTTCTTTTTACTACACCATGTGGCACACTGTGCTTTTTTTAAGACAATTTGACAATTGAACTCATGACAATTAATTGTGTGTCTCATTAGGACGGATTGACTTGAACTGAGACTCTCTATACTTTACAAAATACTTACTTAACCCTATGACTGTAAGGCACATACACCTCTGCCCCTAAACCGACAAACGAAGGAAGCCCAGCACCCCTACCGGAATTAGCTAAATTACAAAAAGGAAGATGGCACAGAGATGGTTGATTCTGCCTCTGGACTAAAACCTTGGTGGGGTCTACCAGACAAATTAAATGTAGCCCCACTGCAAGGAAACCTTAAGCTAAATCAAACATCAGCCACTAAGAAGCGCTGCGCATCCAATCACAATCCATACTAATAAATACATGGTATATATTGTGCCGTTTTGACAATGAATATGTGAGATATAACGTGCTAGGTCTTTATTGTCCTCATGCCATCAGCAACGTCTTCTTTGCGTGTTTAATATAGGGGGGGGGGGGGGGACAAGAAAACAAATTAATTAGTACAGTAATCAGGGAGAGTGGGCTTGTAAAGTCTGAACTGTTTCAGAGCAAGAGGCTTACTGTGTTCTACTCCTTATTTATACCCACCTAGCCTGTGGTATGGAGCTGTGGCTTTAAGTAACACGACTAAGGCAGTTTATTGTTGGTTGAATCAATATAGTGGTAGTGACTATTAGTCATAGGTAAACAACACATTAAAATTATCAATGCAGAATGACCAACAAGACTAGTGAACCAGGTTAGCCTTTTACTGGAATTCAGTGGAGACAACATCAATTCACATGTGCTAAAAATTTAGTTTAGCACCATTTATGGTAGTTTCAAAATTGCCAACTACCTTTTAAAGCTTAACAAATGCCAATTTCTTCTGATATGAGGAGATAGTTACCTAGAAAATTACATTGTTGTTTTAACTTCCTACAGTCCAGTTCCTGTTTTGATGGTTGTATCATCTGTGGCTATTTTTACTTTCTGCAATGCAGCAATTGTTGTAATATTTTTGCTTTGTACCATTCTGTTTTGATATTTTTAAATGATTCGCAATGATCAGGGATGTTTAATGGTTGTGGTAATTTAGTCATGATTGTATTTTCAGAAGTCTATTGCATTAAAACTTAAAGGGAACCTGAGGTATAAAATGATGTTGGACTTATATTATAGAGCTTGAAAAGTTGGTTAACAAGTCTTTTAAATTTTTTAAAAAGCTCTTTTCATTCCCAGCGCCGCATGTTTACAGCGTGCAGTATTTTGCAGACCAAAAAAAATTTAAAGAGACTAACTAAATTAATGTGTCATTTTTTACAGCGATCAAACAAATTATATTCACAATTCTAAAAAGAATATTAATACAATTTATGAAAACATTAAGCAAACCGTTTTTGCTGTTTTGCAAGTTATTTAATCAACAAACATTAAAAGAATGTTGTCTTACTTGCTTTCCGCATAATTAGATATAAAATGCATGCGTCAGCCATATTGCGCTATTATCGATATTCGGCAGAGAAAGAAAATCAATAAATATATAGCTTAGCATTGTTTATCGCTATATAGCTTTATCGCTAATCAATTTCTATTTAGCGATAATTTTATTGTTTTCAACTAATTATCGCTAAATAGCTATCGATAATTATAGCTTGTTATCTAATTCCCTGGAATCGTCACATATGGTGATGATTATTTTTTTAAATATTTTTCAGCATGATTAGCATTGCTAAAAATTTAAAGGTTCTGCTGGTCATTGTTTAGTGATTGCCCTTAATTTTATGCACTGTTTATGTGTAAGCTATGTTTAGTTCAACATAATTCAGCTGTGAAAGCTATAAATATGGAATGAGATGTAAAAATCTTTCTTTTTAAAAATGCTTTTATTAGATCTCCTGCTGAGATGAATCACACATGTCGTGGTACAATCAATCTTGCTGGTGCGTATATAGATACGGTTGATTCGTGTTCGTTTGTAACCAACGGAGGAAGCCAAGTGTGGCATTTAAGGGCTGGTTCTGAAGTTGAACGACAAAGATGGGTGACAGCACTTGAATTAGCTAAAGTTAAAGCCATCAAAAGTTTAGCTTCAGGTTGGTGCTATGTTTTCAATGGATTGATGCCTTCCTATAAAGGCAAGTGATATCTTCCTGAATATAGAGCATATGTTGACATTGTATATACATGCTTTTTTGTAAGAATCAGTAAAATGTGACGTCTTTAGAGCATGATTTGTTTTTACTTTTTTCTTTTAACTGTAAGAACATAACTTTGTTCTTTACAGATTATTTGTCAAATTTCACAGTCAACAATAGCAAATTCTCTTTATAATAAAGAATAAGATTTACTTTTAATTCAATTTTGAGAGTTATACTTTATTTTGGTGGTCAGTATTTTCTTTAATTATCATGTGAATTAAATTTGGCAATCTGAAAGATATTCTTATTTGAAGTAACCCATCCAAGTTTGTTTTGATGGTTTAATTTTAATGCAAATTTTCATTTTAGAATTCATGGTTTGTATACTAATTTGAAATTTGAGTTTCGTCATAGACTAAGAAATTCTCACACTCTCTACTGCTTATCATATGCTTGCTATTTCAGAAGAAAGTGTTTGATCTTCTGCAAGTTCCAGTTAATACATGTATACTTAAAGACTGCAGCCTTGACTGTTATTGTTATTTCTAGATGATGACAGTGATAGTGACAGTGAAGATGAAATCACTATCAAAATGATCAGTACAAAGTTAGACGACCTTAGCACATGCCACAATCTAGTTAACAACCATGGAGGAGCCTTGCAAAAAGCTATAGGTGATCTTGTTGATAAGGATCCATCTCGAGCAGTAACACCTCTTGAAAAAACACAAAAAGATATCAAAGATGTGGCTGCACAGAACATGCGTTTGGTTAATGAGAAAGCACAACTATTTCGAATTACATCAAATGCCATGATTAACGTAAGTCATCCTATGTAATCTATATTATAATACCCGTAAACATCTGTCACGCAAAATGGTACCACAAGTAGAGAGACGTACGCAATGCGGTGTAAAAAGAATGGGTGAACCTGTGGATTTTTCCACGGGCCACTGACTTAATTTATGTTGAATCTGTCATTACAGACAATAAGCTTTTTGAAGGATAGTTGTGATGTGTTTTCCATAAGCTATAGTGAGGCAGAAATGATCAATTCTACTGCAGGTTCACTAATGCCTGTAGTATTTTTGTAAAACCAAAAAAATGCTGCACACCATTTTAATTTTAATTGCAAACAAAGTGAATCTAATAAAAATTAATAAATGATTAACTTAAATATAAAAGGGTTAAAAAGGTTAGTAAAAGAAGCTTTGGTACTTTTACTACCAATTCATGTACAGAAAAGTTAGACTTTCAAATATTTTTTACTTAATGATTCGTTGCACACCACATCAAATTCTTATTAACTGGGTCCAAGAGCCATTTCTGGCAATTTTTTGTTATTACGTCCTTCAAATGAAATAACTGGTAAAAGTTACTGAATTGTGTAGAATATTGCTGCAAAACAATTTATTTATTTATTTATTTATAAAATATTTATACAGGATAGGTCGTTTCAGTTTATATACATAATGTTTACATATATATTTACAAGTGTAAAATAACTGCTTTCCAAACGAGTTCTGTCAAAGAAAGAATAAAATAATAATTTTAAAGCAAAATCGAACTTATAAATGATGTAGTGGGTAAACTTAAAATTTGACCAAAAATGGATTGCAAAGTATTGAAAAATTTATGCAATATCGTGAAGTTTAAATACATTTCACTGCTTGGTTTAGAAAATACATGATAGAAATTAGTATAATGCCATATATTTTCCGAACCATACTGGAAACTAGTTAGAAGTTAGAGATAAAAAGTTAAAACAGTTAAAGAGTTAAAAGCTAAAATTATCTAATTTCTTTAAAAACATATTCTCGTTATTTTCGTAACGGATGTCTCTTGACAAACTATTGTAAATATGTGCACCTTGATAGAAAAAACCACTTTGTGCTTTCTTAGTTTTCACCTTTGGTAACTTTATTGAGTGTTTATTATTTCTCGTTGTTTTGGAGTGTGACATCAGTTCAAAGTAATTGTCCATAGGCGATGGAAGTTTCGTTGTAATTGATCGTCTGACAATTTACACGCGTGACGTTTGATTGATGTCATGATCGGAGTGATGATTTCTTGTTGACTTTTGTTCCCAGTGATTACGGTAACAGCACGATTGTGTATTTGATTGAGTTTTTCTATTGACGTTCTCGACAGATTAAGGTTCACAGTCCCACAATAGGTAAACACTGAAACAACAATACTTGTGTAAATCATTTTGGCTGCTTCTGCAGTCAAGTTCGGACGTACTTTTGACAGCAGTCGTAATCGGGAACTAAGTTTTTTCTATTTCGAGTTAAAATCTTCGTTTAAGGTTATTGTTGAATCAAGATTGACTCCCAAATACTTGTAAGATGTTGTTTGGTTTAGACTGGATCCGTTGACTATTACGTTTTAGTGGTGCAGCCTTTTTAATACGAGCTGGGGTTCCAAATATCATTGTTTCTGTTTTGCCTTTTTTGAGGTTTAGAGACAAGTCGTTGTTTCTCAGCCAATTATAGATTTCAGGCATGTCAATATTCAACATTTTTTGAATAGATTCACAATCTTTCCCATGAACGTATAAAACGGTAATCGTCAGCGTAGTTGAGGATACTACTTACAATGACGTAGACAGGTGTCGATATCGTCCAAGTGAAATAAAAATAACGTTGGTCCAAGAATTGATCCTTGTGGAACTCCTCTGAAGACTGGATAGTCCCCACAGAGGTGACCGTCGTAGAATACGCACTGCTTACGGTTAAAGAGATAGTTTTCAAACCAAATCAATTCGTTTCCAGTTATTCCGTAAGATGGTAATTTGGATAGAAGGAACGAATGACTAACCATGTCGAATGCCTTACTTAAATCAATGTAAGTCACCCCTGTTAGGTAGCAATTGTCCATGTTTTTACGAATATTATCAACCAAGATGTTACAGGCTAATTCCGTTGATCTGTGCCGGCGGAAACCAAACTGACTGTTTTTCAGCAAATAGTTGTTTTCAATATAGTTTTAGAGTTGGTGATGTACAACGCGTTCAAGTATTTTGTACAAATCTTCCAGCCTGTTGGAACGATGCCAGTTGACAATGATCTATTGATAATAAAAGCTACAGGTTTCAAAATTTTGTCTCTTTTAGAAGATTTGGTGGAAGATCGTCGATACCCGATGCCTTTTTATGATTTAATTTTTTCAAGTATTGCAGATTTCAGATGGTGTAACAGAGCGAAATGAAATTTTTTGAGTAGTTCGAATTGGTACTCTTGGTGGTTTGTTCCATACAAAGTTCTTGATAGGATGGAGAGTTTTGAGTAGCTTTGTAGTGACATTGGAGAAGAAACGACCAAACCCTTCAGCTATAGCTTTTTTGTCTGAGATTTGTTCGTCGTCGACTTTAAATAACGTATTTGTTTGCTTCGTTTTTGACTTTGACTTCTCCAAATCATTTTCAGTGTTTTCCAAAATAATGTTGAATTGTTTATGTTTTCTTTTAGTAGGTTTGTGTTATACGTTTTTTTCGCCTTTTTGATTAAAACATTAACTTTATTTCGTTGGCGTTTATAATTCCCATGGTTTACAGTTGTTTTCGATTTTCGAAACTTTTTCTGGAGTACATCTCGGTAGTCCATTTCGTTTTTAACTTCATGTGTCAGCCATGGCATATGTTGGTATTTGCCCTTTTTGTAGCATAAGGGGCGTGTTTATTAAAACTTTCAGTCAAGATTTGATTAAGCGCCTGAAGAGATTCTGAAACGGAGTGTGAGTTATACACCGACGATCAGTATTTTTGAGGTCTTGTTTTAATTTAGCATTGTCATAATTTTTGTAATTTCTGTAGCGAACCGTCTTTGGATACGTTTTTACTCTGTTTTGTTTTCGATTGAAACCAATTAAATCATGATCACTAAAGCTGATCCCGTAAACGTCATGCTTTGTAATGCTAAATGGGGCATTTGTAAAAACCAAGTCTATTAATGATTCACATTTATCTGTTATTCTTGTTGCCGTTTTAATTATCTGCTTAAATTGGAAAAGTGTGAAGATTGATTTTAATTCATCGTTCTCATTATCTTTTTGATAATTGATGTTGAAATCTCCTGTTAATTATAGTCTCTTTATTCTCAGATGTTGCTTTTGTTAACGAGGTGCGAAGAGTTTCATTGAAGTTTCTCGGTAGGAATTTTGATGACGACGGGGGTCAATACCAAATACTGAGAAGAAAACTTTTCGTTTTTGGAAAGTTTATTTCTAACCAAATACACTCTAATTCAGAATTTTCCAAATCTGTTCTTCTCTTAAATGGTATCCCATCCTTAATATATGCAGCAACACCACCATGACTTCCAACGTCTCTGTTTTTATTTACAAACCTGTACCCCGGAATGTCAAAGTGCTGTGACGGAGTAGCGTTATTGATGTGTGTTTCACTGAGAGAAAAAATATGTGTGTTTTTGTGAGTATGTAGAAAAGTTGATAAATTAGCCATATTTTTATAAAGTCCTCGGATATTCTGATGAAAGACTTTTAATCCTCTGTGCTTGAACAAATCTTGTAAATTATGTCCAGTTGGCCCAGGACATTTCTTGACGTCTCCACACATCAGTAACAACATAACTAAAAAACCGTAAACATATTTCTGATGTACTCTTGTAACAAATAATGACGAACATATAAAATTCTCCTTGCAGTCAAGTTCTTCTTTCAATAATGTTATACTTATTCCATCTGATGTAACAAAACAACGACATTTAACAGCCAAAACTGTAAAAATAAAAATTATCCAGAGAGCAGAGGAAAACACGTCCGCCCTTCTCGCTGCCATTTTGGAACAGAATTTGGTTTTGGTGTTTATTTGAAATGTTTATTTCAAATGTGTATACCCTTTAAATTTCCCCCCTTTGTTGCAAGTGAGATTACCAAACTAAAAGAGATTCAAAACATTTAACAGAAATATTGAATGTGATATTTCTCTTTTTAACCCTTTTGTAAATCCTTATCATGCTTTCTTTCATTTACATTTACAAACAATGCATAAATAATAAATAAAGCTGTTCTGGGGTGTATTAGCTGTTTAATAATTTGTTGTGATTGATATTAATTCGGACGTGTGAAATATTATTCATTATTTATAAACTTACTTAAGAGAAGTACATCATAATAAGTGATGTATATGGAAGAAGCTTGTTCATATTTTGAATACAACATACTTTGAAAAAACGTGATGAGATTTATTTGCAAAAACGAAAAAAAACATAAGTAAAAGAATGAAAAGAAAAAAACAATAGATTTATTTCGTATGCAGCTAGATAGATATTGGAATATAGATGTAGACCTTAAACAAGGTGGAAGTTTGATGTTCGTAATTCACAGACTTTGAGATTTCTACATGCACTGCTCCTTATCAAATTATTTTCTCATATCTTGTAAATTCATTGGAGTTCTGGGCTGTAAACAAACATAGTGTTTTGTTGTATCTGTATAATTTTTTTAGGATGCAACAAACATTGCTTGCATTGTTGCAGTACAAAGACTGCATAACAATTGTTTTCTTAGGAAACTTTATTTAAAGGGAAAGAAGAAAACGTTACTTTATTCCATTTTATCTGTTTAAATCAAATTGGTTATCAGAAAATGTAAAACAAGTGTGACACAATAAAAAAGTGTCTAGACATTTATGTGTTTACCACAATACTGATCTATTGTGGCATGTGCAGGCAGTGCAGGTTTGATCACACATCACACCTAGGCCTTTAATTGGTCATCCCATTTTGTTTTTCTAACTTCTGCAAAAAAAATGTTTTTTTTTCATGTCTAATTTTCTAAAAACATTTTTACAATTAGTAAGCTTACCCACTCTGGCACAGTGTTAGTGGTATCCCATGTTTTTAGAGAGACAAACTGCCTCAATGTTTGTTACTTTAATGTCATCCCACAAGTTGTAATGTGATGACAGCTTTAGAATATCACTTTTCAATACCTTTTCCACTCTCTCTTTTTTTCTTTGTATGGATTAACAAACACAGTTGTATTTCTCTTTATTATATTTCCATTGCTTCTGATTTCTTATTGTTTTTATTTATTTTTTATATCAATTATTTATTATACTCTCTCATAGAATTTAATCACAAACAGCTTTAAACTAATGTGTGATTTAAAACTTTTTCTTTTTGGCTTCAGCATATCCCACAGAAAAAACTATCATGCAAAGTCCTGATGCAAATTAGGTGTTTAATTGTACTTTATTTTCTATGCTTACTTTTTTGTGTTTTTTGTTAAAAAGAGGACATCATGGAATTTACTGAAGGGTTGTACTCTTGAGTATGACATTTCTGTATAAACCACTCTGCAGTGTTTATCTGTTCTTTCAAACAGCCTTTTCACTAAATTTTAAACTGATTTCATAAAAATTCTACATTCTGTCTGTCATGAGAAAAAATGTTATATTCTCTTTCTAATGGACTTTCAATTTTCAGTTGGATATTAATGTTTTATGCGGTTAGTGTTGAAAAGAAAGTGAAATTGATGGTAGCTATCCTAAAAAAAACATGATTATCAAAACTTTCACATTAGCGATATCCACATATGTGATAACAGTAAATCTGAATTATTAAAAAAAAATTTTAGTTAGTTCAAAAATATATTTACAAAATAAAAAACACGTAGATTCTGTGACGTATAATCAATTTTTCTGCTCTTGTATGTAAAATGTCAATTTATTTATTATCAGACACAGGTGGTGCGACTTCATGATGACCAAGGAAGGTGTACACAACCTTTCTAACCTGAATTAAATTTGTCTTTTTATTGGTTGTGGAATCATGCTGACAATCCTGTGTCGTATTATGTTAGCCATGATAATTTTTGGCCCTGCAGAAACAACAATGTAGCATGGTTTTTATTTGCAAATACAAATTCTTTTATAAAAATGAATCTGCAATAGCAATTGTAAGGTATATATAGCATAACCACGTAATAAGTAAATCATAGAAGGTGTTCTCTTAAATAAATATTTTCCCCCTTAGTTTCTTCTCAGTGGTAAACATGGTTAAAAGTAAAAATCTAGGTTAAATTATAAATTGTTTGTGTGTATGTTGTATTTTTTCAGAGATGTTTTAAAATTGCAATTATCATTTGTTAACAACAATGTCATGGCCTTAGTAATCTAATAAAGTTGGTGAGCTAAGCTGAATCATGTAGTTGTATTACGTCATTGGTACGTTACATAAATAGTCATGTAATTTTAGCGTTTACAAATTTACTGAATTTTTCATCTAATAAATTGATTTTCTTATGAAATAACTGGTGTTTGTTGTCTAATAGAGATATCAGTGTATTTGTAATACATAATTTGTCTTCTGTTTTGTAGGCATGTGCAGATTTCCTAGAGCTAGCACAGTCATACGAGAGAAAGTTTTCTCGCCTTCTTAATACTGAGCGAGGAAAGAGAATGAGACTGGAAGAGACAGTTGAAACACTTGCGAAGCAGCATATACAATTGGAGAGAGCCTGCGAAATTGAGAAGGTCAAAGAGAAGCAAAAGACCTCAACAACGGTTGAAAGCCCTACCATAAAAACATTTGAAATGCCTGAAAACGATACTCTTGAAAATGAAAATGAGTCTGATGATGATTTGTTTGAAGATGCAATGTCAGACTTTCCTGAAGCATTTCCTGGCCACACTTCCCCTGAAAAAGAGCAGTTAAATATATACCGAGACTTTGAAGAGTCCACTTCATTAAATGATGACTCGTCAGTCGCTTCTGGGGAACTTTCTATGCAATGTTTGAATGAGAAAACTACTGCAAATTTTGACATTAAGAGATCTAACTCAGAACAAGTACTTACACAACCAAAGGATTCTGGTCATCGTAGATGGCTGTCGGAGGATGTAACTGGTGGAACTTTTGGTGCAGTATGTAATTTTTTAGTCATTAAGTAATGTATTTCTTGACTGCTTGATTGACGATGTTATTATAGATTGATTTCTTTACTTTACCAGCGTCATGTCAACAAATATTACAAAATGTATGTAATAATAAGAACTGTATGTAAGAAAGGCAGACTTCAGATCTTCTCTGTGTTACTTTCGTAGCTGTAAGGGAGAGAGTTTAATCTCTTTTATTATGTTTTGTTAGGCCTGTCATGAACGTAATGATTTATTTAATTTATAGTTATTCCAGATACTTGTAAAATGTAGGATTAAAAAATCTACTGTGTTAACTTACACACATCACTTAGAAGTTACATCTTAGACATACATGTAACCTATGGAGGGGGGTCAGGTGAAAATTGACTCCAATTCATAATTGATTTTCATCTTCTTTTTCACATAGCTGATCCAACCAGAAGACATACCAGTTGACAAACCAGACAAACATCACAGACGGCGTATACCTAATCGACCGAACGCTAACCTCAATTTATGGAGTATTATGAAAAATTGTATTGGAAAAGAATTAACCAAAATACCTATGCCAGTATGTAGTTAAGCTTTTTTTCAAACTTTTGAGTTGATGGCCAACAGCAAGTAAACCAACACTTTATATATTCTTTTTTTAAATAATAATTGGCTATCCTATCTCCACCCAACATAATTCAAGGGACCTTCAAAATCTCTCTAAAAACCTTTGTTTAATCAGTGTTTATTTGTGCAACCTAACTTTGTGTTTGTTTGTTTTGATATTTTGTTTGCTTTGTTTTGTTTAATTGTTTGTTTTGTTTTATTTATTTGCTTGTTTATTTTGTTTTCCTTTGATTCTTTAACTCTGAATTTCAACTTGCCCGAAAAAATGTCAGACCACAGACAAAGTAAATAATTTTCAAAATTGTCTATTTTTTTAGGTAAACTTTAATGAACCACTTTCAATGACGCAGCGTTTAACTGAAGAATTAGAATACTCTGACTTACTCGACCGTGCTGCATGTTGCGAAAACTCTCTTGAACAAATATGTTATATCGCTGCCTTCTCTATATCATGTTATGCATCTACAGCCATCAGAACTGGGAAACCGTTCAACCCTTTACTAGGAGAGACTTACGAATGTGATCGATCAGCAGATATGGGTTGGACATCTCTTGCCGAACAGGTATTTCACACGATTTATTACTATTATTCGAATTTTTTTGACTTGGAATGGACAGCTTTATTTTCATCGATTTAAGTTTCAGTTGAGCACTGTCGTAGTTGCTTATTGACTACCTGATGTTGTTCTTTTGCATGTCAGGAAATTCAAGTAAACGTTAATAGCATGTATGTAGAATCTTACTTACCTAAACAAATACTTATATTGGCCCTTGTATTGCTGTTGTTTAAACGTCAATTTTGTTTTATATTTATTGGCCGAGTCTCATATTTGTGAAATCATGAGAAGTAAGCTAATGCACAACATTTGGGTGCAATCCTCACCCGACATAAAGTCTTTTTTATAGAGGTAAAAACCTAAGATCCTAAGTCCTCTGTGGACAAGTCAATATGTGGTACTAAGAATGAAACAATTTTTCGAATTGCTTGTGGTTACGATGTTCAAATTTTGCTGTCCTTTCGGCTGATCTATGTTATGTTAGGTAGTGTATAGGTGAGATTGTGTATAAATAATGAAGACAATGGTAAAAAAAACATATTTGCATTGACAAAATCATTTGCACAAGAACAGTTCAAAAATGCAAAGACATTAAGGCATTAAGTTTTTAATAAATTTGTTAACTGTATTGGGTATTTGTTTGATGCAAGTGTACAAGGCTCAGGGGAGGAGAGTGTTTAATCTAAATCATGAATATCTTCTTTAAGACTTATACTAACAGGTTAATACAGGTTCAAATTGCAAATTAGGCCAACCTTTATTTCTGGTGTAACTTCGCTTAGTCAGTTTTGAACTGAAAGAAAAAATACGGATTCAAAGAATTCTTAAAGGGGGTATTTGAAAGAGGTATGTCTGGGTAGTCTCTGTTTTGTACGCGTTTTTAGTCGCCCCTTTTTTATTGAGTTTTGTAAACAAATTGGACCGTCACCATTATTTTTAGCATGCTTTCTGTTCTCACTATCTCATTCAAATTTCAAAAAAAGTTGTATTTTGAGGATATTGACCCCCGAAATCTTGTCCTGCTATGCAATCGCTAATAACCTTGATGCCTCCTTATCACAGTGGTCTTATCGAAACATTATTGGTTCCATTTTAATGATCTGGAAGTATTATTAAATAAGAAATAAAACAGTTCCATTGGTTGTTCGTGTTTGTGGAATGCTTGACCTTGTTTGTCGAATACTTGTCCTTGCTTGTCGAATGCTTGACCTTGCTTGTCGAATACTTGTCCTTGCTTGTCGAATACTTGACCTTGCTTGTCGGAAACAGTATTTTAAGGTTGATCAAGGGTTTTCGTTAATTATTTAGCAAACTCGATTATCGAGTTGTCTTTACGTTACTTCTTTTCAGTCTTCATAAATCTTTACTTTTAAGTCAGTACACAGCGAATGAGAATTTTTGAACTGCTTTCTAGGTTAGCCACCATCCTCCCTCAGTAGCTCATCATGTGGAAGGACGAGGATGGACGTTATGGCAGAACTTCACTATGAGCAGTAAATTTCGTGGAAAGTATTTGTTAGTATCACCACTCGGCACAGCACACTGTAAATTCGCGAAATCAGGAAATCATTACACATGGAGGAAAGTTACAACCTCTGTAAATAACATTATTGTTGGCAAACTTTGGATAGACCAGGTATGTAAAAATAACGCGTTCGGGTTGCTTATGTACCCGAAAAAATATGAAAACTGCACATTTTAAAATATATGTGCTACAAAGAGGAAAAATTGTTTTTTAGTCTGGTGAAATGGATATAAGAAACCATACAACTGGTGAAAAATGTCATCTTAAATACCACGCGTACAGTTATTTCTCGAGAGACGCTGCTAAGAAGGTACGGGTTTTTTTGCTTTTTTTGAGTTAATTTTGTGGATAAATTAAACTATAATCACATTCTTTATTTGTAACTTAAGATTTCGCCAAAAATGCTTTCAAAAAAATATGGAGAAACAGAAGTAAATCTATATATTGAACCAAAGTTGTGTTGTTGTTTTCTTTTTGTAATTTGCCAGTAGAATTTTTAAACATGCTGGACACACCACATTCTAACTTGCAACAACTTTCTTGTCACTTCTGACAACGTTCTCTCATTTTATCTGTTTTCCTCCAAAAAAATAAAGGTTGCGAATTCAAAATTTAAAATCATTTCATAGGACCAAGTTATCGCAAATAGTCATTCATCTACACAGTAACGAAATTCCGCGAAACCACCACGAAATTAAATGTATAGCAACCTTGAAAAGTTATTGGGATACCTTGAAATTTAAAGAAACTGTAAATAGGAATGTTTGAAATAGTGTTTTTTTCTAATAATACTGCAATTTCTTGTATTTGTTATAAAAATGTCTATTTCAATAAACGTCAGTTTCACAGTTGTATTAAGCATCTCTTTACACAAAAACTTATGTGTGGACTGTACCAAACTCCATATTTATTTAGGTTACTGGTTTTGTAGCAGATGTTAATAACGTAACGCGTTATGTTTTATCTGGTATCTGGGACCAAAAAGTAGAATGTGGAAAAGTTATTTACAAAGAGCCTCACTTGGGCGGCTCTAAACCACCTCAAGGAATGCCCACGTCGAAATCAGGGAATCCTCAAACTTTGCCAGCTCAGTTGTTGTGGTCGAAAAAAGCATTGTTGTAAGTTGCTGGTTTTTTGATTAATTGAATGATCGGTTAAGTGATTGATTGATTGATTCATTTTGTTTTGTTTTAGAGCTGGTGCAAAACAGATGTATTATTTTTCCGAATTCACTTGTTCCTTAAACGAAATGGAACCTGATGTTTGCCCGACTGATTCCAGATTAAGACCAGATATAAGAAAAATGGAAGAGCAAAATTTCGATGAAGCGAACAGAGTTAAATTGCAACTGGAAGAGAAACAACGCGGAGTTCGTCGAGCGCGCGAACAGGAAGCGCAAGTGGCTGTTGAAGCTGGAAGAGTGTATGCAGGTTACAAGCCAACCTGGTTCGAATATACTGAGGATGAACATAGTGATCTGGGAATATACGTCTACAAGGGTGGATATTGGGAGGCCAAAGAGAAACAAGATTGGGGAAATTGCCCGGATATTTATTTACAGCCACCGTAATGACGATTTTTTCAAATTTAGGTGACACTGTCAAAGCAAAAATGATACGGAGATGCAAAGCAAGAAAAATTCTCCATGGCAGAGGATTTTCGTATAACGTTTAGTTCCACGACGAAATTTTTACTATGTTTTATACCATTATCTTCATACTGTATTGAGGCCTGTTTTGTTTACGAAAAAATCTTTCTTTTCAGTCTTCCTCCTCAAATATAGGATAATTTTTTTTGCAAGTAACCGCTGTTTTATGTTTGCGCGGGTTGAAGGTTATACTTTCAGAGAATTAATTTTAGCGAAGCTTTTGTAAATTTTGTGAAAACTCACTGTTCGCAAAATTGATTCCCCTCAGGTAGAATTGAGAAGAAAAAAACTTACTTTCTCACTAAGACTATTTTTATTATGATTTCATTTAAAACGTATATATACAAGTTCAACTTTATGCTGAAGTTATGCTGATGAATATTTCCGATTGTTATAACGTTTTTTTAATACGTCTTATAGAAGTTTTTTTCTTTAGTTAGGTAGAATGGATCGGTGCTATGAAACAGGTCAATATAGATTATATATTTCTAACGAAAGGAGAATTTATTTGTATATAAAGAAAGAAAAAAAATGACTAAAATTGTAACTAACCGATTGTGTACTTTATCTTGGTTCCAGGTCTTTTTGTTATTTTCCCAACGGGAGAAAAGTCGAAGGTGCATGTAAACAAGCTTGTTGGTCCTATATGTTTGTTGCCTCAATTTTGTCTTGGTTACTTTTGTGTACTCGCAAGAGTAAATTTTAGTGAAATATTTCCAACTTCGAGCGGTTGTATCTAAATCTGAATGGTCCAAAAAAAAGTCAAATTAGGTTAATTCAAAAGCTGTTTTCAATATCTATGGATTCAGCCCGTTGGTAAAGGCTGAAATACACTATCATTTTTCAATGATCATTTTTCAATGATACATTCCAATGGCATCAAAAATGACAAATTTTGGCGCGAATACACTATCATTAAAAACATGAAACTTGAGCATGTTTTTCTTAGCAACATGGACTCTGAAGAAGAAAAAGCAGCTGCTGTGTATATGTTATCAAAAAAGAGAGTCGAACGTAGAAAAAGAAAGCAAAGAAATGTATGGTTGAAGGCGTGGTTAAATAGGCGAACTGAACTTGGCATCTACAATACTCTCATGTATGAACTGCGCGTGGAGGAAATTGCAGAGTATACGCGATTTTTAAGAATGCCGCCGAATATTTTTGATGAGCTCCTTAATCTCATAGAAGTTGACATTGAGAAAAAAACAACGCATTCACGAGACCCAATTCCTGCTAAAGTCAAACTAGCCGCAACTTTGAAGTTTTTATCATGTGGGATACCTTTGAATACCTCATGACTTCTTGCCTTCTCGTTTCTGTCCTTTATCCCACAAACTGGGCTGGCTTCTCCGAATCTCAATAAAATTTTCAGTCGTTTCTTGCGTCTTCATTCTCGGGTGAATTATCTTGTTCAAATCTTTGTTTTCAACTATGTTTACGCCTAAACCTATATCACGTGCAACAAACACGTATGCGAAAACAATGGATTCGATTTAAAACAATAGAAAAAAATGTCATTGAAAAATTAAAAGTTGAACATGTTCAACTTTTAATTTTTAAGGATCATTGGAAATGAGAGTGTAAAAAATGACATTTTTTCCTGTATACACTGTCATTTTTCAATGATAATTGGAAAATGATCATTGAAAAATGATAGTGTATTTCAGCCTTAAGAGTTAATTTCGTCGTCAGTTGTAACGGCTGCCGAAAGGCGTAGTAATTGCAGGATTGATATTCGATCTGTCGGCGAAGAAGACCAGCAGCAATAACCTGATCTCCAGACTAAATTTAATAGCGACTAGAAGCCAGGTAAAATATTACTGTCTAGTGTGTTTCGAAAGTCAGATTTTTATAAGGCAATAAATACTTTCCCAAAAAAGCTTTTTTAATTCAATATCTTAAACCTCGTCCCCAGGGCTCTTAGGTTTTTTACATTAGTTCCGTTTCAATGTAAAAAGCCCTGGGGACGAGGTTTCAATATTTTTTTTATTTTATCAAATTCGTTCACAGGGTATCTTGTATCTTTTCTGAAATCCAGGACGGACGCGTAGGTTTCTACAATCATAGTCATAAGTCTGTTTTTCTTATGACTATGCTACAATCGAATGGATTCACATAACAAATAAAAAATAATATTTGTGAATATTTAGTTTCGACTCTAAACATCTTTAGTCAGTGGAATATTGTCTTTCAAGGCTCACACCTTTTTCTTTAAGAACAAATTATTTGAGAACCTATGGCTTCAGAGATCTAAAGCTCTAGAACATGTTAAGAATAATTTCTTCGACAATACCAAGAAGAACTGAAATGCTCCTTTAAACTTCAAAAATCACAAAATAAGAGGAAAATTAAAAAGAATAAAAGTTTTAATGCTTCAAATTGAAAAGAGTTAAGAACATTTGAAGACTTCCTTCATATCGTATTTGTTATTTTCAGTTAAAAGATTTCGTGCGTGGATTAACACGACCCAGTTTTGGCCAGACAATGTTATTTACTTAGAATATTTTGTGAGATCAACTGGTGGAAGGTGAACCAATGTCGAAGTACAAAGCTACGTATTGGATTTTAACTCCTTGTGTTCAACAGGATTCTCAATTTTATATTCTTTGTATTTTATAAACTATCTACAAAATTATTACTAGCTGAATAGATGCTGGACGAAATGTCAACCAACTCGAAAAAAACACTCGCAATAATAAAAAAAGCGACGAATGCTCGCAATATCATGCGAGCAAAAAACGTCCATGAAAGTTACACCAACTCAACGTAAACAAAATAAACACGAGACTCACTTCACGTATGCACGACCAACACAGAATAAAAATAACAGCTCTTTAATGCCGTTCTGTAAAAAACAGGTAAAAATACATCACGCAACAAATTCTTTAAAAAACTGTCCACTGAGATATATTAATGCACGTTACGTTCGTTCTCGATGGTTCACGCCGCAAATATATTCAGGATGGTTTCTTTGTATGAGGCGCCGATTTGTCTTAAAATCATTGCATTGGTGAAAATGATGTCGGTTGGAGAATGTTCGCTCGCATGCTTGTAATAAGCGGAACTAAAAAAAATAAGGATAACTTTCACAAATTAAGTATGCCGTCACACCAGAATAAATATTTTGTAGGTAAATCTTCTTACCCGCACATGTTTTTACCATAAATAACACTCACCCGTAGATGCAACACAATCATCCCAGCCTGGTATCTGCCACATGTTTTCTCGTTCGATTTTACGATGGTTTAAATCGTTGTATGCTACAAAAAAACATCAATGAATAGGTGAATGGTCATTAAATTAAATTTTTAGCTAATTTTTTAATATTTTTCTTATGTTGTCGCTTAATTAAAGTTTTCTGTTTTAAGTCTTGGTAATAATATCCCTCCTAGACGTTATTGCAAGAAAACAAAATTTCGCGGGAAGAACAAAACACGACATTTTAGCACTTTGCAAAATTATTTTTTTTGGGTGACCAAAAAAGTCTATTTTTTATTTAATACTTATTATACAACCGGAATTTGACATAATACTAGCCCTTCTGGCGGGTATGAATCACCTCGGCTTACCCGAGACGTAATGGACTTACCCCAGATGTGATGGACTTGGTATAAATCTCCTACTTGTGAAAAGAAACCTCCCACAGCATCTTTTCTTCTTATTTGAATGGCTTGACCCCTAAAACAGGTAAAAGGAAATTACCCAATGAATTGGAAACTTTTAGACCACTGAAAAAAAGCTACAAGCTAGTTCAAAATGGTGGACTCACTGCACAATGCTTAACGCTCTAAAATTAGGAGTTTAATCAGCGAGTTACTTGTAACGTAAGTGAGGCCACTATGTGGCACTTAACGCCAGTTAGTTACTTTGTTTGAAAGGTTGAAATAAAAATGTGTAACTGATATATTACATTTTTTAAAGTACTTTAATGCCTCTAAAAAGCAACATTTAAAATAAAAACACAAAACAATAAAAATGATATTATAAACGAGTTTTTATTAATTTACAGGCTTTAAAAAAATTGTTGAACTGATACGATGGAAAAATGCAAAACTGAAAAACATTTTGTAAGTCTTCAGCCATAAATAAGTATCAATAATCAATAAAAACACTTGGTTAAAAAACAATTTATTTTCACGAAGCTTTTCGTAATCTATGTTACATTATCAAGTAAAAGATTATTTCAAATCAACTAGCTTATATACATATCTACAGTAAAAAGGTAATTGGTCAATTAAAAGGCTATAAAATTATAACCCTAAGGGAACGTGTGAATGAGAATAAACAACTTATGAAACAAAAGAGACTAGAATGACGTAAGAAACAAAGGACAAAAAACCCGCGAAATGAGAAAACGAGACACATATGACAAAAGAATAAAGGCAATAAAAGCAATTAAAAACAATTAAAAACTGTAATTGACCAATTACCTTTTTACTGTAGATATGTATATAAGCTAGTTGATTTGAAATAATCTTTTACTTGATAATGTAACATAGATTACGAAAAGCTTCGTGAAAATAAATTGTTTTTTAACCAAGTGTTTTTATTGATTATTGAAAAACATTTGTTTCTCTCTCTAGCAACATATTTTCTTACCATTTGTTCCCCCATTCAATCAACGTTCCAGGCTGCAAAGACAAAAACATGATTTTACGAAAACTTACACTTGTAACGGTGGCTGTTAAAATTGGGACTCATAGAATTACTATTACAGTGTTTATATTATAGCGTGGCCAGAGTTTATGTCAAGAGGTTTCCATAGTTAAAAAACGAAAAAAATATTAGCTTAATTATGTTCCATATTGACAAACATTGTTATGGGGGCCAATAAAATCACTGCAGGGTAATTTATTTCATTTATATTCATGAACTTATAAATTATTTGAATTTATGAAGTCACGTGCGATTTAGATCATTATAACAAATTATGTTCATGTCAAGCGTGAAAGATTTTGAATGGAAATAAAAAATACGAATTTTTAAAAGAATAAATTATCATTGTGAAGCCAAATAACACAGAACTCCATCGTCGTGCTATTATATAATTCTTTTGAGTTGACTGATATAATTCAATTGTTTTTAATCCCCGGTGGAGAGCGCGTGCTCTATGATTAATGACTATTTAATGACTCCTGAAACAAAAGAAAATTTTCGAATCATATAAAATGTATATTTGTGAAAATAAATTCACCGACAAGTTTTCGTTTTTAAGAACATATAGGCTTTTCCTACGAATTTTCAACCAATCAAGGAAAAAATATAAGCTTTTTGCACGCTAAATCAGCCAATCAAAAAAAGAATATACGCTTTTTGCACTCTGTATAAGTAAAAATTGCACTCGTTTCTCGGTTGAGAAACAAAATACAGCATATATTTCGTGCAGATTAGCCAATCAAGTTGCGAGAAAAAATCTCTCTCCATCTATCTCCTCAGGCGATTTTAAAGATTCCGCCTTCGCTGGCGGAAATCAAAGAAAATTTGTAAACAAATCTTTATATCTCAAAAACAGACATAAGCAAAAATACAGAATTTTTGCCAAGTTTTGCCAGTATTCCTAAATCTTGTAATTCACCAGAAAATTTTATCTATAAATTTGATTTCAAAGAGGTTACAATAATAATAGTCACCCTGTAAACACAAACGTCCACTACATGAGAGAGAGAAAGGCACTCACCTTTAAGTTGTATGTCCTAAGTTCATATATATGGGATGGTTTTCTAGGCTTTGGCTCTCCCCAATATGAAAATTCATGGCAAAGCTGATATCTTCTTCTTCGTAACCATTTACCTTTTTCAGCAGTGAATTCTTGCATTTCCTAGGAACATACGTGTTTTTACAAGCATAACACTTAAAAGCAAATTCAGGCTTAAAAGGAGGGGGAATTTTTAAGCATAATGCTAAGCATATTGCCCAGCCTTGGTGAATTCTTCTGATGTGTATATTTTTGTGTTATAGGTATTTAAATTAGACTTCTATGACTTAAAGAGTTAATTAACACCTCTGCACTGGCTGGACTTGGCCTTGTGTAATTGTACCTTTAGTTTTAGGACCATGTTATGTTTATGTTCCTCAAATAAGCATAACGTAAGCATACCCTAAGCCTGATTTAAACATTGCTTATAATGCTTCACCTGCTTATAAAATATTAAAAAAACATGTACATACAAAATCTTAAAAATCCAAAAATACTGTAAATAAAAGCATCTGTTACATGAGAAATATGAATATTATCTTCTTCTATAAGGAAGAGACTGAATTTGGAAATCCAGAGATAGACAGTTTATTTCTCAAATAACTACTAAGGGTGGGCTTCTTTTAAAAACTGAAACGCTTCTGTCTTCGTTTATATAAAGTGTATTTATTAAGGTGCATTTGTACAAATTTAAAAACATTGAGCTGAAATATTTCACACGGTTTGTCCTTTTTCGGGCAATAAATATCGCCACGTTGTGTATCATTATACACGAGCATTCACACCAAATACTTGAGAAGCATTATTGAAAAAACATGACGCTTAAAACCTTTTTTTAGCTTAAGTTATGGCAATTTTCATTCCTGTTAGGCCAACATCCAGTTCATTTCAAATTTAGCATTGTCAGAAAATGCTATACATCTACTGAATGAAAGCAAGCTTGTGTGGTAGGCAAAATAGCTAGAGCAATACTGGAAACATATTTGGCAGTAAAGTAAGTTTTTGGTGCGGTAAAAACTTCAGATTTAGTTTCCATGCTCGATAGGCAGACTTAAAAGCTAAACATTTTTAGTATCATATGAACTTACTTTGTTTTCGCGTAAGTAAGCAATTTTTTTCGAAGCGCCTTTATATCCGTCCTTATAAACCCAGAGATGAACTGAAATAAAAAAGAAAATCAAAGGAGACATGGATCAAGGTAATTACATGAAAACTAAAGAAATAACTGCTAACAATGGGGAATACGTGAGGTAAGAAATTTACTGGAATGAGCACCAATGCTGTATGGAGCCCCCTCTCTCAAATGAGTGCCTCCCTTTTGTACAAGTTTGTGAGTTTAAGTTCCACTCGACTCATCATCTTCAGAGTAATTGGGAGGCTAATGCAGGTTTAATACTATTATCAACCATAACTACTACTTGATGCAAAAGTTATAATTCGTTAACCTGATTGATCTGTATGCATGAAACACAAAGTACATACATTTTTATCAGTTTGGAAGAGCAAAGTTTTGAAGAAGTTAAAACTGGGAACGTATTCAGTGAGCATATTGTGCATGTTTGAAATAGAGGTTTGGCCAAATAGACTTTTAAAAAAACTGCACATCTAATCCAATGCCAACAAGAATGTGTTGTAAAAGCTACATGTTAAATGTAGGATCCAGCAATTATGATGCAACAGATACAAAACATGGTTATTCAAAGAAGTTTTCAATGATTTGATTGATTGATAGCTTATTATGGCCTTGAGTGACACTATACAAACTGTGAGATCATTATATTAAAATGACACATAACAATGTACACAAGTGTCAATACTTCACCACTGAGAATGAGGCTGAAATAAACAATACTGTCAAAAAACGTACGTACCAGCAGCATCACAATCACCATATAAAGTTGTCCAACTACCTATTAAATTTCCTGGGTATGCTTCACTCTTATCAAGCCCTGAGTACATTTTAGAACTGAAAAAAAATAAAGGAAGGAAATTTAGATAGCAGAGTATAGCTACCAAACAGGATATTATACAGAGGTGCTTCATTTCACATATTGGTGAAGAAAGGGAGACATGTTTTCTGCTGTATTTAAAGTAAAACTGTTTTATAGTTTGGAAATAAATCCTAAAGTGACTCTGTGGTTTTATTATAATGTCTTTTACATATACCTAGGTTTATATACCCATGTGTTTTCACTACATCAATCCTTTGATGGAAAAAGGTAACCAGGAGTGGGGGTCAGGACTTTAAAAGTGAGGGGGTTAAAACTGTACAACTCATGTATAAAAAAAACCTAAGCTAACACGTAAAGGCATGGTTGCTGTAATGGAGACAAGAAAATTTTGAAAACAGAACTTTTATAAATTGCTGATATATATGCTTTGTCCAAAAACACACATTGTACTTCCTCTTGTACTTTTGATAATCATTACATTCAACTCTAAAACTCTGTGACTTACGTGTCATTTAAGTACTGCTCCATATACCCTGGTTTCACATATTCAACTAAAATATAAGAAATAGTGTTAATTATAGTATAGTTCTAAATTTAGTCTTATTCACATATTTACAGTCAAATTTACAACAGGATGCAATTGTTTTGTTATAATTTTGATAAGCAACGCTTATCACCTAATGATAATATAGTCATTTTTTTTCAGCTATAAGAGGGTTGAAGTAAGTCTCATGTGGAAAGTTGTGGACTCACTAGATTAAGTAGTTCACATTTTGTAAGAATCATTATAATGACGTTAAAGTGTCCTCCAGTGAATTCTCACTTGTAACAAGAAGGACCTTGATTCTTTGGGGCCTTGTCAGTATGTCTCTTTTCCAAACATGGAGACAGTCTTCGTATTCAAAGATGTCTTAACCATTTCAGATTAATTGACAAATCATATTTGCATTATATCCACCATTATTAAAATACTGCTAGATAAAGTTAAAATGAAGAGATCAATTTTTGAATTTTGCAAGTCAGAAAATTACCTGGCATTTCGTAAATTTTGGTGTAGGCATGGCAGCCTACACCAAAATGTACAATTTGTTGATTTTTTAAACAGTGGATCCACGCATGCAACCTTAAAAAATTGAATTTTCAAAAAGCAAAAGTGATAACTAACTTTCTTTAACCATGTAGCTACACTACACAGAGGTTATTGTTTCAAGAGGGCAAGTTATTGTTTTAAAGAACAAGTTCCATCTAAGTTCACGACCAGGAATTTAATCCTATGTACAAAACATTGTAGGTGAAGTCATTAATTAAACTTTGTAACTACTTGTGGAACAAACAATATTTAATGTATATAAATTAAGTTACAGACAGTTAAACAGCAGCTCATAACAATATTTAACATTACAAAACACTAAGGATGGGTCATGAAATTCATTACTTAACAGAACATATAAATATCGCTGTATTTCCTTTAACAATATTTATAATATATAATTAGTGCAGGGCTAAAAATTGTGTTTTTAATCTTTCTCCACTATATCTTGTTATGTTATTTATACTATAGTTTATATAAGTAATCCTGCACATTATCTTCCCAAGTGCTGCAAAGATGATGGATCGAGTGGGACTTGAACCCACGATCTCTCGCTTGCTGGGCGATTGCTCTACCGACTGTGCAATCGATCCAATGCTATCTCTCTAGCACATGTAGTAGACGAGACAAGGATACTACTTCCTTGCGACATACCACGAGGGCGAGGCGTATGTCGTCTTTGCGACATACCTTTCTACTAACACATGCCAACGAGATATCACCAAATGATGCACAATCGGAGCTCAAGTACCAACCGACCAATCAAATTTGCCGCACTTGTTAAGCTCTTAGCACCCGGGAGAGGCATTTGCCCAACAGAGCCAGGTGTCGGAACTAAGTCCATCATCAGCCTATGTTATAGGAACAACGGTGCATATGTGAGCTATAATTGTATAAGTAATCCTGCACATTATCTTCCCAAGTGCTGCAAAGATGATGGATCGAGTGGGACTTGAACCCACAACCTCTCCTCGCTTGCCGGGAGATTGCTCTACCGACTGTGCTATCGATCCGATGCCATCTCTCTAGCACATGTAGTAGATGAGGCGAGGATACTACCTCCTTGCGACATACCACGAGGGCGAGGCGTATGTCCTCCTTGCGACATACCTTTCTACTAACACATGTCAACGAGATATCACCGAATGATGCACAAGCGAGAGGTCATGGGTTCAAGTCCCACTCGATCCATCATCTTTGCAGCACTTGGGAAGATAATGTGCAGGATTACTTATGCAATTATAGCTCACATATGCACCATTGTTCCTATAATATACTAGTTTGTTCTCATGGAAAATAAACATATATATGTGTGTGTGTGGTTTTCCTTCACAATGGCTAAAGAAACATTGACAATTGCCGTTGTGAATATGACAGCTACACATATGACAGCTACAATACAAACAACGGCTAGAATAACAAATAAAAAATCACTCACATTGAAGCTCGTATGTTGCTGGATTTGCCGTCAAGGTTTTAGAATGGGCGTCCATAATTGGAGAAACATCACCAAAATCCAGCAACTTTTGTAGTATTCCCTGTTTCTTTTCTTGATCTTTTCCTTTTGGAATGGTGGTCGATAGAGATCTGATTAGAACAGAACCATTCCACTTGGAAAGCAATGATCGCACAGAACATTGCAGTGCAGTCGCCATCTTGATAAAGTTTGTTTTGGTCTAATTGCTACGGTAGACAGTGCAACTTTGTTCTAACCATAGGCGATCCGTACTAAATTAAAAAGACATAATGCATTAAGTTAGCAGAAGAAAAGTTAATTTAACACCTCATTAGACAGCTACATTGGTTACATTTAAATACATTTGGATATATTTAAAGGTTTTTTTAAAAACGAAAACTTAGTACCTATATCATCGGCTGCCGTTTCTTTTGTGACACTAATTTCCAGGAATATGGCCGCTGGACGCTTTTGCTTTCGAAAATATATGCAAGCGGTCCCTGTCAGAGATGGACAATTTTTCACGGTCCCAATAAGGTTCGTTTCTACCTCTAAAGCTGAAATAAAAGAAAGTTTTCCATGGAAACAACACTATAAAGGTAAATATTTTGTTTATAGAATATTTTGTTTATCTGACGAACACACGACAGCAACTGACAACACAAGAAGCTCACAGCTAGCTCACAGCTAGCTAGCTGCTAGGCTGTTGTAGATAGATGCGCATTAATTGCTTTGGGTTCCAGAATAATAACAAATTGATAGAAAGAATGTATTTCTATTGGAATGAGTGGATACAACACGTTCAGTATGCGAAGACTATTTATGGAAATTTTGGGGAATGGGTAGGAATGAAGGTGCCTCCTTCGTGCTTCGTCATATGCACAAATATATAATGCATATCCTGAGCGTCAGGATATGCACAAATATATAATGCATATCCTGAGCGTCAGGATATGCATTATAGGCGTCTTCATGCCCTGAGCGTCAGGTGCATGAGACAGATATGAGATGCACTGAGCGTCAGATGCATCAACATGTCCTGAGCGTCAGGCACATGCTAACTATGGTGTTTTCTTCCATACCCTGAGCGTCAGGTGTATGAGAGAATACTGGTGTTTTTATTCATTCCCCCTAGCGTCAGGTGTATGAGAGATGCCCTGAGCGTCAGGGGCTTCGACATGATGCCCTGAGTGTCAGGCGCATGTTTCCTATTCACATAACTACACTAGAGATGCCCTGAGCGTCAGGCGCATCGACATGTCCTGAGCGTCAGGCACATGCTAATTACTGGTGTTTTATTCATACCCTGAGCGTCAGGCGCATCAACATGCCTTGGGCGTCAGGTGCATGTTTCCTATTACAGTGATGATTACAGTTGAGATGGCCTGAGCGTCAGGTGCATCGACATGCCCTGAGCGTCAGGTGCATGTTTCCTATTTAAGTGCTGCTGATTGAGATGCCCTGAGCGTCAGGCGCACCTCAATGAGCGTCAGCAAATATGGTGAACACATATATACACGCCCTGAGCGTCATGTACGTTTCTACAATGACTTGTATCAACACATTACTTGCCTAAACGGCTGACGAAGGAGGCCCAACATACCCACCAATTAAATTAGAGGCTACCCACAGACTTGTTGTTTCTACCTCTGGACTAAAACCCTGACATAACAGAAGCCAAAAGAAATGCCAGGGAAACCTTGAGGCAGAAGCAATTTGTCTGGTTGTGTTGTGCTGCGCGCTCCCATAACAGCTGTGATGCAGTTGTCTTTAGTTGCATTGGAGACGTCCATGATAATTCGATTTCAGTTCGATTCCACTGCACCACGGTTATAAATCGAATTGGTATCTCACATCCACCATTCGTAGGCGTGTCGATGACATAAAATAAAGAAAATAGGTGAAGAAAATCAATATATAAAAGGGTGGGAGGGTGGGTAACTGTAAACTGTAAGGTACATCTGAAGAACTTATGCAGTGTGGGGTGTTGGGTTTTTATATGCAACCATTAGTAATCAAGACCTGGGTAGGGTCCAGTTCCTAAACAGGCAAGTGAGACTAGTATCCATGACAACCCTTAAGATCAGGTCTATAGGTGGAAACCACCCCCACTGTGCAAGGCTCTACATGACATCCTCAATGACTAAGGTAAACCTAATGTATACTAACCATAATGCTAAGGAACTGTACTTCTGTCACCACAATTAACATGAGCAAAACTTGCAGTTTAGCTCCATTATTTTATGGCTAGCCTCACAAATGTCGAGAGATATACCCTGTCTATTTGTTCCAGGAAGGGCCATGACTCAGATAGATAGATAGATGTGCATATTTTACATGGCTAGCCTCACAAATATCGAGGGATATACCCTGTCTATTATTTCCAGGAGGGGCCATGGCTTTGATGGGGAGTCCTGGAGTATTTAATGCTCTCTTTGAGCTACGCAAACTCAATTAGGGTCAGCGCTCTGCTAGACAACTCCCTGCAACATCCAACGGCCCACACAGTGTGCCATCTCCCCAATTTCCCTCACATGGCTTGGGTTAACCCAGGGCTATGGTAATATTCAATTGCCCATATTGAATCGCCGTCAAGGGAAATCGAACCCCGGTCTCCCGCACAAAGTACGAGAGTGATAACCACTAAACTACGGCGCCATAAGATGGGGGAAGAGTATTCAATGTTCAATTTGAGCTACGCAGACCAAAAACTATTTTTTTGGAATTAGTGCAGCCATGGTTTTCCCGCAAGTGGTGCATACAAGCATATACAAGAAGTACTAAAAAGGAAAGGCTCTTTCAAGAGATTTATCACCTATCTTAGCATGTCTTTGTTTTAGTTGGGCACCAGTATTAAATCCTAGACCCCAGACCTTCTTGTGTGTAGCGTATCCCGACCAAATTCCGTTAACGTCTTAATTCCGTGATTTCACCTTTCTCTGTAACTTTCTCTTTCTACTGACAACAAAATGGCTGGCTTTGACATGATATCCTGGGCCTCACGTCCATGATGTACCATATTACCATTTTCACCGGCACCGAAACTTGTGCACTTTATGGAACAGACAGCCTAAACATCGCTGGGTGGGGTAGATCACACATGGGAAAATTTTTGCGTGATGGGGGTTATATAGATAGATAGATAGATAGATAGATTGCTTTATTTATAGTCGATAATGTATACAAAAGATTTAAAATATACTAATAAAATATACTAATAAAAAAAAAACTAATAATATATAGTAATAAAATACCATTTCTCTAGTAGAATCAATCGGAAAGCTTTTTGGCTGAAAAACATGAAAGACTCTACTGGAGAAGATGGTTAGTCTATTAAGACTAATTAAAATCGACTGTTTAAACGAAAAATTAAATAAATCCTAAATTAATTATGCATTCTGCACAGATCCGACATTTGCATTGGAAAGAAGAAAATTCGCCTATAACTCTACAGAATTTAACCAAAGACTCTGCAGATTTGATTTCATCAGGAAGAGAATTCCATAATTGGGAGGCTATATATCCAAATGTTTGCAGCCCATATTTTGAAGATTGTACTCTAGATCTAACTAAAGCACTTGATGACCTTAAATTATATCCAGTATCATTTCTAAACTGAAACACACCTTCCATGTAGGAAGGATTCAATTTCCATTTCGTCTTGTAGACCTCTTTTAGTAATTGTCTACAATGTTGGATATGAATACTTTTCGTAGAAGAAATGGATTCCACTTTAGACTGAGACCTTGCCCTTTTTAAAACTCTATCCACCTTTGAAATAGATTTCCTGCTATTAAATCCAGAGACTAAAGGACAATATAATTGAACTCGGATGATATGAATGTTGCATATAATAAACTTTTCTGTTTATTATCAACAATCCAGGAAATTCTGTTCAGGGCATTAGATTTACAGCTAGCTCTTTTGCACAGTGTGTTAATATGATCTGCAAAAGTAAGTTGACTGTCAAATTTAATACCAAGAAGCTTTACACATTTGGATGCAGATAAAATTGCTCCATTTAAATTTAAATGCCGGATTTGTGGACTTTCTGGCTTTCCGAATATTATAAAATCGCATTTGCTTGCGTTTAATTGCAAGCCATTATCAGCAAACCATAAAGCTGCTGACCTAAAAAGTTGTTCTAACATATATTTTACTTCGTGAAAGGTTTCAGCTGATGCACAAAAAGTATTATCGTCAGCATAGTTACACACTAGAATATCAGAGCAGGGCGGCATATTCACGTCATATTGAAAAAGAAAATCATTTAAAAATATGTTAAACAGTAACGGCCCCAAAATTGACCCCTCTGGTATACCAGAAAAAATTTCCTTCCAACAACCAAAAACCCCATCAACACGGTGTGACATTTTAATCTATTGTTATCTTTGTAATCATTCATTAAATACCAAACAAACCTATATTATTATGAAACTACATTAAAAACGAAAATTTTCGGACGGAAAAACTTTCAGATTTTTTGTTGTCCAAATATTTTTCCGTCCAAAATTTGTGTCTGCCGAAAGTTTTTCCGTCCGAAAATTTTGGTTTTCCTAATTTTTTTAAAACAGGGCCAGTGCATAACAATTATATATATATAGGGTATATAATCAGAAAATCAATAAAAACTGCAGTTTTAGAACTTATTATTTTCGTTATTTTCACATTTCATGAACATAAAAAGTTACATAAATTTAATCAATTAAAATTACGTCGTCGCAGGTATCATCAATCACAAAATCCGCATCCTCTTCTTCATCCTCCAAATCTTCATCACCCATATCAACCATTGCCTTAAGATCATTTCTATCGTAACTGTCAGACAGAAATCGATCGTCGTATAGTTACTTTCAATAATATATTTCATTCGATCTAAATATTTTCGTTTCTCTTCAACTATGATGAAAGATGATACCAAAGGAATTTCCAAGCCTCCTTTCGCTATGGGCGAACAACGGTATTTCGAATTTGAAACTTTAGCGATCAACTTTCCACCACGTTGTAAGAAAAAGGTTACAGCCCTGGATATTTCTCTTGGAACATGTCCAACAACATCGCCAATTAATTTACCTTTTGATTTTATTTTCCATGCCACAGAATATGGATCATGCATAAGTGCTGTTTTATTGAGCTCCTTTTCTGCATAAAGAATTTATCCTTCTTTCGGATTCGACCAAACTGTTTTTCCATAAACATGCCATCCTCTGCTCGCTAAGTCACACTTGAACGAAGTTTCCATCTTTTACAATAAAGTTGATGCTTTTCTGTAACTATTAAACTTCATTTTTCCTCAGGAAATAGATATTTCAAACGTTTAGAAATCGTTCTAACTAAAAATAGAATTCAATTGATACATCGAACTAGAATAGCTCTCCTCCTGTCTTAAAATAAGAAAGACAAGCCGATATTTAGGCGATTCAACGTGAGAGTGTTTCAAAGAGGAAAATTTTCTTTCATTTTTTTCTTCTTTGAAATATTGGACATCAAAAGCCCCAATAGCTCCAGGTATTTTGCAGGAAACGAAGTTGCATTTCCAGCGGAAGATAAAACAACTTCAAACATGGCATGACATACCAGAAGATTTTATTCTTAATTTCGACCAGATGCCATTACCTTATGTTTGTAGCTCAGGCCACACCTTGCATGAAAAAGGTGCCAGAAAAAAAGCAGATCACAGGTACTTTTACCGTTTCCAAGTCTGGTAACTTTCTTCCTGTTCAACTAAGTTATAAGGGAAAACAGATCGCTGCTTACCGAAAGGTGTTGATTTTCCCAAAGGTTTTGATATCACATGCACACCGAATCACTGGAGCAACGAAGAGAGAGCGAAACAACATATTAAGAATTTTGTTGTACCCTTTTTGGAACAAAAACGAAAAGAACTGAATTTACCAATGCAAAAAGCTCTTCTAATTTTTGACGTTTTCAAGGGACAAATAACAACCGTTTTTCAGGAGGTCGTTGAAAGTAATAATTGCGTGATTGTTTATGTACCTGCAAACATGACCAACTATTTCCAGCCTTTAGATTTAACTGTTAATGGCCCAACGAAGCAATTTCTGAAGCAAAAAATTGAGTCGTGGTACGCACTTCAAATATAACAGATCAAATTAACAAAGGAAAGAATATTTACGACGTTGATATACCGCTCAAGTTGTCAATTTTGAAACCTATATACACGCTAATTGGGTTATTGGCCTATACGACCATTTTACGGAATAATCCAGCCATAATTTGCAACAGAGTTGGATCCAGAAGATCCATTTTTCGATCTTGATTGAATATATGTACACTATAAATGTTCTTCTGTGTCATTTCCCGTAATCATTACTTCTGAAATTTAGTTAAAATTCGTTCAAAAGACTTTTCCGCTGAAATTAAAAATTGTGTCCGAAAGTTTTTCTGCCAAAGTTTTTCCGCCGAAACATTTTCCGCTGAAAATTTTCGTTCTTAATGTAGACAGGCTGGGGAATATTTTTAAGAAAAATTTTTATTACCACGTGTGCTCTCCTCCACAGATCCAATTTTGTAATTCGCGACACCAAGTTTTCCTAATGTCATGTCTGTTTTTTGAGCATCAGAAAAAGGTACATGACGATGTTTCAAGCAGCTACTACCTCCATCTGAGACAAGTCACCAAGTATTGCAACCATTTTAATCATAAAATAGACTTTAGAAATAATTCCAGTGGATCTCACATTGGAAAAACACATCACGGAATTAAGACGCAAATCACGGAAATAGGACGTTTTTGACGGTTTCTTATACGCTCGGCCCTGTGCAAACGCCCGCCTTGTTCGCCGGCATTTTTGCAAAGTTGTGTTCAGGGATGGCTTATAGTCAAAACCATGAGTTTATGTGGCGAGCGGAGTTGCCAGATCGTCGCTAGAGCTGTTTGTTTACGCTAGTGTTGTAATTCACGAAACAAGGCAGAAGAGGCTTAAAATACAATGCTGATGTATAAAATAAGCAAAAACATCTCAAGGGTAAATAAAAGAACCTCTCCATTTTAGCACCTGCTGTAGGCTTCGCTACCAAGAAAGACTGTGGGGGTGATATGATGGTTTAGGACAGGGACATAAAGCTTAGGACCAAACTAAACACTAAACATTTTCAGATTGAGCATAATAAGTATTCTTTACGTTAACTGTACGAAAAAAGTTTGTCATTGGTGAATGACCTTTAACATTTTGCTGTTACTAGTACTAGCTCCTACACTCAAGGTCAAGGATATTATGTCAAAGCAAACAGAAAGAGATGGCGAGAATTTCAAAATCACATAATTTAAATGTTCATGTAATATGAATGGTATATACGTTAGCTATATATAAAATCAAAAATTTCATTTTCAGACAACTGCAATCACCATATTAACAAGCCAACATAAATGTCACAGGAAAACTAACTAACGATTGCCAAACCTCTTAAACTATCCCTAACTTGATTGATTGATATTGATTCTAGCTAGCTAACTACACCTCAGTTGGCCATTGCAAGTGGAACACACTCTGATGTGTGTGAATACTTTATACATACTGTTGTATACTAGTTATCATGAACCATCGCACTTTACACAGCCAGTATTTAAATTGAATCACAACAAGTAATGCTGAAGGCTGCAAGGAATCTAAACAATTTGTACTTTAGACACAGTGTATCAAAAATTTTGATAAAATGTAGGGTTTGATTAAAATGGTTTTGTTTTTAGATGTCTTTCCAAAAGATCGTTTATTTCATCGACTTATTGGAATGTTTCTTTTTCGACGCATGCTGAAACATGCAAGGTAATATATGATTTAATTATCAGTATATTATATATTGTGTTTGTATCCAGGCCACAACACATTAGTCAGTCAGGAATAGCATTTGCCTTATGGCTAATGTTAACCCGATATTACATACTAAAAATAGTTCCATCCTTTATTCTGCCATTTTAGTGTTGTCCTGTTGCATTCATATTGCTTTTTATGTACACCAACCTAAATTGTTTTTAGTTTGGAAACTGTGTTGTTCTTAATTATTTTAAAATTTTTTAGCCAAATTTAATTCTAAGAAAAAAGTTTTAATAAGTGAAAAAATATAGAAATTATATATATATACAAAATTACAGTAACGCAGTAATATTATTTCTTTTCTCAAACTTGCTAAAGAAAAGAGTCAGTAGAGAAATGAAGCTATAATCATGCACAGGAACCTTCCAGTAGTGTCCTTATTATCCAACTTTAAACAAAAAGAAATAAAAGTTATAGCACTAAAGTCAAGATATTAAATATTACTTGGTTAGAGAAAGTTAGTATTTTTATGAATTTATAAACTATTCAAGTATCTTATTGTTTTCCTCCTCATTAATATTCTTTTAGGATACCATTTGACTTGAATGAATTTGCTGCTGGTGTCAGGGTAAGAATTTAAAAATTGTATATATACAAGAATTGAATAAATTGTCTCCATAAAGAAATGATTGTGCCTATTCATGCCTGTTTTGTAATAGGTGGGTGAGTAAAGATCTTGACCAAACAGGGCTAACACGCCTCCTCAAACTCCTCAAACTCCTCTCCTCAATTTTGAAAAGTCTTCTCAGAAGTCCTCAAATCTAGTCCTCAAAAACTATATATAGTTTGTCACATTTTTTTATTTTCAAAATGCATAGAATTGCTATATGGGTACAGAAATGATCTCAAGTATTTTCAATTTATTAAGAAAAATATGAAAATTTCCTCGAATCTCCTTCATTTCATTTCATACCAGTATCTTCTCAAAAAAGCTGGCAAATTCTCATCAAACCCCCTCAAATCTCCTCAAATTTGTGTCTATAAAAAAGAGTAGCAACTCTGCCAGATGACTCAGCTTTGTATAGCCAGTCTGTTAATCTAGTTTGTAAAACAGACATTATTTTTTGTTGCACAAAAAATATTTTTTCAGGAGGCAGTAAAGGTTGTATCAGTGTGTCTATGCAACAAAGACATGGACAGTTCATTGCAATCATTTTTGGGTAAAGTTATTCCATTGCGAGATATAAACTGCTTTATTAATTCTATTATGTGGTCTGTGTTTATTCAGAGGTATGGAAGATGGTATACCAGAACTGATGGTGTCTCAAAATAAAAGTGCTATATCAATCTTATAATGTCTCAAAATCAGCATGCTTTAACAAAGTTATAGTGTCTTAAAATAAGCATGGTTCCTCAATTATTCGTAACTTTGAAAGGTCTCTTTACACTTCCTCAAATCTTCTCTAAAAGTGATTTTTTTAAACAACTTTCTCCTCCAATATCCACAATTTTAATTTTACAAATATATAGCCTGTCATACCTTTTTATTTTCAAAATGCGGTAGAAATACTATACATCGGGTACAACAATAATTTGTTCTTTTATATTTACGTCATAACATTTTTCTTTGCAGGTTCTGTGTTATACCGCCAATTTAAAGTCGGATTTGGACAACTAAAGCAAGAAAATAAAGACTTATACCTAGTATTTTATTTATTTTTTATTTCAAAGTAATATTGTCATTCTTACTAAGGTCATTTAAAAGGATATGTGACTCAATATGTTGCATTAGTAAGAACAGCATTTTTTTTATTATAGAGAGTTGCTGCTATTGCGAATCTCCAAATTGCAGGTGAGTAAAAGTTAAATAAATACAAGAAATGTTCTTTCAGTTTACACGAAGTGAAGTAAGACTAGTTAATGGTCATCAGTGTCTTCTCTTATAAAATATGACAGAACGTCTACGGTGGAGGGCTTTGTACCAAGATCTACCCTACAGATAGATCTTGCGTTCTTTTAAAGCCTTAGGATTTGTACTACGTTTGGTACCAACATAATTTACGCTACAGTTTTCCGAATGCAGTGTTTAATTAACCCATAAATAAATCTGTATTTTGTGACAAGTAATGCTTCTAATGTGAGTCCACCCCTTTCAACAATGTCCCTGCCCTTTGGACAGTCATGTTAAAAGGGTGATCGTAAAGTCTAACCGATTGCGACTCGTGCTAAATGGCATTAAACCAATTACACATTGGTCAAGGAGAAAAACATTCTTACAAGGATATAGGAATTAAATATTTTTTTAAAATAACGTGTGCTTTTTATGTATCTTAATAATCCAAATGTAATACATCCCAGAGCCATTGACTAAACTTAAGTCGAGTTTCAAACTCTGCTTCCGAAAAAGACATTACTACTTGGCCTTTTTTTTCAAAACAATTACCAGAAAATTTCAGGGTTTTTCAAAATCTCAGACCTTGATAAGACCTTGATGTTTTTTTAAGGAGCTCGATTTTTACTTGGAAATGCCGATCCTGGAGATGAGTACATCTTCGAAACTATGGGTCAGAAAATCATCCTAAGTAAAAGCGAAGTTGAAGAATTTGAAGAAGAACACCCTGGTAAAACTTTTTTGTTGCTTATATTAATTTTAGCATTTTCGTTATACACCGAAGTAGTCAAAATAACCGAGATTTTTTGGAAGTTTCATCTGTATTATTTTCCAGTTTAAATATGTGCTGGTGTTTGAACATTAGTCCTCAAGTAACATGTATCTTGTAAAGGCTACACCTGGTTCGAACTATTTTATAGGCGATACTTAACTGAAGGTGGGTGTAACTTAATCCGTTAAAAACGCTATAGTTAGCACGAACCGTTATACAATCGAAACGTTATAAACGCGATACCTAACTCGAAACGTTATAAACACGATAACTAATTCAAACAATTTTAACGGCCATGTGTTACTCGAAGTTTTTATGAAGGCGAAACGTAGCTCAGCTTGTTATAAACGTGACATCTGTTGTTATAAAGGCGAAACGTAGCTCAGCTTGTTATAAACGTGACATCTGTTGTTATAAAGGCGAAACGTTGCTCGAAACTATATAAATTTGACGTCTAACACGAACCGTTATAAACCTTTTCTATCGATTTATTATTTTTTTACCCAGTATTAATATTATTTCCATTTTTTCCTTTTCTTGGTACTAGGTGATGGTTTATTAGCTGGTTTTAAATATGGGATACGGTTTGGAGAGGGAGCAATTGCAAAACAAGTTCGTTTTCAATTTGATGTGAAGTTTCAGACTAAGGAGAGGTATAGTTCTACACACGCATGTATTTTTTACTCGAAAACTTTTAATCTTAGTCTAAATATGTTGAGACAAGACAGCTAATTTCGAAGTTCGCTACCGCAAGTAATTATGGTAGGCTATTTCTATATTAGATTCACACATTTTGAACTTGCAGAAGTTCACTTGTCAATGTTCAGAGTGGACTTTGGACTTGGTTCTTAAGCTATTTAAGTCCAGACTTTTAAAATGTGTTAATTGTTGTTGACGTCAGCATTGCAATTTTTTTATACCAATTTCGGGGCCTTTGTGGGCCTCGACGTGGTGACTAGCAACTTTTTAACGTTGTCTGCCTGGCCTACGTGTGTGCATAAGTAGCGACTTTGACAATTTTGTCCATATTTAAAAAATGAGGAAAAAACTGCCTTCGTCTCAATATTTTTGTCCAAGATTGTGGTTTGAAATCGTAAAATTAAGTTCCCGATAACATTTTTTTGTCTTTGTCATCATCAAATTAAATGCATACCAAACTAAAATTTTTTCTTCCGTCGTTTAATAAATACTTCGTCCAAATTTGTACGAATATGGTAGCTATTCCGAATTTTTAAGCATCGCACGCAGCATCGCTTAGCATTTGTAACTATGCCTTGATGCACCAATTTTTATTATGTTGATCTTTTTAGCATGTTAATTGATACTGAAAAGTTTATCGAGTCAAAAGATCGTGATGAAGCTGATGTAAAAGTATGTTATCACAAATGGACGTTCGAATCTCCTGTGAACGAGATTTATAACGATGGCACTTTGCTAGATTGGACCATAGTAGACATGAATGATTATGTAAAATATAAATTTTATTCTAAAGAAAAAGAAATATCCTAACACGATGTGGAAATGTTGAAATAATATATTAAATAAGTGGTTTTTATTCGCTTGTGTAGCTAACTGTCCATGTAAAATACTTTTTTTGTCGGCTCTGCTCGGTGAATTTCATTTCATCTTTACCTTAACCTTACTTTATCATTTCTATTAATGTAAACTTTACTGACGTCACGTAAGGATGTATTAACTTTATAAAAGCATTTTCTTCTATAAAATTAGCACTTTTGTACTACGAACAGAACTCATTTAAATTTTGCTACTTTTTCAGTCGCAATTTTTGTGTGATAGCGGTTTTATTGCAAATTGGGTTTTATTGCAGATCGCTGACAAAATGATTATGTCATAATTATTTTTAGATTAGATAATGTCACTTGTTGCTGATTACAATTCTTCGGAAGAATCTTCCTCGGAAAACGAAAGTGAAAGTAAAAGCACAAAGAAACTCCCTCTACCCTCATTGACTTCCGTTTCCAAGACGGCAGGAAAAAGTTCCTTGTTTATACAGGATCGGAAATTATCTTCAAATTCTGTTTATTCAAACCCTTATCTGCAGTCAGAAGAACGTAAGATGTCTATCCTAACGAAGCATGGTCCTCTTGTGAACACAAAGGAGGAGAGCGAACAAGAAAAAAGATTTAATAAGAGACAGGAGAAAAAGAAAGAGAAGGAGCCGAAGAAAATATGTCTTCATTTTTTTAAAAAAGGTACTTGTAAATATGGAGATGCGTGCAAGTTTTTACATTCTATAGCAAAGACTGGGACTTCTCACACGGATGATACGACGAACTGCAGAGTTGAGAAAAACACGTGTTATTCTCAGAATATTGAAAATTCTTCTGTTACAAAACAACCCTCGGTTACGAACACTTTGAAAAAGAAATCTGAACGCGTTTGTAATGTTGCTTATATCCAAAATGAATGCACGAGCGCAGCTGGAGACACTGTTGATGATACCGACGATGCATTATGGGAAGGCATTGAAAACAACAAGCGAAAAAGGCGGGTTGGTTTGAGTGACACTGTCGTACCCAGTAAACGCGCTATTAATGTGTATGAAAGGTACTCTAAGCATAGCTAACAGGGTATAATTTTCTAATTAAATCGACTGTAAAGAAGCACCTGGAAGTATCCACACCTTTGAATTGGAAAAGAGTGTTAAGCTATGCTTAAACAACGGTATGAATCGATGAGCTCCCAAGGATATGTTTGATAGCTACATAATTACACGAATTATAAAAATGCGTAGGTCACAAACACTTGAAACTGACGAAAAGGTGACCAGAAGATATAGATATAGGAAGATCCACAGTGAGAATTTTTGCAACATGTGGTAGATTTAGTCAAAATTCAATCTGGTTCAGTTATCTCGTTATCTCGTTTCGAATTAGCTTTTAAATAAAATCATAACATGTTTGCTATATTTCTAACTCCTTGAGTGTACGTTTTTAATATTAAGAAAATGTGCGCGTGAAATTTATTACGCGAACTTCACCGTATGTGTCAAGATCGGGGAATCTCACTCCTCAAAATTTGCAGTTTCTAGACTTGTCCAAGCTGAAACAAAAGCAAGTGATTACTTTAAGGGAAGAAATTTTCGCGGAAGAAATTTTCGCGAGGCCAAAAAATCGCGAAATTTTTGGAATTTATTTTCGCGAATAGCCTCTCCTAAGATTTTTCGCGGGAATATATTTTCGCGAATGAACACTTTCGAAATTTTTCGCGAGAAAAAATTTTCGCGAATGGCCTATTTTTAAAATATTTCGCGAGAATAAACTTTCGCGAACGAAGACATTTTTGATTTTTTTATACGTACCTAATTTATAAAAAACGTGTTTTTTATACAAAAAGCAGTTATATAAATGACAGCTGATTTGAGAATGTAAGTTTTTCTTTCGTTTGCACTTTTTCAAAACACAAAATAAACTATATATAAACAAGTTTTACAGGGTAAAGCTTTTCGTATTAACGAGTAACATTTTTCTCAAACTTTTCCCCAATAAGGTATTTGTTATGTTGCAAAAAAAATTTTTTCGCGGGAATTTATTTTCGCGAATCAAGCATACTTGAAAATTTCGCGGGAATTTATTTTCGCGAACGACCCCTTTTGATTTTTTTCGCGGGACTTTATTTTCGCGATTTTGGCCAAAATTCGCGAAATCGCGAAAATTTCTTCCGCGAAAATTTCTTCCTTTAAAGTATACCTTATGTTGTAATATATTGTGCACAATGTATATTGCGATTGGTTGGACAGGGTCAGGTTAATTAAGAATGTCATAGTGCAAACTCAGGTTGTTAAAAAGACAATAACAATAATTTATTTGCCTATGACGCGCGCATAAATTATCACGACTTTTGATTCTACAAGAAATGAGTGCAACCATTTGACGAAGCAAAAGTAGGTTTATTAAAATATGCTTGATTTATTTGTTAAGAAAATTAATATAGATGCGGCATAAATTATTTCCAATGAAAGGCCGAAAAGTTAAATAAAAATATAATATAAATCCAGTGCTTTCATTCTGTCACCTCCTTCGCAAATAGAAAAACAATCGATCCAAAAAGGCGTGAAAAATTTTCAGATTCGTCGAAATTTCAGACGAATAATGTTTCGGACAGTAAGTCACGCTGAATCTTTTCGCTTTATTGTGCCATAGACATGAAATAACGAAAACGATAGATTAAACAAGAAAAGAAGACTCAATTTGAGACACTATATATTCTGTAAAACTAACATTTCACATTTTGTGGCCAGTCGCAGTACTTCGCGACTGGGTTAAATTTCAAACCGGCTTGACATGATTTCACGCTTGCAATACCTCGGAGACAGTGAAAGAACTTTGAACAATCCTTCGGGTGTGCATAGATACCATCAGATAAACCTTGGCATGACACAGATGCTACGAACAAAAAAGAAAATAGAATTTTAAAATACCCTAAGAGAATAAATTTTCGCGAGTTTTTGTCAATTTCACGACAAATTATTCGTGAAAATTAATTCAACGAAATTGGATTTGTTCTTTTTGTAAAACTATTTACACTATTTCTTTTTATTCTGATTTACCTAGAACTAAATATATAAGTTATATGTGAATTTCAACTTCAGCAGCCTCTATTTAATGTCTCCCGCGTAAACGCCATTGAAAAAAGAAAACAGTATGAATTAATAAATAAAATGTTATCAAACTCTTTTTCGCGAAATCCGTCAAATTTAATTTTCGTGAAATATTAGGACTTGTAAACTTGGCGAAAATTAAATTTTAAATCAAAACATTTCTTGTAAAATTTAGTTAATTCTCTAATTTAAGAATTAGTTTCCCTAAGGTATGTTAATAGCGGATCTGGAAAAATTGCAAATGCCCATTTACAACCTCGTTCCCAATGCATTTTTTTGCTTCGCGCCTTTCCCAATATATAGAAAAAGCAAAAAGGAGTCCTGGGTCGAGGTTGCACTACACGTTCATATCAACAAATTTGAAAGCCTACTTGGTCTGGTTGGTGGTTTGGGTGGGTCAGTGGGTGCAGCAGTGCTTCCTTTGGATGGTGTCGCTTTCGTTGGTCCGGTGTAGGGTGGCAAAGTATTCGGTTTTCCTGACGGGATTGGTCCATTTTTAAACATGGCGGCGATGTGCTCACTGTAATGTTTTCCATCGATCACATTGTTTTGGTCGAATGATGCATCCCAAAACATGATACCACCAAAGCGAGGCTCATCTTTTAAATTCTGGAATGTGAGTAGTCAAAAATAAGTTGAGTACGGTTGGTAGTTTTTAAAAACTAAATGAAAAATGTTTCTTTTGTTTGTCAACCCCAATAATCCTTTACATGAATGTAATTCTAAGCAAAATATATTTAAACTTAGTTACCAGAGGACTCTGGGACCCAAAAAGTGATTATTTTTCTAATTTATTGTAAAATGGATGAAAGAACAAGGACTTTTTTAATGTGTTTCTCTATTACTGTAAAACGTATTTTATTCTCTAATGTAAATCAAGCTCTACCGCCCTTCTTGCATTTGACAGTTTAACAAATTAATGTGCCGGTCAATTTTATTTTGTCTAAGTAAATACAAATATAATATTATACCTGATAGATCTTAGCCAACTCACTAGGGGTACGGTAATGAAGTGGATTTCCCGACGCTTTTTTATTTCCTGGTACACCAACAAAAATCATCGGTCCATCGGTTTTCTTGGAGTAGTCCACCCATTTTTTGACGTGATCGTAGAAGACGCGCTCGTTTCCTGTGTGGCACCAGTTGTTGTAGAATTGGATGTAAATTTCATCAACAAGCTTTGGAACATCACCAAGAACACGACCAGCTGATGGACCAAGAAGTCTATGAAGAGGGACCAAGGCATTTTATTAGTTATTGCAGACACTGAAACGAGGTCCAGGGAGCGAGGTGGGGTTTGCTATAAATAGGTGTCTGATAAAGTTGATAGTGAAGAATGAAAGTTTCTGTTGGGGTTTGCGTTGCGAAAAGCATTTTAAGTATTAAAAGAACTCACCCAAATATGCGCCAGTTTTACCCTTCCCCCCACATTCATTCGTACTTAAAACTTCTCCTTTCCTCTCCCTCTTTGCAAAAACAAAACACAACATTATTGTAGCCCAGTCGGTAGAGCGTTCGACTCACGTCCAAAAGGTGTTTGGCTTGACACCCACATAAACCAGTTGTTCAATTGGCCAAAAATTCCGTTACATTAAACTCCCTTCAAAATAAAGTTTTTTCAACATCCGCCAAATTAAATAAAAAACATCTGCTATTCGCCAATATTAATAAATTTTATTTTAGCAACTACCGCACTGACCATTGTCTTAATTAATTAATTACTAAACTTAAACTAAATATAATATACCCTGTTATAATCGCTGTCATAGCTCTACGGGCGTTCTCGTCCCCAGGGTCCCTTGGCCCCTGAGCCATTATTTCGGAGCTGTCAATATTGATAATTACCACTATCAAATCAAACAATAAAGGCAAGCCATGATAACGAGGTTGCTTTGCGGTGTACAGCACAGCAACAGTTGGTCAACCTTTGTTTAATAAGAAGACCTACCTGTCTGGAAATGGACATTGTGGTGCTGCACCAATCAGGATCTTTTGACTTCCAGCCTTTTCAAGACGTCTCAATTCTTTCACGAAATCCGTGTAATAAGAATAATAACCATTCTCGATATCAAGATCGATACCATTCATAATGGCGCTGAAAAAAAGAATATTACTGTATATTTTGAATAGAGGACCTCGAATTTTTAAAACGCGATTTAAAAGGTGTTGTGTTATGGTGTATGATAAAATTGGCGCTTTATGAAGCGATAAGGAAATTATTCTCTTTCCCAGAGCTCTATCTCAAAGAACCGTAGTGGGTATGGAAAAAGAAGAGTGGTAAAGTTAACTTATTAACAGTTAAAACGAAGCTGTGGAACTTGGAGGAATAGTACAGAAAAAAGTAACATCAGTTCTAAAATATTGCTCTGGTTTAGTCTCTTGTAAACGGAATGAACATTCAATATGTCAAAGAACAACATTTTAAATTCAAATGTATCTTTAAATCTAAGTTTCGTACTTACCTCCCAAATGGTCGAATAGCTTGAAGGTCCGTACCTTCTAACAATAAATGGTAGACACGGTAAGCGAAAAGTTTAGCTTCATCGACACCGGAAAATCCGACCCGACCTACTGCTCCACCCAGAGACATCAAGACCTGCTTGCCATTCTTTTGACACTCTTTAATTCCGGCTTCTATTTTTGGACATCGAAACATTTTTGGATACTCAGGCGCGACGGGAGTTTCACAATGGAAGGCGAAGTTAAAGCCAGGCATGCGATCTGCATGAAAACAAAAGTGGTGGAAACACAAGTGGAAGAAGAAGAAGAAGAAGAAGAAGAAGAAGAAGAAGAAGAAGAAGAAAAAGAAGAAGAAGAAGAAGAAGAAGAAACTAACCTTTATTTTTCCTGTCAAAAAATACGTTTAAAAATGATAACACGATAATGTCGTAGTTGTAATCCCGACAAAACTCGACAAGATCTTTTTCCCAATACTGTCGTGGCTTCAAGCTGTTGTAGACGGCATTTTGTCCCCAGTAAGCGACAATCTTGTGTCTGTTAGACGCTAGAAGACAGATGGAAGTAAATCAGAATAACGCCAGATTTTAAAATCCCTCGACAATGACGCAGTCAGTACAAGACGTGTTTTCATAACCTCCTGTTGTTGACAAGAGTAAAACTTGGATGATAATCAGTGCAAAATTGATGAAAATGTTAAACTCTGGTATGTTGGCATCATATGTTACATTATTAGAATCTTGAAATAGTCCTGTTGTGACTGCGTCATAAAAAAAAAGATAAATAGTTTACCTGAAACGCAGACAGCTAGACCGAACAAAAGGAAAAATATTTTCGCATCCATTCTGGCTTTCTCAAAGTCAAGTCGACTAAAACAGAAAAACATAGCGTCGGTATTTATGCCTAAATTTAGTAGCTCTCTCCTCCTGCATAAAAAAACAAACACAATGAGACAAATTCTATGGAAAAAATGAGACAGATAGAATAACACGGAGGAGATTGAACAGTTATTTAAACAACTTCGTTAAAACTGGGGATAGTATATCTTGCATATGTAACCAGCTGAAGAGATCAGTTACATTGTATTGATTCAGGTATTTCATTTTAGCCTATTTTTTTTGCCTGTTGACTTAGCAAGTGTCCACATATCATCTTCATAGATCTGAAAACAACTTAGCATCCAGGATTGATATATGGTAAGTTATCATGAAGGTAGATGGACACCTACCTGGGTTGGCTGTTTTGAAAAACATTGATCTAGGTAGTACAAAAATTCTACAATAACTACAAACATTGTTTAGTCAAGTTTCAAACTTTTACCAAAAGTTGAGTTTTCTTCTTTCTTTTTCTTTTTTTCTTTTCTTTGTTTGTTCATGATTATTTAGCTAAAAAGAAATTTTGAGTTCTTGCGAGAACTGTTATCAGCGCGAGGATTCTATGAAGGAGATAATTATGCTTTTAAAGCTCCAATTTGAGTTGTGGAAGCCATGCAACCACTCAAAACTGATCAAGGTTTTAGAACTTGAACAGGGTGTTACGGTTCTTTGCCGAATGTCAACACTCTAAAAACCGAAATAGGAATATTTTTAACTAATAGAACGTTTTTACTCTAATATCACTATAAAACGCTATGATATAAATCCTATATTAGACATTTCTACTAATGGTTTGTTGATTCCTATTTTTCACTTCTTTGTATTCATGGCACCTTCTGTCGCCAGTATGCAAACATTTCCGCCCCAAAAAGCCGCTAAAATGAGGGCCCCTAAGAAACTAAAATATGGTTTCATGATCGACCAAAAGCGGTCAAATTTAGAGCGCCTCCAGGCTATTTCCGGCTCTTGTGACTATACTTATACATAATATCGTCACTCCAGAAACTATAACGTCATCATCTTTTTAATCTTTTTTTTACTTTAAAACACGACCTGTTCCTGGCTGGCGACTATTTATCAGAGTTGTTGTATCTAGCTAGCTCGTCTAAGACAATTTGCTCTGGAAATACACGAGTCAATAAGGAACCCATATATGTTGTCGTTTTTTAGGGTTTTTATATAACACCATTTTACCAAATTAATGCACATCGGAAAGTATGCTTTTGAAAACCTTGATCCACTCGTACAGAAACACGAAGACATAGGCAAGATACGTGAAATCGTGTCAAAATATTGTATAGTATCTTGCATCAACTATCGTTTCTATCAAAATTTAAACAAATATATAAATAACTTGACGTTGTCACATATTTTTATATCTCTTTAATAATAGCCGTATTCTGTCTGTCTCTTTGTGTGAGAAAAAGTCGTGTTACGGAAACACAAAATGCTATATATAAGGGACTGACGAACCCGTAGATTTATCCTATCTCTATTATAATATTATGTGTTCAAAATGGCTGCGCGCAGCTTCATTCCGGGTTCCCCACTGGGTAGCTAATTTGTTGACGGGTGAAACCGTAGATTTTTCCACGGGTTAACGACTAGTCTTATATTAGAATTAACATAATTTATTCCTTAAAAAATATTACTAACAGAGCTAAAAAATGAAACAAAAGCCTAGCTAGCTCGTTCGTTCGCAACATAAGCCGTTTGCACGAGATCAAGGTTAATTGAAACTGGTTTTATGACAAAATAATAAAACTGACTTTATTCACTTTAGTGATCAGTGTTTAAAAAAAGTTTTATATATCTTTTACTTTCGTACTTTATAGCAAACGCGTCTACTTATGTTTTAGATTTAAGCCGAACTTCTACTCGCAACTTTCTTTTTTCGGTCCGAGTTAACACGGAAACAAATTTGAAAACTTTCTTTATCGCACGAGTTATCCGATTCACCGGCTACAAAAAAACCTTTGGGTAATATAAATATTTTCATGCCATGAACAAGCGATTTAATTTTAGGCTATCAGCTGTCACCGGAATACAATGATCGAAATCATCTTTCGCTATATATTAGTTGAGGAGATTATTAGAGGATCGAAATCACCCAATCAGATCTCAACAATAATTAATATTTGTTTTTAAAGAACTGAATGCAAGCAATAGATTGATTAAAATCCCTTTCTTTTTTCTAACATAAACTCGCTTGGTTATGACATGCTAATATTTAAATTATTCAACGACAATGACTGAAAACAGTGATAATATTTTTAAATTAAAAAAACTCTCTTTCTCATGTTCACCTAAAAATGCTTTTTCTATACAAAAGAGGGATCATGCCATTAAAAGTTTGACATTAAAATCCATTATGAAAAAGAATGAGGTCTTCTACACATGTAAGACTTTGATCTTTTTAAAGAAAAAGTCATATTCCTAACTATTGCGCAAGCGCTAGACTTCTCCATAATCTTTTTATTGATTATCTCCACAACAATTGCAGCTACTTTCTTACTTGTGTTAAAAATAAAAGCATGACCGATCCCGTTTGCATCTAATCTGATGTCAACATCTGGGAATGTCTTTTTCATGTCAGCATAAAATGACAACGGTGTCCAAGCGTCACTTGCTCCATAATAAAATGTCAGTTTATCTGCATGATCTTTGATGACATCCTTCAACAAATTATGATGACCAATCTTCGATAAGTCCTTTGCAATTTGTGCAATGTTACGTAGTCCGTTCGGACTGATAACAGACTTTATTCCCTCTGTTATCGCATCCACTGAACCGCAACTACACTTACGTCTCGAAGCTAAGGCATCAATTAATGTTTTTTTGACGAAGGGTGGTAGTCTTTCCATCACCGAGGTGGTCGTTACAAGTGGATTCTTCATGATTTGCGTCATGGGAACCCAAAATCTTCCACTTGTCGTTTCCATGGTTCTTTCAAATACTGGAAATAGTAACACCGCTAGTAATATTTGACTCGTATCCGTCATCTGGTTCAACATCTTTAATGTGACGTACGAACCCAAGGAATGAGCTACGATGATTATTTTATGATCAGATTTAATATATTGCCGAATGAAGGCAAGCTTATGCGAGATTTGTTCTTCTAAGGTAAATGTGTGTTTATTACTTGGTTTTATTTCTGGAAATCGTTCCTTGGCAACCCTTTTGAATAGACGGCTGTCCTGCGGGATGAGATCGTGACCTTAAAAAAACAAGTGAAAGCAAGAGATACTTTATCTGAATAGTACAGATCTCATTGGAACCCCTTTCAACCATATTCGTGGCCTCTTAACCTTCCTTTTTGTGGTAATAACTTCTGAACATACCGTTTTAGGGGTTGAGATTTGGTGACTCTTCATTTTTAGTTAGGTTCAGCAAAGTCGAAAAAAATATATAAGGCCACGTGTGTTGTCATAATAACTTATTGGTTATCAGGAAAAAATATCACAACCTTTTTTCTTTGAATATCCTTATAAAAAACAGTTCCAAAGTCATTTTTATGCATCTTTTAAGTAATTATACATCTACAGTTAATTCCCGGTAACTCGAACCTCCAAGGGACCAGAGAAAACAGTTCGACTTAACGAATGTTCGACTTAAGCGAAGCTCCCGTTAATTCGAACTTAGACAAAATGAGATATTAGTTCGAGTTAAGGCGATTTTTTCTTCAGACTCTATAAAATTTACAAATGTTACAATCTAGTAAGTTTTCACTGAAAGAAATTTCGTATGTCGGTTTGACTTAACCTTGTTGATAGTTCTTGTTCAATAACTCGACTTATTAGGTTGATGTATTTGTGAAGACAGGCTCCGTTTTCATACCAGTATTCATTTTTCGAACATTTATTTTCTACTTAGACACCAAAAAGTTCGAGTTATCCGAAGAAATTAACTTAAGGGGGACCAAAGAATGGTTCGAGAAAACGAATGTTCGAGTTATCCAAGGTTCGAGTTAACGAGTAGTTTTTATAAGGAAGTATTAAGGAATGTCCAAGGGACCGCAGAAAACAGTTCGAGCTAATAAAAGTTCGAGTTACCGGTGTTCGATTTACCGGGAGTCTACTGTAAACTGTTTCGGAAAACTGTTTCAAAAATATCTGAAAATGTCATCTTGGACTGAATGACGTCATCAAAGTTTTTTATACCGAATCCCTCCAATGTGCTCACAAACATTTGTGGCAAATTGTGACAATAGGACGTTTCCTTCTATACCTTGATGGGAGGAAGGCTTTTTTAGCAATACAGAGTCAAAAAAGCGCGGTCTTAATAGGAATAATATGCACCTACAAACAAGCGTGGTCTTAATAGGATTAATATGCACCTACAAACGTGGCGCCTATTAGAAAGATGGCACTGCGATGGTAGGGTAACTTTTTCAGGCAGCACTTTTTTTTTCGCTTTTTGACATGAAGAAGTTTAGTTGAATTTATCATCCATACGCATCATCTTTGCCATATACCTTCCAGTTGTTATAACTGTTGGTGTTAAATGTGTGAAAAGACTTTGAGAACAACGAAATTTAATTTCGAGCGGTAACAAAAGGACGAAGCTGAGATACAAATAATGACAATTAAAAGTAAAAAATGACAATTAAACAATGACAATTAAAATGACAATTTAAAGTAAAAAAAAGGACAAAAATAGTAGAAGCTTTTCTTTAGACACTGACTGAAGGTATAAAACCGTTTTTTAGGGAATTTAGGGAAGCTATTAAATCACATAAATTTGAAACAAAAACAAAGCAGAAAAGAAAGAGTTTCTGTACTTTACTGTGGAACCAAAGAAGTTTAAATTCCGGAGCTGGACAACCTCGTACCCTGACTCTTTTATGCCTATGATCGCCTCGTCAGATTATAATAGGCGTAGAAGAGCCCATGTTACGAGTTTTAGAGCTGGAGTCTTCACTTTATGTTTTTATGGCTTATTAGAAAAACTACTATAGCACTGATGTTATCTTTCATAGTTGCGTCATTTTTATAAGTTGACTCTACAAATTTTATGTTCCTGATAATAATGAAAAATATTAATTAAAAATTGATTATGGATTTGATTGACATATATGTCAGTTAGAAACGTCAGCGAGTCTAGGCATTGTTAGAGGAGGAAGGTTGTTTTAAAACATGCGACTTTTGTAAACAGACGATAAGTGGACACCAAAACGTGTCATAGTTTTTGCACATGTGTAAAACCACAAAAAAATAAAAGAATGGAAGGTAAAATGATACTAGAATGCATTCAGATTTACCTGCATGCGAGATTCCAAAAATTGGTATCCGTACTTCTTTGTATAAGCATTCCAAGAATTTATCGTACAGCTCGATAGCTCCAGGATTTCCTGGTATAAACAGTATAACCCGATTGCTTTTATTACACTCTGGTTGGATATAAGAAACCCATGTAATGATATTTTCTACATTCACAGCACAGTGTCTTACAGATTGTTTAGAATAACAGTCAATACTCGTCTCGCTATGTGCCTGTCGCACGAGAGGTTGCGTGACGCCTAGGTAGTCACGAAAAACTGACGAGATTGAGAATACATCAATTGTATGATCTGTTGTGTTGAGATTATCAGTATTTTTTTTTTCTGCATTGTCCTCGATTTTAAACGGGTCCACTGTACATACTTCTATTTTAACTTTATTTTCTTCTTCCTTCTCAAACATGCCATATGGCTCCTTTGATTGACATATACCATGATGAGATTGTAAATGCTTTTCAGTTTGGGCTTTGTCAGATACACTATCAGTCATACTTGATGGAAATATATATCGCATATGTTTCAATATATCACAGCGTATTATTATAACAGACTAGTTATATGGCCTAGATGGTCTAGTATAGTCTATTATAATAATACCCTTTTCCGTGTTGTCACTCCCTGGCAAGTGTTTGCATACCAACTACAGAAAAATTAATTGCAGTAACTATATCCTCGTGTTTTATACTCTTCAGTAATTCTTGTAACCTCTGTAAAGTATCGGTAACCAACTTTTATAAAGGCATGTGTTCAAAACTGCTTTCAATTTTAATGTTGTTCAAATAAAGTTTCTGTTATTTTGTTTAAGCATTAAAGTGATATAAGAAACGTCAATAAGCAGCTTAAAAGATTATAGGTGGCTGTTCAACTTTGTAATTGACACTTAGCGTCAATACAAACGAATTACTAATCAACTGATAATTATCTTCAGATAGAGGAAAATTTTGTCTCGTTGCTGTTCTGTCAATTGTTATGAAATGTTAAGAATTGCTAGGAACATATACGGAAAAGTTTTGATAATTAACAGAATCTTAAATAAAAGAAAAAGGAAAAAGAAAATCCGGAATACTTTCGTTACTTAACAGGAAAAAGTTGCATATATAATGAATTGCAAAAAAGCATGCCCCTTATATTAATAACAGGGGCAGGATTGTGGGAAAATGACAATTAGTAAGATGGCGAATCACATGATTCCTACACTTAACATGTTGGGTATTTCTTGTAGCGTGTTATTTACTGTCTGCAAAACTCTCAAGTGTTTATGGTTGCCGCTCAAGTAATTTTCATTAGTCAGGGTACAAATCATTTCTAATCTCAATGCTCAAAAAGTTCTTCTTAAAAAAACGTTTCATTTCTTGCATCCACAAATTTTTCATTTTCTTCGTTGTTCATTTGAAAATATTTCTGAAAAAATATGTTAGGCAAGATACTGATCAATGCTTCTACTAAAATAACTAAATGTTCAACATCCGCTGAAATTAATTCCATAAATTTCAGAAAAAAAATTAATTATCCAAAAAAATATACTCCGCAAAATGAAGCATTTTGGGCCCCAATATCCGCAACACTTCTTCCTCAAATAATTTCTGCCCTTAGGGATAATAGGCGATAATATATAACGATGAAGGTCTCATCATGCTCATGTCAGCAGCGGGAATCTCTAAAAAAACAAATAGATATAGTCACTTGATTTGAGGCGAGAATTAGAAAATTAAATATGGCAGCATGCTGTAGCAAAGCTTTATTTGTTTAGCAATCACGCGATTGCATTTAGAACATATTTACGATAAAAGAAGTTTGACAATTAAAATTGCAGCTGTAGCTTACTAGCCATGTCCATATATTTAGCATCTTTTAAGTTACTTTAGCAAGTTACCAGTTGATAAAGAAGGTTATGCTGAAAATAAATATAATTTAATTATAAATATAAATATAATAACAGGGTATACAGTATTTTCATTTTACTTATAAATCATGCTGAGCTCGCCTGTGTCTACCATTCTGCTTCTCTCTTGAAGGAAATCGTTGTTGTCGTGTGTAACGCGCATTGTTTAATAAAAAAGAAAGTTGTGGAAATTCTTTGCTTTACCCTTATATAGTCGCATATTATCTTTAAGATATTCGCAAACTTGTGATATGAATAAGCCTATTGACATATCTGTTCCGGTTCCGCAAAATACACAGGAGTATCGCCGCAGTAAACATGAAAACGAGGTTTATTATGAACATTTTATTTTTCACAGCGTGTTTTTGTTGAGAAGAAGACTTTACCACAAGATTTCAACTTTATAGTCAAGCTTTATTTCCATATTTTCTAAAATTATGAATACAGATAAAATCAAAGAGGCTAGTAGTAGTAAGGGTGAAAACGAAAATATTCTCGTGGTTTGGAGTGTGCAGCTTTTGTTCACACTGCCTTTTATGTTTTAAACGATGACAAAAATGAGTATACAACAGCTCTTGATCATTCATATGCCAAGTTCCATTCAACACAAAATTCCTTAGTCAATATATGTATACTTCAGGAGTAAATGGAAGATGACATCAAGGAACTTTTCAATAATATTGCTGTGCTAAAAAATAAAATTATGGATCTTAACAAGGAAATCAATTCATACCAGAGCAAAGCATTTTCTTTAGAAAATAAAAAGTGATCCATGTGCAGTAAAAATTTACACCGGTTTTCCAACCTATGAGTCACTGTTATCAGTTTTTTCATACTTGGAACCTAAAGTACGTCGTATCCACTATTGCTCTGGTCCAAAGTCTCTTGATCAAAACTCCAGATATGGTCATTCCAAACCTGGTCGTAAACTGTCTTTATTGGATGAGCTTTTATTGTCTAGTACGTTTGAAGGTTGGTTTGTCTGCTGATGATATTGCTGATCGTTTTAATGTATCTTCTTGCCACATCTCAAGAATATTTACCACTTGGATAAACTTTCTTTATTATGAACTTCTTCTGTTGTTCCTATTTCCTTCTCAACAAATGGTTCGAAAATACATGCCTAAGCAATTTCGAGAGTATCCCACAACACGTGTTATCATTGATGGTACTGAAGTTTTTATACAAACCCCTTCTTCTATGGTATCACAATCACAAACGTGGTCACAGTATAAATATCATAACACTTGGAAAGCTTTGGTGGGGTTATCTCCCAATGGAAGTATCACGTTTGTATCCAAGTTATGGGCTGGTCGAGTGAGTGACAAAGAACTAACGAAAAAGTCTGGTCCCAGACGTTTAATGGCGCGTAACACAGTTACTTGTGACTTAACCAGACATTTCAACGTCAACGCCCGTCTAGTTAGTTAATAAAAAAAATTGAATTTTGATATCCACAAAAGAAGTTAAGTAGTCTACGTGTGCTGAAAATCCATAAGCATATATAATATGCTCCTGTAAAGTTTTTCATATATATTTATGCCCTGTTGGTCTAATGGCTATGACACTCATGCAAATGAGAGATCCAGGTTCAAATCCTGGACAGGGCTAGGAAAAACATAATTATCTTGTATCTACAACAACCAGGTAATAATGAGTATATGATAGCTATATATATAGCTATCATATACTCATAGGGGTAGTGTTAAATACATTCATCACTTTCATTTATAGATAGAGCACAACAATGCCTTGTCAAGAAAAGGCAGCTATATGTACTTGTTTGTCTTGACATTTCTCAAATCATCTTTTCAGAATAAGACTCACTAAAATTTTTCGCTTGCGAACCTAGGGGACCTTATGACACTCTCCCTTTATAATACCATAAGTATTGCGATCTTCTTCGGAACATGTAAGGATATTAATAGTGTTCCTATCATTTGTTATGCGGCAGAATACAGCATAAACTCGAAGGATAAAGTCAGCTTTTGTGCCAGATATTTTCTCTTTGTAAACAAACAAAATCTTTTTTAGTTCGGGAACACGCAACGATCCTAAGTCTTCCAAACCATTAACTGTTTTAGTATGAGGTAATAGTGCTTCAAAACTGATCCATATTGCACTCAAGTGCAGCCAAAAATAACAAAAATGTATAAATTTGTTAAGTAATTTGTGCACTTTCCGCTACAATTTCAAATGGTTCATAATAAACCTCGTTTTCATGTTGCGCTTTCATTTTGAGCCGCCACGGTTAATTGTGAACATGTGATATGGAAAAGAGCTTATTAATTAAGAGTTACTAAATTGGAAATAGTTAAATACATAATATAGCAAGACTACTTTTTTTCTTTTTTTAAATTTTTAGGTTTTTATCTAAATAAATAATTTCTTTCCTATTGGTAGTTATAATAGAATTTTTGCAACAACACAGATCTGGATTTTTCTAAACATTTTTGAATACATCGTACAAAAAAATGAAAATATAGATCGCCACTTCACGCCTGTAAAAGACTTTCGTTTCCTTTTCCTTTCAGTTTCCTTAGTCTGAAATCAACAGTTTTTTTTATGTAGCTATTTAAAAAAAACAATAATGTTATTAGCCAAAAAAAAACTGCTGTGGATTTTTTAAAAAGAAGAACCCGGTGCGTCACAAATCTGCTCAAATTTAACTTAAAAACTGGTTTATTTTGATGATTTTACTCAGCCAGATAGTGGTATAGGACGGGGGTTAGATTCAATGGAAATAAAAATGTGTCATACGTGATCATGGAATCAAAATGTTAGTAACAGTTAAGTACAAAATCATTTACAATGCTGTATGCTATAAAATGTGAATAACTTTTTGCAATATAATATACACAACAAAAAAAAAGAATATTAGTAACAGTTAAGTACAAAATCATTTACAATGCTGTATGCTATAAAATGTGAATAACTTTTTGCAATATTATAATATACACGACAAAAAATTGCAATTAAATAACCTTTCATAGAAGAGTTCGCCACGCAAACAAATTTTTAACCTTTTTCTCAAGGTTCTAGGCTTTTTATATTATTTTTTTATATGCAGAAAACACGTGCAAGTTACCAAAAATAGGGATATGACAGTAGTTTATTTAAAGCATCAAAATTTCCCTTGTCGCCGCCGCCGTCATTATTGTTTTTTTCGTCACCAGCGTGATCATCGTTGTTTTGTCACTTTCGTTGTCGTCGTTGTCGTCGTTGTTATTGCCGTCGTCAACGTGGTTATTATTGTCGTTACCGCCATTGTTGTTGGTGCTGTTGTAGCCGTGTGGTGCGTTTATTTCATGCCGTGAAAAAAAAATCATTCTGTTATGATGAAATATTCTTCATTACAACTTCGTTTGTCTTAACGTTATTTTTTCGTTGTCGCGTCAAACAACAATATCGAGATAGAATGATATTTTCCAGAACAAGGATTACAGCAAGTACGACAATAATGATTAACAGATTCCGTTCTTTGTCGTCATCGTCATCTGCATTTGGAACTAAAACAGAAATTTTGTTATCAGCTGGTTTATTCGTTAAGTTTAAAAGTTAAAATTTTACAATTGCGAAAATTATTTTAAACTGGCTGGTGGCTCGTGGAAAAAACCTTGGGTTCGCCCGTCCTTTTTATACCGCATTGCGTGCGTCTCGCTACTTGCGGTACTATTTTGCATGACAGACAGACGTATACGGGTATTATAATATAGACTAGTCGTTAACCCGTGGAAAATCCACGGGGTCGTCCGTCCTTTATGTATAGCATTTCGTGTTTCCGTAACAGGACGCGCCTTTCGCGGACACACAGACAGACGACGGCTATTATTAAAGAGATTAACGACGTAAATGTAGTGGTCTGGGAACAGTTAACGTGTCAACTCACCATATTTGGTGTACTCTACGTCAAGGTTCGGATCATTTCTAAAGTGTTGACATATTGGAAATCCTTTTGGTGGTTCAACATGTTTTTCCTGTGCTTCGTTTATAGTCATTGCCATTCCTAGAAAAAAATAGCTAACATAAATTGAATTATTGTTGGCTGTCAAGCATATTTAAATGTCCCGCAAAATTTAAGACTTAAACTACAAATTTCAACCCTGTTAACACCAGACCTTTTTGGTTTAGTGTAGCACAGGAGAGGCATAAAGTGCCCGAGGGACATAAATATAAACAGTTTCGGATTAAAAAATAATTTGATGATGCCAAGAGGGACAGATGACATCACATATGCCTAAAATAGGCCTTTTTCCCAATTTTGGAATAAATTTGAATTTCTCAAGCATTGACGTTTTAACTTTTATTTTTCTTGTCCAACAGATAATTCTTTTCAGTCGGCAGACTGTGGAATCGCGGCTTTTCCACACAAGGTGTACAGCGTTGACTTTAAGGTAAATTTCCACAAAAAGGAATGTAGTTGAATCAATTAATTATACTCGTTTAAGTGAAAACACATCTTCAGGTTCTTTTAAAAGACCAGAGATAAAAGCTCTAGTTTTAATTTTAATATAAATTAAAAAAAACAGAGTATAAGTAATAAAAATATTTTTCCAACCTTGCATTGAATGAAACTCAATATGGCAATGTAAAAACCATTTTCCCGGATTGTTTGATCTAAACCGAATCACAGCGTAAGCACCGGTTGGAATCATCAGCGTATCTTTCTGTGGGGGATTTACCAGATTTAATCCGGGAACGTTCCCATTCGTCCACGATTTGTTTTTCCACGTAGGATTGTTGCAAAAGTTTTTGGGTGTTCCACCACAATCAATGTCGCGATTTTGCGAGAGAAGCTGACCAGTCGTTGAGTTGTAGCCGCCATATCCCATCTTTAGCACGTGAAAACTATGACCATGCAAATGTATTGGATGATGCCTTGTAGCTCCTTTGCCGTGATTGGTCCATACCATTTGTATTGTTTTGTCATACGGAATGTCGATCTCATGCTGACAATAGCAAATTTTATCCACACCACACGATGCTTGATCGCAATTGAGATGTACATCGACATCTTCCGACTGGGTCAGCGAGCTGACACCTGGATGCTCAAATACTTTTCCGTTAATGTTCATCCCCCCTCCCTGAACAAAATTTAAAAAATATTCTTTCGAACTTCCCTTGAACGCTGGAATTTTCTCTCCTCCTTTGGAGCTCAACTGGTCTATGCGAACACATTGGGTATTGGACTCTTTAGGGTAATAAGAAAATTGACAATTCAAAACATCGCATTTCTTCGCAGCAGTACATTCCGTGCGATTTGTAGCAGGTTCCTTGGTAGAAGATGCATCATACCGTAATATCGCCTTTCCATAATGGTCGGTGAAGTCTACCTATATATGAAAATAAAACAAACGTCTGCATTATTAGATTTTAAGAGGTCCATGCATATTCTGCAGTTCTGATACACTATATTTAATATGCTGTAGTACTATTGCTAAGCTGGTTGAGAAGGTGTAGTTTTAACATTTGAAATACTTTTACAAACAAGTGTTTTTTTCCTTAAGGATATACATATTTGATTCTTTAAGTTTCCACCTTCCGAAAAATACAACACTCGCCCCAGGGTCGGATCCAGCATTTTTATTTAAGTAGGCTCAATAAAAAAATTCTAAATTCTTGATGATCAACGTCCCGTAGGGGCGTTTGCATTGCATCCCGAAGGGCGCAATCTGAAGCAACTGGGGGGTTATGGTTAAGGGGCTAATGCAACATCGACCCCAAGGCTTTTAATGCGCAAAAAAAGCAACCAGCGGTTGTATCATTTGCGCTACTCTGTGATTCGAAAGTGATTGCATTTTTATTGATGTTAGATCTGAAGGAAAATAAATTTTAAAATGACTTTCTATCGATTTATTAATCTCACTTAAAAAAAAAATCAACCCACATCCATTCCATCTGCTCGTATCCAGTAGTCTCCAACAGTCTGATTAGCGGTGATAATAAAGTCGAATCTCTCACCAGGATTGATAATAATTGATTCAAAGTTTCTCGCTTCCACTTCAAATCCATCGCTAGCTACCACCGTCAATATGTGGTTGTCAATGGATACTCGATACGGGTAAATCATGCCGGAACCGATCACCCGAAACCTGTATTTTTTGCCCTGTATAACATTGTAAGTCATCAATGGTGGTTGAAGCCATTTACCTACAACAATAGAGAACTCAAATAGTGGGATAGTGAAATTCTTGCAGGAGGATTGCGTAGCACGAAGCGTGGCTAGGTCGTTGTTGCAGATTACCGACAACAGTATACACCTGTGGAAAGGCTGAATTTGTAACTTTGTGACTTTGTCATGAAATATCGAACACTGGATGAAATATTTTTAATTGGTATAATTGATGTATTGATTTTCTCGCCCTTTCATTTTCCATAGTGGAAACAACTTGATTCTGGAAAGCGCAAGTAAAGTGCGTTTTAAACAAGTTTATTTACTTAAATGACGAAAATTTCATTTTACGCTCTTAACATATAACTACATCACTTAACATTGTTTTTTTTATATTTTTTTATTTTTGTTTTTTTTTCTTATGTAATAATCACAATCAGGCTTACAGTATGTTATGCTATTGAAACAAATTAAAACCTTAAACGTTGCGTTATGAGCTATATGGATAAGATGGAATGGTCTTGTTTTTAGCCTTAAAAGAACAGCAACAAAACAAAGGGTATAAGGCTAAAATATTTACAACCCACAATCCATAAGAAAAAACACACATCAGAAGGATTCACCAAGGCTGGGAAATATGCTAAGCATATGCGTCCCTTCTTATCTGAACCCCCCTCTCCTTATCTGAACCTTAGTATGCTTATAAAAAACTTGTGGAACTCCAATAAAGTTATCATTATCGGAACATTTCTAGAGTTGTTCATAATTCACCTTGGGTAGTAATAAATTGCATAACTAGCTATACCCGTGTGTTCGTCTTTGTACCTCCCTCTTCCTTCGATCAAAGTAGATTTATATATAAGTGGCGCGAAAAATACTCCGTCCAACGTTTTAGGATGCACAAAACCAGGCTGACTTTTAAAATTTGCGTAGATCATCTTTCCATGCAACTAAAAAATATATTTCAATGTAAAGAAAAACACTAACAAATAGCCACTTAAAACATCTATAAAGAGATCAAACTTATAATAATAATTCCGCCCTGCAATATTCCGACTCCCAAAATTTTCGCCCCCATTATTTTTCGCTCTCAATATTCTCCCCTTCAATATTCTCCGCCCCAATATTCTTCGCCTCGCCGCCCCGTCATAGCAAGTTTATGTTGGTCAGCTTTTTGTTATTTTAGGAATAATTTCTTGCGAAATCTAACATATTTATTGTGATAGGCAACAAGTTGAGCACTTTTTACAAGTAAATTATTGGACACAACCATATAGAGTGCTTACATTAGCGCACTTTATCAGGCGTATACCCTTCACAAAAAACTTAATCGTCCAGCTAAAACAATCGCTCAGCAGTTTTATTTTGCGGAATAACTTTTTGTGAAACTTGCTAAATTGTAAGTTTAGGCAAAAGCCTGTCATTACAAAATTAATTGCGATGAAAAAATAAACTACAAGTATCACAGCTTATTAAACTTTAGGTTTTGCGAAAGTTTATATTACAGTAAAAGGCGTAGCTACCTAATTGCAGTATGAGAAAGATTATTTGAAAACGTTGTTGCAGTCAACTTTGTTTGACTCTTTCACTACTTGCAGCTGAGTAAAGTCAGATTGTTGAAGATAAAAGAAAAATAAATAATACTGTTTAAGACAAAACGCTCCTATGCCAAACTGAGTAATAAAGCTAGCTAGCTAGCTTCTTTCCAAATCTACGTTTATAGCCTAAATCTTTAAATTAGGTTGTTAGAGGTAGCTAGCTAACGGCCGCCACAACCCCAGGTGCAGCTTAGTAAAAATTAGATTGACGCTGACATATAGCACAAAAATAAATAACGTTGGTTAGGATAAAAAAGCTCTTATAACAAAGTGAATAAAAATCTTAAAAAAATAGTTCTAGCCCGGCTTGATAAAATGAATTTATTTTGCGCTTGTATATTCATTTTTCTTATCTATTATTAAGAACTGCAAGTTTATTACTTCATTTTATCTACTTTTACGCATAACTAGATGTGTACTAACATTTACACAAGACAGGCAGGTGATGTCTTCAGTGAGACTTGACCAAGCGGGGTCAGTGCAGTAAAACTAACCCTTAAAATCTACTAAAACGCTTAAGATTTTAGGGTGGCGAGACAACCTTAACTTTGTCAAAGTGTGGACGCTTTTACCAAAAAAAGTGAGCTTTTTGCGCTATAGTGGAAAATACAGTCAAATGAAAAGGAGCCTTAATGCCGAATGATGCGACTTTATTACCTCGCTAGAATGTGCGTGAAACCAATCAGAAACGTGCATAATTTTATCTTCGATATCATTGGTTGGATTATTTTTCGTTTTTATGATAAGTGCACCATACAAGCCGTCTACACGTTGGCCACCAATATGCGAATGGTACCAAAACGTACCTTGCGGATATGCCTATAAAATAAAAGCGCATACACACAAAGATAGCACTTTTAACGGGAAGGCTTTTACTGAGAACACTTTTAAGGATAACATTATTAAGGAACACAACTTGAAGGAGACTGCTTTTAACAAGAATTCTTATAACAACAATTTAAGGAGAGTACTTTTAATTACAACGCGTTTATGGAGAACACTTTTAAGAGAAACACTTTTGAGGGGAACACTTTTAAGTAGAACACTTCTGAGGGAAACGTTTTAAAAGGAGAGTACTTTTAATTACAACGCTTTTAAGGAGAACACTTTTAAGGGGAACACTTTTAAGAGGAACACTTTTATGGAGAACATTTTTAATATGAACATTTTAAGGGAAACAATTTTAAAGAAAGCAATTTTAAGGAGAACACTTTTAAGTGAAACACTTTGATAGTTAGTGGTGTGGTGCTGAAAGACACTAATCTCACTTTTAACTTAGTGCCATAGTTACAGTTACTCTTCTGTGTCTGATTAGCTAAAACGTTGAAAAAAATTTTCTATAGCTATAAAATTAAGATACCTTGGGCCGTCCTTAAAAAAATATTCGTTTTCCGTTTTCCGACCGACCTTTGCAATTTCTCGCCGACCACAAAAAGTTTGGGTCGGGATTTTTCAACATTCTTTTTTCCCCCAGTATTTCGCCGATTTCCGACCCAAAAACAGTTAAACTACCGACTCAAATTATTTTTCCATAAAGTATAAGTATAGTTAAATAAAAATATAGCAAACAAATCGCTAAGCGAATGAATAATCAAAACAACAGATTACGCCGTGATAGCGCACTTCAAGCGGCTACCATATTTGTTTATATGTATCGGTACCGTATGTATTTACGCTGACGTGTTTCAAGTTAGTAAATACATTAACCAAGAACATATTAGTACGGATAACTAAATATATGAAGCTCTAGCTTACCCGTCGCCCAGTTTACTGCGATCTCGTTGTTCTATAAACATATTGGTCATCTTTTTTGACGTACAAACCGTGCTGGATACACGGGGACTAAGAACGACAACAAAAAGCAGTTCTGAAGTGTAGCGATTGTAATGTGCATGTCCCGGAGGTACAAAAAAAACCCAGCGTAATACAGTAAAGCGAGGCTCACCAGAAGACCAGAGTAGACAGTAAAATCATATTTTTTTTGTCTGAAGAAAAAGGTAAAGAAAAAAATCTGCCGACCGACCGACCGACCCTACAACAAAACTACGAGTCGGAAAACGGCAAACCAACAATTAATTAAGGACGGCCTTAGTGAAACGATTATATATATTATACTTTTGAGCGCAGAAAAATATTAGTATATGCTCAAACAGTTTAAATGGTCAAGTCAAATCTTACTGATTTTAGCCTGGTACTTAGCCATGCACCAGTCTAAGACTTAAACCAAAAATACAGATACATACCTTAAAATCATAAGTAAATTTCTGTCCAGGTCCAATTGGGCATTGTGTGATGAATGCCACGCCATCCATGAAAGGTGTATTTCGTTGATGTAAACCATGCCAATGAATTGTAATAGATTCACTTAGTAAATGGTTACGCACGTGTATAATCAATCGCTGACCTTCATACACGATAATGGGTGGACCTGGTATAGTATTATTGACAGCTATGACAGATCTGTGGTAACCATCCATTGTAATCACCTCCTCCATGGGCACCTAATGGTAGATTTAGATACCTATAACTGCAATTTAATTTTCTAATTTTTCATTTCTTTGTTTTCTTTCTATCCTTTTTGTTTCATATTTTTTTATCGGTGGAAAAAAGGGGAAAAGTGAGTAATTTTGTGTGGGCGATATAAAGATTTCCTCCGACGAGAACTTTACCACCGGCCTATTTTTCATTAAAATTTTCTAATTTTGTTCCTTCTTAAGTCAAATGAACTAATTGTCATTATAAATGAACTTTAATGATGATGGGATAGAAAAAAATAACAAAGAAGAAAATATACACCGAAGTCTTCTTTCTAAACAACTAATTAATTAAGAATTTTTTTACTTTACTAAGCCCAACCTTTAGTGGAGTAATAACTAATTACTGGTTCTATGCGTTGGTTCCCCAAATTTTCCCCGATTATTAATTTTGCCTTCATTTTAAACTTTTAAATGACGGTTATTATATAGTTTCAGTTATTTTAAAAAGGACACTATTGCGTACATTCTGATTGGTTGAAATTTTTACTTACAGAAGTAAAAGGCGGTTTAAATTTTCTGCAAGGGAATTATTTAAAATCAAATAAAAGAATAACAACCCAATAAACTTGACACAAACAGATTTTTTACGGCTATTCCCCGGACACATATTGTCGTTGAATTCGTTTCGTTGACATCCGCTGTAGATTGACATAATTTTTTTAACATTAAGATAATTCCGTGGTTGCATATATTAAGTTATAAAGAAAAGTAAGGCAAGATCACATGGTTTTTACGAAATAAAAATGCAACTAACAAACCGGTGCTTCTTTTGCAACATCGTTAAATTTAAACAAACTTCCATTTTCAGCGACAACACGAACATTTTTCCACGTCATTGTAAGCCTTTCATCAATAGTCAACCAATACTCGCAAACACTCTCAGATGGAGAGCATTCCTTGCTATAAACGGTCGTTATACCAATTGCGATGCATACTATCCAAAGAAATTTAAGATGGAGAGACATTCCTTTTGCTATCTAATTCCTTTATGACGTCTAAAAATCAGTAAATTTAGGGAAATGATTGACAAATTGAAAAGTACACACTAAACATGAATCAGACGTTTAATCAGAGGTTTAAAAGGATCGAAGTCAAATGTTAATCCATGAGTGTTCGGGAAGAAAGCCGTTATAAAAGACTTACAAGGACAAGGAAAAAGTATCTGGATGACTTTGGGACATTTTGTGAGATTGTTAGTGTGTCTTGCGCATTAGGTAAATTTTGGTACGGTACCTTCGCCAAAAAAATTGAGAGAAAAAATTGATAATAAACGCTTTTTCTTTATATAAGAGACAAGTTTTTATAGAAGAGGAGAACTGCGTTGCGACACGGCTGCTGAATAAAAGTTCATCATGAGTGTTGATTTTAAAGACCAGACTGACTAGCTTGATCGCCTGCTCCCTAAAAAAATCCCACTATAATCTTGTTTACGTTTTTGTGAGTGCTGAAACGGATGGCTAAATTAAAAAACAATGGGATATATTTCTCTTTATTGTGATGGTCACGGGTCAATATGCACAAAGTAATTCGAAGAAGTTGAAGATCAAAATAGCAAAAATATTGAACAACATGTGAACAACATGTGAACAACATGTGAACAACATGTGAACAACATGTGAACAACATGTGAACAACATGTGAACAACATGTGAACAACATGTGAACAACATGTGAACAACATGTGAACAACATGTGAAGAACATTATTTTTATTATTTTATACTACTAAACTTACTAAAAAATTGCGAGCGAAGATAAAGCTTTAGGCTTGGTTTTCACCTTGCACTAAAGAGCACTAAAGAGCGATAGAAATTGAGCACTAAAGAGCACTGGAAAATGAGCGTCTGTTTTAAAGTGATTAACACTATAAGAGAAAAATACTTAAGGATACGGTAACCCCCTGAGACACATACTCAGTATATTTAAAATATCCCCTCTGCTCGCTATATTAACCCTAGCAAATATATATATTCTGAAAGCCGAATAAATTATCTCTAGAATGAGGATAAAATATTTTCGTAAAAAAAAATTATATACAAAAATTCACCCACTCAAAACAACACGTGGTTCCAAAAATATAGCATATTTTGTGTTACAATAGCTGTTTTATGACTGATTTATCTATTTTTAAGCATGATAGATCAATAACTCGATATTTCCTCACTTTCTGCGTTAGAAAAAGCAAAGTTTTGTAGCCAAAGATATAATTGTCGCAACAAACTTGTTTTCGTACAATTTCGACAAGATGGAGGGGAGTGTTCGACAAAAATATATACCGTTACGACTCAAAATTTTATTTCGAGAAAAAGCAAATCAAAGACCTTTGCTTTTACCTGCAAGAATCATGGTTACACCCACTTAAACGTTATGAATAATTAATAACTCATGAATATTTTATTTAAAATTAAAGGTAAAGTGTTTTCGCAGAACTTTGGGTCTTGTTATTGTTAAACAGACAACAGGATAACATAACATACCAGGATAAAAACGAAAAAAATAAATAAATAAATTAAAAAGGTATAGATGGTAAATAATAATATATTTGTATAGATTATTAAAGTGTGAATGTTTCCTATGTTATATGTAGAGATGCAATTTTTTATTCGTTCTGCATAACTCTCTTTAATTATTATACAGAATAAATATATTTGAGGAATTTTAAACTTTGAGCACACTATTGAAAACACTAAAAGATAAAGAAGATTTTTCTTCATTTTATCCCTCTTAACAATAAATATTTTTGATTCTTTTTTAAAAATAAGGAAAATATGCCAAAGAATCAAAATTAAAAAAAATAATTTTTTTAAAAAAAATGACCCTGAAGGGGGTTACCGTATCCTTAATATAAGATCTCTTTTGAGCATGGAACGTAGAAGAAGAACTCTATTTCGTCATTTGGAAATCATATTCTGTACAAAATACTTCTGCACGAATGTCGGCACCTTTGATCTCAGAAGAAAACAATGAAACGAGCACTAGAATCTTAGTGCTCGTTATCGAAAATTTTTGATAACAGCACTAAGCCTTAGTGCTTGTTAGTGCTCTAAAAACAGGACTAATGAGCGACAATGAGCACTAACGAGCGTTAAAACTGATTCTCACTTTTGAAAAAAACACGAGATATCGCTCGTTAGTGGTCTTTAGTGGTCTTTAGTGACAGGTGAGAAGTAAGCTTTAAGGAATAAAGATGAAGCCACCACAATGCGCGTTCGATTTGTTATTGAATGTTTCCGGTCTGTATATTTATTCAAATTTGACGCCATCTCATAATAACAAACTTTATCGTTTGAAGTTGATAGTATGGTGTGGAAAAGGGACTCAAGCATGAAAAAAATATTGTTGTTGGTCATGACAGATATTTCTTTACTTCAAAGAAGTTTAAACGAGGGTTATAAAATGCTGTTACTACTATTGTACGTAAAATATTCTTGGTTATCTGGAGTCAAAAATTTAATTTTTGATATTTACTGGTAAGTACATCTAAAACCTACTTATTTTGACCCCATACAACCATGAAATTTCTGTAAAAACGTTGCCAGGATGATATTTGGATACTTAGTTGTGAAATAGTTATTTATTTGTTATCATAGTAGTTACCTTAGTAGATTTTACGATACAAAATCACAAAAAAAATTTCTCCCGCTTAAAATTTTTTTTCTGGTTGCCATTTTCTGCTCGCCTCTCCTTTGACTTCAAAAATTATTATATTCAAAAAATGTTTAAAGATGTTTGTAAGCCCGTTATTAGATGCCGAACAAAAATACGCCATCACCGAAATAAATCACTGTCGTTTAGAGTGTCAAAAAATTACACAATATCTTATACTATAAATTTGCTTATATATTTATTATTATACTAGTATTTAGTCCCGTGGAAAAATCCACTATAGATACCGAATAAAAAAACAGCGAAATAGTGAGCGAAATTAACCATAAAATTTATTGTTCTTTTCGTCAAAACGTTTTGTTGTTAATTCCATAGCGGGAATAAATAAAACCAATATGTTTTTCATATAACAGTAGACAATAGACACGTGCTTAAGGGAATAATAAAAATTAATTACCCGTGACTTTTGTGTAATAAAGTTTACATCATTACACAAAGGCTTTTATGAGAACAATAAAATAAATTAATTTGAAAAAGCACACAAAAGACAGAATAAAAATAAAAGTTTAGCAAAAGTGACATGTTGTCGCAGCTGTTTCTTTAGAAAAAACAACACATCCACTTTGCCTGTTACAGACACACGGAACTGGCGTATTATTATATAGATTAGTATTTAGTCCCGTGGAAAAATCCACTATAGATACTGAATAAAAATACAGCGAAACACTGGGCGAAATTAACCATAAAATTCATTGTTCTTTTCGTCAAAACGTTTTGTTGTTAATTTCATTCAAGCGGGAATAAATAAAACCAATATGTTTTTCATATAACAGTAGACAATAGACACGTGCTTAAGGGAATACTAAAAATTAATTACCCGTTACTTTTGTGTAATAAAGTTTACATCATTACACAAAGTATTTTATGAGAACAATATAATAAATAAACCGTGACTTTTTTAAAACAAAAATTTTAAATCAATTTCAAAAAGCACACAAAAGTTTAGCAAAAGTGACATGTTACCGCGGCTGTTTCTTTAGAAAAAACAACACATCCACTTTGCCTGTTACAGACGCACGGAACTGGCGTATTATTATATAGATATTTAGGCCCGTGGAGAAATCCACTATAGATACCAAATAAAAAAACAGCAAAATAGTGAGCAAATTTAACCATAAAATTCATTTTTCTTTTCGTCAAAACGTTTTGTTGTTAATTCCATTGAAGCGGGAATAAATAAAACCAATATGTTTTTCATATAACAGTAGACAATAGACACGTGCTTAAGGGACTAATAAAAATTAATTACCCGTGACTTTTGTGTAATAAAGTTTACATAATTACACAAAGGTTTTTATGAGAACAATAAAATAAATTAACCGTGACTTTTTAAAAACAAAAATAATTTTAAATCAATTTCAAAAAGCACACAAAAGACAGAATAAAAATAAAAGTTTAGCAAAAGTGACACGTTACCGCGGCTGTTTCTTTAGAAAAAACAACACTTCCACCTTGCCTGTTACAGACACACGGAACTGGCGTATTATTATATAGATATTTTCCACTTGATATTAATTATTCTGCTTATTCACTTCGGCATTTGTGTAAACACGTGCAGGCAATTTAAAGAATTTCCGTTTTGTGTTTACTTCTTTTTTTTTTACGTTCCAATTCGTTTATTTACTAATCTCTACAAACTTTTTTTTTATAAGAAACACGCTTATAAGAAACTTGAGGCTCAAAATTTGAAAATATTAAGAAATTTAACTTGGCTCAGTTTCTTAAGCTCCTCTAGACCATAAACTTAATCATCAGAATCAGCTTTTACTGGACTTAGGGAATGTAAAACTGCAAACAAAGCTTTTGAACATTTGATGGATGTCCTGTACAGGGGGTTAATGACCTACTAAGTTAAGAAACTGTTAAGAAACTGTTAAGAAACTGTTTAGAAACTTTTAGCCTCAAAATCAGAAAAAAATAAGAAACTTGAGCCTCAGTAGCCAAAACTGGTTTCTTATAAAAAAAAGTGTGTATTAATTATATGTTAGAACCGTTTTTGCGGTGTTGTAGACACGGCCTTCTTCTTACGTTCTTACATGAGAGCCTGCCTTCAAAGACATAATTTAAGATCACCTTGCCATCATAAATTTTATATAACTTTCACGCCCTCACCCATATTACATCTGAACTCTTCCACTCCCACATATTACAAGTTTTAAATGGCAAAAAATGACACCAGAGCACATTAAGATCATCATCAATTAAAAAGCGGCAATTAGTGGCATGATTAATACATTTAGTTGCAAAAATCGAAAGTTGCTGCCACAAAAACAAAAAAGTTAAATGATATATAAATATAAAATAAAATTTACTAATTTGCTATTCACATTTTGCCTACCTCACATGCACACACATATACATACTGCAGCAACTGAACAACTACAAACCTTACAAACATATAAAACAGAAGTCCCTAATGGACATTTAAACAACCAATTAAAAAGTAACACAATAGAACAATAAACTGTGACATCACATCACAACATAGACTGGACACTGAACACACTTAACACAAATAACAACATAAAAATAGACTATTAAAGGTACAAACACACATAGAAAAATCTAAAGTACTGCACACACATAAACATATGAAAAACGAAACTGCCATTGACGCAGTAAGAGTTGTTCACCACAATCCACTTCAGTTCAAATTCAAAAACCGTGCCAATCCTCGAATTGGCGAGTTTTTCATGCCTTTATTAGAGGCATCAAAAACTCGCCATACGCGGAAAAATTGACAACTCGCGACCATATACGCTTCGTGACAAGTAACGCTGTACCATATCTCTTTAATAATAGCCGTATTCCGTCTGTCTGTTTGTGAGCGAGAAAAAGTTGTGTTACGGACACACGAAATATGCGATGAATAAAGGACGGGCGACCCCGTGGATTTGTCCACGGGTTAACGGCTAGTCTCTTTAATAATAGCCGTATTTTGTCTGTCTGTCTGTCCGCAAAACACGTGTCCTGTTACGGAAACACGAAATTTTTAAAATTCGCACCAATACCAAATGCGATTTATTTTTACCGACTTTGTTTTGACCGACCGACGGCTGATTCTTTAAAAAAACAATCCAAGATTTTCGCGACCGGACGAAAGCCATTTCGATTTTGAAAGTGGTCGCGTAAAAGGTTTGTAGGCCTGTTTGACCTTTTTGTCTTCTGAAAGCTTCATATTTTTGTAATATTTGTTTTCTGTTTGTTTTCAATGTTAAGATAAATATATTGTCACGTTTTTTAGCCACGTACAGATATTAAACGCACCAGTTTTAGGATTTTTGGCTAGGAACGAAGATTTTGAAGGCTAGCTACCTAGCTTAAAAACTTACTGATTACTATTTTGTATGGTATAAGAGCTTTTTATCCTAGCCAACATTTATTTTTATGTTGAGGCTGTGGCTATTTAGCTAGCTCCTTAGCTATATCTTTGGCTAAAAAGTGAAAGTATAAAAATGCAGTTTGGCTACAACAATATTCTTAAGCAATAGTTTTTATGCTAAATGCAGTTAGCTAGGTAGCTACATCTTTTATTATGTTCCTGAAAACTTTTTTGCAAATAAAATGGCTGAGTGATTGTTTTAACTGGACGGGTAATGACAGGCTGTTCCAGGCTGTGTTTTTATTTAAGTCGCGATGAAGTTTTTTTTAAAATGGTGTTACGCCTATACTCATGTGCGACACGGTTTACCTGTACTAAAAGCTCAGTCCAGTGTTAGCAATGGGCTGTTTCCTGTTTTTCTGTTTAACCTTGCGATAACGTTTTTTTCAGAAAATAGTATTACACCTATATGGATGTGCCACATCGTTTACCTGTACTAAGTGCTCAGCTTGGAGTAATATTTTTTTTGAGCATTCACCGGGAACATTCCCTGAAAAATAAAAAAGTTTGGCCAGCTGTTTTTGCTATGATGGGGTAACAACGAATTGTAATCTGCCTTTTTATTAATGCTTAAGTTATATACGTACTATATAGCTGTACTAAAGCGCTTTACTTGAATGTGTGGCACAGTTGACGGTTCTTATTAATCACTCATCCGGGCGTTCAACACCGGGTAACACAGTTACTTGTGGCTTAACCCGGCTTTTCAATGAGTGTATCCTGTGTTTTGTAAAACAAAGCTGCAATACAGTTGTTTTGAAAAGCGTATTAAGCCTAAACGCATGTGCGACACGGTTTACCTGTACTAAGCGCTTAGTCCAGTGTCACGAATTTGTTAACGTTTACTGACACTTATTTCGCAAAGTAAAATAATATTGACCAATTGTTTTTGCTATGTCGGGGTAATAACGGGTTGTAAACTGTGTTTTTATTTCAGCTTTTTCTTTAAGAACTTGAACGTTTGGAAGTGATGAGATTGGTTTTGGCGTGAATTTTGTTTGCTTCTACGTTAATAACCTTTATAATATTACCATTTGGCATAATACAAGAAATCAGACTTTTTTTGCTTGGACCACATTTAGAAATACCATTTCTGTGGTAACTCCCAAAATAGGATTTTAAACATTTTTAATGAAAATTATTAGCATAAGAGACGAGCCTAGCACAATAGAAATTTAAAATATGTTTCTCCTTCCCTGTTTATATTCCCTAGGTATATGCTATATTTGTTGATATCTTACCATATTGTCGGTGTTCTTTATTCTATCTCAGATCTTTAAAATGAGGATTTTAATTAAGATGTATTTATTCTTCAATACACGTAATAGTTAATAGTAATCCTTTCTTATGCCTCGTTGCATAATATAGCGCCATGGACAAATATAACACAAAAAATAGTATGAATGACAGAGACAACATGAACTTATAGGAAATAAAATGTTATGCAAAGTATTTTTAACCCTATTCGGTCCAGTGTTTTCTCAAACATATTATTATTGACAAACCTAGTAAAACTAAAATATTGCTTTTTGCCACCTCCAAAAACTGTCTAAAGATGCTTCATTTTCTAACAAAGATAAACATAGTCATAGTGAATCATAGTAAACAAAAAAAGCATGCTTAAAATGATACATCAAAATATTAATTTTTGTGCAGCCACTTAAGAAGTACCACTATCACGCTAAATGGTTGTAATATATTTCATGTTATATATAGTTCTTTCTCCCATAGCCAAAAAACAAGAGTTACATCTTCTTTGATATTTTTCCTACAGCTCACAATGTCTCATAATTAAAATTCCTTGCATGATTTTTCAAGTCAAAGAAATATATACTTACGAGTAAACACTGCTTCATACGAAGGTAATACTCGTTCAGTTTCTCTTTCGTGACATAAGTTTCCTGTATCCGTTTATTTACTTAGAAAAAAATAATATTTTCAAAGGTCTAGTAAAACAAACGAAGAAACAATATAAAAAAAACACAACAAACTTTCAAAGGCTGCAATACGGTGAAGTAAGTCTCATGACGTTATGAATTAATTCAGAGAGCTTGTTATTATTGATTAACTAGTTATTTAAACCAGTGGAATAATCCACTAATTATCTTTTTAAAATTTATTTATGTTTTATATCACAAAGTGCTGTTGTCAATTTCAATAAAAAAGTACGAACAATGAATTAAAACTTTTGAACAAAATTGACAACTATAATAACAACGTTAATTGCCTGTGACTTTACTCGTATAACAACTTATAACAAAGCTCCCGCCACGGTAAATTTAAATTCGCATGCAATAAAATTCCCAACTAATGAAATCACTTTATTTTTTCACTTGATTTGTTTTAGTCAATCAAAATCGTCAACAAAACGTTTATAAAATACAGAACATTTTTATAGGGGATATACTATAGACGCTTTTAAAAAAAATGCAAAGAATATAATCCACTTTGCCTGTTACAGACAGACAGACAGACACACTTAGCGTATTATTATATAGAAGTTATTAAAACCCGTGGAAGAATCCACTGAAATTAGTGTGCTTCTTATCACAATAATGTTTGTTGATAATTTCATTAAGAACGCTGAAAAAAAAACGTTTTAAACGAAATCCCGTTGAGGAATCCACTCAAAAGCATTTAAAATGTTTTGTATGCTTCTTATCACAAAATGATTTGTTGTCAATTTCATTTAAAAGACACAAATAAAACCTTTGAACGAAATGGACAACAATAATAACAACGTTAATTGCCTGTGACTTTGCCTGTACAATAATTTATAACAAAGCACTCGTAAATTTACAGTAAATTTAATTTAGCATGCAATAAAATTCCCAACTAAATGAAATTACTTTATTTTAACACATGAGTTGTTTTCCACTTGAAAAACCTTTTTATAAATTTATTATGCATATGACAAAACGGTTTGTTATTAATTTAAACGCAAATAAAACGTTTTAAACAACAACAGTAACAATGTTTATTGCCCGCGACTTTCCCGTACATTAAGTTATAACAAAGCAATTATAGTGGTTTAAAAACCCGTCACGGTAAATTTAAATTATCATACAATAAAATTTTCCAGCTAACTAATTCGTTTTATATATCACATGATTTGTTTTAGCCAATTAAAAATGTAAACAAAAAGTTCATAAAATACACAAACAGAGGATGTCTGTCTGTCTGTCTGTCTGTCTGTCTGTCTGTCTGTCTGTCTGTCTGTCTGTCTGTCTGTCTGTCTGTCTGTCTGTCTGTCTGTCTGTCTGTCTGTCTGTCTGTCTGTCTGTCTGTCTGTCTGTCTGTCTGTCTGTCTGTCTGTCTGTCTGTCTGTCTGTCTGTCTGTCTGTCTGTCTGTCTGTCTGTCTGTCTGTCTGTCTGTCTGTCTGTCTGTCTGTCTGTCTGTCTGTCTGTCTGTCTGTCTGTCTGTCTGTCTGTCTGTCTGTCTGTCTGTCTGTCTGTCTGTCTGTCTGTCTGTCTGTCTGTCTGTCTGTCTGTCTGTCTGTCTGTCTGTCTGTCTGTCTGTCTGTCTGTCTGTCTGTCTGTCTGTCTGTCTGTCTGTCTGTCTGTCTGTCTGTCTGTCTGTCTGTCTGTCTGTCTGTCTGTCTGTCTGTCTGTCTGTCTGTCTGTCTGTCTGTCTGTCTGTCTGTCTGTCTGTCTGTCTGTCTGTCTGTCTGTCTGTCTGTCTGTCTGTCTGTCTGTCTGTCTGTCTGTCTGTCTGTCTGTCTGTCTGTCTGTCTGTCTGTCTGTCTGTCTGTCTGTCTGTCTGTCTGTCTGTCTGTCTGTCTGTCTGTCTGTCTGTCTGTCTGTCTGTCTGTCTGTCTGTCTGTCTGTCTGTCATGAAATAAACAAAAACATCAGTAACGAATCTTATAGTTAATAGACGTATTTCCATATCAACTTGTTTCCACGAAATATGCATGCGAAAATGCAGAATAACATGAAAACGAGATTAGTTATGAGCAAACTTAATTTTTGCCTCATCTTTCAGTAAGCAGCTCTGTCACTATCACAAAGATTTGTCTATTTACAACTTTTACTTGGATATTTTAAATAACGATGAATAGAGGAGAGTAGTAGCAGTATAACAAAAAAAAGGAAAATTTCCCGTGGTTTTGAGTGTGCAGCCGTTGGATGTGGTAGCACTTATTATGATAGCAACGAAAAAAACAACAAGGCGACAGTATATAGCATAGGTACGAAGAATCAGGTCTGCTTTTGTACCTGATGTTTTTTCTTTATAAACAAAAAGTATACTTTTTAAATCAGTTACACGTAATGCCCCTAAGTCTTCAAGACTTAGGGGCATTAAAAAATTATTTTTTCTGGAAGTAATGACTGAAATTGCTCCATATTTCCAACTGACAAACAGTAAACTAGGTTAAAAGCAGATACTTTCGCCGTAAAAATTTGAATTGGCTCATAATTAATCTCGTTTTCATGTATTCGGCATGTTGGTATGTATATTCCGCGGAACGAAAATGGATATGGAAATAGGTCTCTTGAATCCTACTTATCAACTAATCTGTACGCTACGTCACTCGGCTGTAACGTAGAGGGATCCTTCTAGTTAGTGATTTGGCTTGCTAGAAAAGACCCTTTTAGAAATATCCGGATGTGTTGCAGAGCTTCATCATTGAGCTAGTAAAAAAACTTTCATGCATTCTTTTCTAAATCAAGTTTTAATATTTTATGTCTCAAGATTACTACGGCTATATACATATTTGTAAATATTGAATTGAATTTATTTTAACCGAAGGCGCGATAAAGCGCTTCTCCTGAATGTGTGTTCAACGCTGGGGCAGATAGTTACTTGTGGCTTAACCCGAGAGATAGTATTATATTCCTTCTGAGACAAAGTGTTAGCCCTCAAAGAAAATCGTTGGTATCGATGAATCTCCACATCTAGCGTAGTGATAGTCTATGTAAACATCTGCGAACGAGTGTTAACTATCGACGCAAATCGTTGATATCGATGAATCACCGTCATAATAAGACTGCTGGAGTATAAGTCCTTATTATTTTTCAAAAAATATTTGCGCATTAACCCTCAAATTCAAATCGTTAAGATCACTGACTCTCCACCTCCCCAGTAGTCCTTCGATAATCGATAGTCGATGTGAATGTCTGTGAACGAGCGTTAATCCTCGAAGAAAATCGTTTATATTGGTGAATCTCCACCTCTACCCTAGTCCTTTGATATCCTTCTAGTACAATCTTTCCGCGCATGCGCAAATAAATTCGGAAAATTTAACGGCATCCGACAAAATCTGCGCATGCGCAAAACTTCAACGCTAACCGACAAGTTTATTAAGGGAAATCCCCTAATTCAAAAACTGTCCGTAGGTTTTAAAAAGTATTGATAAAAAATTTTTGTATAAATAAATGACCGTCTCGGAATTGTCCAGAGAAATAATAAGTCCATCTCAAAAATCTATAATAAAGATGAATACAAGAACCGTTAAAGAATTACGTGCAATAACAAAGAGTCGCGGTTTGACTCGTTACTCTAGGCTACTCAAGGCTGATCTTATCTCCTTATTGGAAACACCTTTGGAATTGTACAACAGAGCTTTTGAGAGGTATCCCTAGCGCCTCAGGTATGTTCTGGATATATTCAAGACGCAGGAAATGTGCAACAGAGGTGTTGAAGAGTCTCTTTTTATGATAAGGTATGTCTCAGATCGTTTTTTTACTCAAGAGATGTGCGCCATAGCTGTTGAAGTGGCTCTCCCCCGTGCATCAAGCATTTCCCGGAACATCTCAAGACTAAGGAAATGTGTAGCAAGGCAGTTGAATATGATGTCAATATGCTCAAATATGTTCCGGACTGGTTTGTTACTCAGGATATGTGTTGGGGGGTTGGGGTTGAATCTGAATTACTCGATGCCTATCGGCAGCGAAAGCGGAGAAGGTTAAAATTAAAAATGAATTGATGCCATTGGCATGGCATCCAGATAGATTTTGGAATTGGTGTATGACGGAGGACGAAAAGCAAGAGATTTCAAAATTATGGGAGTAAAAAATGTATTGTTAAAATTGTGTAAAAAAAATATAAATAAATAAGTAGATTCGAAATAATTAAAAATATGTGGGGAATATTTTTTATCAGCGCCGGGGTCTCTTTCTCAGTATTTGCGATGGCCCTCATGGGCATCACTGAAAAAGATAAAGAATTGATTGAAGAACTAAAGGGTCAGGTTTATGAATTTGAAAACAAGGAGATTGAAGAACTAAGGTCTAGAGTCGGTTATTTTCAAGAGTAATATATATATTATCTGATATTTCTTGGGAAAAAAAATATAAGATAAAAACGATGAAAGAACAATGCAATGATTGTGAATTTCTACTTGATAAATATGATAGGTGTAAATGTGGGAAAAAACTTGTGGTGAAATGTAAAAATTTATGTTGGCGTTGTTGTCAGGAATACACTTTATATAACGATGGTTTTTGTAAGTGTTTGAGCAAAGTTGATTAACTATGTTATTATAAATGACACAGTTAAAGGAGCTGTGGAAAAAAGCTAAGGAGCAAGGTATAAAGGGTTATTCAGGGTTGAATAAGGATGATCTCATCCTAGCGCTGAAGGGTAAGCCTGTACCGAAGAAACCGAAGAAACTACGTAAAAATCAAGTAACTAGAGAAACTCAGACTGATTTTCCGCCCTGTAACGAGTGCCGACTTCTGGCTTTAGTTACACACTTGAGCTTGAGAAGCTTGAAAAGCTTGAAAAGCTTGAAAGCAGAGCAGCGCAAGGTGATCTACGATGGTGATATAGAGATCGATGCTGATACTGGTGAAGTGCTAGGATACGAGGTTGCCTATGGGAGATAATGATTTGGAACTTGTTCCGCGTTGAATGGAAATGCATTTTATGAATACTTTGGTGGATCTTCATAGGCTATGTGACATTGACAGGTGGGGTATCGGAATTGCGGGCGATTTGCTGTAAAAAGTCATGCTTTCCTTGTTTTCTACCTTCAGCTAATATGGCTTCACGTTGCTCGGCAGTGATGGTCTCTACAACACGCTTTGATTTTAGTCTAATCTGCTCTTTCAAATTACGGTAGTGCTCAACTACTTTAAGAATGAAATGATATTCCTCATGCGAAATGCAAGAGTCCTCTACTGCTTTTGAAATTAGGCTCGAGATGGAGTCTAATTTGGCTTCAGCCAGAGTCTTGATCTTATCATGTTTCTTTGGTTTTCGAATCAAAGATTTTTTGCGCTTTATGCACGACAGCTGAGGAGAGTCCAAGGATGATTCCAGCTGAAGCCAGAGCAATACTCAACGGAATTCCAACCCCCGTAGTAAGGGTTACGACTGAAGCAAGTTCAAGAGCAGTGATTGCGGTTACTACAAATGATTTAGATATTCTGTTGACAGCACATACAAAAGGCGCTTGCCTGAAACCCTTGATGTGTGCTTGCATCGCTTGGTAAGGTTGTCTCTACAGTCCACTTCTGCTCGTAGAAATTTTTCGATCTCTTCAATCTTTTTTAATCTATAGACCTGACTCCCATCTTGCATAGTATCGTCCTCGGGGGCACTTGGTGATAATGTAGGATATAATTTCATAGTATCCATCTTCTTTATTTATTCTATTAGAATTTGCATAAGGATTCTCCCAAAAGCTACATTTTTTCAAGGTGATATTTGTCGGTCAGCATGAATTCGAATCGATCCGTTGATCCTTTCAATGGAAGATAGATTGGTGTATCGAAACTCCAAGTAAGCATATCACCCCAAGCATTTAACTCTTTGGTAGGCAGCATCGCGAGAATCTGTGATTTCTTACCGTTAAACAAGCAATCATTCTGATCTAGCTGGGGGCATATAAGGCGTAGTTCATGATATATGTCAGTCTTATAATATCCATCATAGTCCCCCTTCATATAATAATTCCCACCGGCTGGATCAGGTAAACCCGTGAGCTCTTGCAGTGGTCTGTGAATGACGACTGTAAAACCATCATTTACACGGAACCTACAGTATCCATTTTTCAACACAAAGATCATAGCCTTTCCTTCGGCCTGTTTGTTGATAATACTCGCTATATCCTCGATTTTATACAAACCGTTCATGATCTCGATTCGTGCCTCCCTTTGATCAGGTCCCACTTTTCTAATCATGAAATCATTATTACTAAAAACATTCAACCACGTACCTCGAATACTAATTGATTTTAGAGCGATCCTCGTGCACTGCCCTAGATAATCATCAAAAATTGTAGGCTTGTCGATATCTGTGATATACAATTGTTTCATGTTTATTTTAGAAGAAACGATGAATATTTACTCGTATAACCCCAAAGCAAAATACAAATCAAACAGGGGGGAATGGCCTCTGGGTATAACAAATATTGAACATCAGGATTTGTATGTATCGATAGAGTCACATATCCCTGTAGTATTCCCCGAGTTTAACAAGTATCCCATCAAAGTTCCAACGACTCACCTTAACGATCCTGTTCGAATTAGATGGAATGGGCAAGCATTGGATTACTGGAACGTTCAAGTTAATTTTGAAGCTCATTGCGCGACAACAGCATTAGGCATATCTGCCAAACATATGACAGGATCTTTACCACTTGTCAATTCTATCTTTAAATTCCACGTCTACTATCATATGCGTCGTATATTGGGAAGAATGAAAGTACCCATGCCCTTTTTACGATGGGTTTAGCCTGTACAAAAATTCCTTATTCAACATCTGGATTCGCGCAGGTCTGTCGCGAGTACGTGCAGATGCCCACGGTTTCTATAAATTTAAAGCAGTAGGTGCTTCACTAACCAACGGTGAATGGTGGCCACAAGTAGATGGTGATTATGCAAAATTTATTATGCCAACAAGCCAGGGTCTTACAGCAGAAGGCTTGACCAAAATTAGTGACAGCATTTGCGCTTACGTGATAGTGATGCTTGGATCGCAGTCAGAAGCAAAAGCATCTTTGCTCGGTTCTGGCGCAGACAACTATACAGCGAGACAAATTCTACTACAAAATTTTGAAAGTATGGTGCTGCGAGGAGAGAATGTAGGGGAAGATATAACACGTTTCCAAAAAGTGCTCCAATACGCTAGAACCCCAGTCAATTTTGCTGTTATGCCTCATGTTTACATGTTGCCTTCTGATATGGATCTGCGTATCGGTAAAATTGAGGGTTATAATAATAATGTCTTGATTGGGGTTCAAGTTGATCTGAATAAGGTGAAGAAGCCTGTTGGGACCTCGAGAAAGCGTGGAGCACCACAGGCGAGCCACGTGATCCCTAATCACAGTGCAATACTCAATAAGCACGAGGCAATACTCCCTAAGCGCAAGGCAATAGAAGCAGAACAACATGCAGATAACAAGGCTATGTTGGTTACAACAGGAATAGCGGTTATTGTTGGTTATATATGGTTAAAAAAGTGAGTTTAGAGCGTCCAGCGAAATTTGTGTTTGTCATATAGGCAAACACAAAACAACATGGAAGAGAGTAAGAAATGCACGCGCTGTAAACACTCTTTATCTCTAAACAATTTCAGGGTCAGCGCACGTAATGGACAGCAGAGGAAATGGTGCATCAAGTGTCTTGATGTACAAAAGGTGTCAAGAGAACGTACCAAATGCCCTGACGGAAAGCAAAGGAGCCAGATATAGCTTCCCAGGAATATCTGGGATGCGATATTGTATCGTTTATGAAGCATATCCAGGCACAGTTTAGAGACGGCATGAACTGGGGAAACCGAGGGCAGTGGGAGTTAGACCACAAGGTGCCACTAAAATACAGAGAGAATGGAGAATATCCTAGCGAAGAAGAACAAATTGCAAGACTGCACTACACCAACATGCAGCCTATGTGGGTTGCGGATAATCAGACGAAAGGCCCTCGATATATCTCTGAATAGTCTAGTGTGTTTGATCAACAAATTAGACCTATCTACTTTATTTACGATCTTTTACCTTTGCTCCTACCGATGTTTGCAACAGCAAATGCGATGACGCCAGCAATTGCCATGTACAAATGCTTAGCCATAAATTCAACAACTTGTGCGGCAACCCTAAAAAAGAATGATACTACCGTCCCTATGATTCCGGGTAATGCAGCGCCAGCTTTCCCTGCCAGAAAATTTCCAAGTTTTTCAAGTTGTTTTTGAACAAACCCTTTACTGGCGCTACCACCACTTCCTGCCGCTGCAGCACCCGCTGTCCCCCCTGTCACTGCCAGCACAATGGTGGATATGAGTAAACCAACAGCAGAAATAATGCTTGCTATAGTGATCCCCTGCTCTTTGAATAAAATCTTGCGTTTTTCAATCAGAGATGTGTCATCTCCGGCGATTTTCATCAGCGTGTCTTTAATAGCGGTGAGTTGACCTTGAATCTCGGATGAGTTCACCATGAGCCTCCCATGTTGCTGCTTTTTTTTCCTTCAAATTTTCAATCTCTTCGTTAGCCTTTGCAATGTCATTGGTCCAAATCTCTTGTTGTTTTTCAGTCATCCCGGGCAGTGCTTTCTTCTCCTCTAGGCTCTTCACCTTAGCCTCTGCTTTAGCGATCTCACTATCATATGAAATTATTTTACTTTTTAATGATTTTAAATTCCCCTTTATGGTTTGAAGTTCGAGGTCGAGCCCTCTTCTTTCACGTTCCGTAAAGACCTCGTAAAGCTCACCGTCTCTGTTTCGTATATACACCTTGTCAGTTATATCTTCGCCGTTAAGTTTAAGCCGACCGAGTTCCATTCCAAATTTATTATAGTGTCTCACATTTGGTAACCTCAGCTCTTTGCCAAGATGTTTGTAAAGATCGTCGATCTCTGATTTTTTTAGTTCCCCTTCCTGACTTAGTTTGGTGTTATTCATCCGGGGCTCTTCTGTTGTTTGCGTCGAACTGGTACTAGGAAGGTCCTCGGATCTACTACATCTAACATCCGTACCATCTGGATATTTTCCTGAGGTGTAAAATCGTCTCCTTCATATGTTGGATTATCCATTTTATTTTAACAAAAAATCATCTAATAATAAACTGAGTAACGTATTCGGAAAAACACTTGACCCAACAGCAGAACTTAAAACAATGTTCGGAATTAAAGGCAAGTGTTCGAGTTAGCCATGTCCCATCTATGATTAATCAGAATGAGGACTTGTATGTGGATATTCCCAATATAGAGCAGAATGATGTCATTTTTCCAGGAAGTCTTCGGTTATTATTTGATCTGAAGTTGACTGGCACAAATACGAAACGTACTATTGTTTCAAATATAGGCAAGAGTCTGGTGCAGAACCTGAGAATCGTACTAAATGGTAACGAAATTCAAAGCATCAACGATTACAGAGTTTTTGCTGTCTATCGCGATCTCTGGTTGTCAAAATTCGACCTTGAAAATAATTTGATTGAAGAGGGTATCAACCCAAATGATGGTAAGGTTAGAGCGCTACAGGTTAAGGCAAGCGATTATGCTGGTACTCTCGAGGAAAAAGCGATCGCTGCAGCTTATGGTAATACATTTTCTATACCCCTGGGGAAGATGTCTGAATTAACCAGGGACCTGCCTTTTATCAGCCTGGCCTACACGACAGGTTGCAATTCGTTTTACATTTTGCATCGTATGCGGACGTCATCAAAGATGCAGGTACGGCGGCCTCGGGATCTACTGCGGCAAAAGCGGCGGACGCAACGTACAAGATAAGCAATATTGCACTAGAGTTTGAAAAGGTCAATCATGAGGGTCTAGCGAGTGCAATGGTATCACGGTACAATCTCATAGCACTACCTTTTAAGCGAGTACTTCGAAGCAAAGTTATTACAATGAAAAAAGATGTTACCAGCTATAATCTCCAAATTGATACACCGGCAAAGAGTTTAAAAGGTGTCCTATTGTTGTTCATAGACCCCTCAAAAGTTAAAGCGTACTCTGGGGCGAACGAGGTGTTCTATAATGCAAAGATTGAAAAAATATCAATCACTGTCGAAGGAGAGCCCAATGAATTATACTCGCACGCTATGCTTGGAAAGGATCATTTTAAGCAAATTGTGAATTTATTCGGTAGTCATGACTCTGACATTACTATTGGTCAGTTCATGACCGAGAGATACGCACTTTTTGTTGATTTTAGATCATCCCCTGATCATATGCTGCACGGTTCGGGAAGACCTCTTCAACTCTTGACTGACGGTATCACTTTACACATGACAAAGAGGGCCAACGGAACTGGAGATGTTAAATGCTATATATATCTTCTCAGAGATGCTCAATTAAATATCACAGGAGGGCGATTTCATAGTATTGAGTATTAAAGTACGCTTGAAGTCGCAGATCGCTTTCAAATAAATGACTCTAGATATAGTTAAAGAGCCCCATACGGCGCTATTTTCAGGCCCGACAAGCTGTGGAAAAACACAGCGTGTCCTTGATCTCCTCGAAAATGAGTAAAAGAAACATTTTCACAATATCATTATCCTCTGTCCCACTATACGATGGAACACCACTTACCTAGAGAGATGCTCACTTTGGAAAGATGATTACGTGTTTCTGATTAATCCCAAGGATCCTTTTTTTGATCTGATCAACCCCGAGGGTCAACTTTTTGAATGGATAGAAAAATTATCGTCGCTGCTAGCCGGCGAAGATACTTGTTTATTATCGACGACTGTATAGCAGTCCCTAACACAATCCTATACCGCTTTACCAAAAAATCTTTGAAGGCAGAAAAATCAGTTGTTCCTATGGTATCCGCACGAAAGGTCAGATATGAAGCTAATCGATGAAGAAACTAATATGATCAGTAATTGGGAAGAGATCAAGGCCCAACTGGAAAAATCAAAACATGTGTGCATATACGTAAGATTGGAGCACCCTAGAACCTATAAAATTCTGGATTGATTGTTTTTTATGGATCGATTTGGTCCACAAAACGGCGTGAATGCTCGCGTTGTCAATTCACCAAGCGCTTGTGCCAAGCACTTTGTACCCCTTTAAGATTTTTTTAGGTTTGGGTTTAGCGAGACATGAAATGCAACATATGTTTCTTCGTTTATTAATTTTTATTTTAAATTGATCTAGTGGTAAATCTTTTTTACATATTCTACAGCGGCTTGTTTCTACCCTTTCCATTTTTTTCTTCTAACTTTCATGTAAAAATTTTTTATTTTATTGGACTGTCCATGAACAAAAATTTCGGATTCCAAAAATTACAAGATAAAAATGCCTCTCGTAATCCAGGAATCCTTTAATTTTAATATCGAGACTCTGTTCGATGAGCACTCACAGCTTCGTTTCAAGCGTGCTGATCTCGGGAGATCCTTAGGGATTACAGATATTCGTACTTCTTGCAGAGCGTTTAACATAGTGGAACAAAGCCGTGCCGATATATCTGCTAGGCGGCCGGCATACCATGCCGCCCTCAAAAAAGGTCAAAATTGGCACGATATATTCGTGACATTGGATGGTGCAATAGAAATCATGTGCAGCTCGAGAAAACCTAAAGCAGTAGCTTTGACAAAGTGGCTTGCAAGAAAGAGGGTGGAGAAATTTCAGGAGCTAAACGAAGAAACAGATACGGCTCTGGCTCTCCTCGGGGATGATCTCGAAGATAGAGATAGACAACTTGTGGGGCTGGAGGACGACCTTGAGGATAAAGAACGGCAACTTGCAGCACAGAGCCAAGAAAATGCGGAGCTACGGCAAAGGCACGTACAACATCGAGTTCTAATTGACACGGTGCTATGTGTAGTGGATAAGAACGATCCTCATGAGCATTGCAGAGCTGGCAGACATAATCACTATATGATACGATGTCAGCGTAGACGGCTCACGGTGAGAATAAACCTTTTAAGAGTGAGGTACCCTAATATGATAGTAAGAGAACCGGAATGCGACGATCCCAATGCTGTACATGCCTGGTGCCGCTTCAAAGAAGATATCCTTGGCACTGACAATTTTTACATCAACCATTTTATATTACCCGATCAAGATACACGGGAGCTTTTTGAAGAGATGTGCAACATCAATATGGTGTAAACAGCGAAAATTTTGTGACTTTTACAAGTCATTAAAAATGATCTCGATCCACCAAGGGGTGTAGCCGCCCGCTACGTCACTGATGCAAGAAATCTACCACTTCATCACATGCTCTGGAGGTATTGCTACATCTTCGGAAATCCACATTAATTCTTCTGCATCAAAACTACGCTCAGGTCCATTTTTCAAATAATACAACATACGACTGTTAGGCTGTTGTACGATACGATCCAGCCTATATGTCCCTTTGCTCCAAAAAGCGTGCACGTGTTTCTTGATCTCCATGTTCTGCCCCCTGTTGAAGAAAATAGAGGTCAGACAGGCAGACCATCCTCTAGTAGTGGTTTTTCCTCCGCGTATTCTTCGCTTTTCATAAGTGGTACATCCTCCAGTTTGATGGCTTTTGACGGTTTCATACCGATCATTGCGGTCTTTGTATTGTTGAGATTCTTCACTGGTTTTTCACCCATATGCTACTTGGGTCCTCACTGACCAATTCTTGGGCATCTTGAGGCTTGAAAAGCCTTTCTGCAGGCACTTTGTTATAAGATTCGACAAAAGCTGTAAAGGTGTGATGATATTTGGTTGTAGCCCTAGAAATTTTCACATCTTTTACTTCTAACAATTTTGCGACGTCTGATTTAAATTCTGAATCATTATCACATTGAAAAATTGTAGGATAGCGTAGAGGTCCTGCTTTATATATATCCTGGATTCTCTCTGCAACCTCACTGGCTTTTTTCGTTCGTAGAGATCTCGTTACCTTATATCTTGAGGCGACATCGATCCCCGTTAGGATATATTTATAGACATTTCCATAAACTTTGTTGTGCGGCATGTACAGTAGATCAAACTGATGCATTTCATTAGGTTTTGTAATGTTAAAATGGGGATAATCAATTTTTTTGGGCTCCGAATATGGAGGCCATAGGAGCTGGCAAGACAACCAATGTACGACTCATTTGCGTGGTAATTTACTCTCCTCGGACAGTAGTTTGATGGCTTTTCGTCCAACCGAAAGATGTTCTGGGTTGTAGTAAATACTACTCAATTTTTCTGCCTCTTTTTCTGTAACAATATGTTGTTTTGCTAGTGACTTCTTTACTTTTGACATGTTTATTTCATGTTAAAATGTGTATTTTTTGCTAGCGTAGACTGCGACTTTATTACAAATATTTATACGCAACAAGCCATAAAAAAGCCAGAGACGGCACAATTCATTTGGTGTTGGGATGTCTCGTAAAAATCTGAAAGTTTGGGAGCCCTATCGAGCCTACCAAAGTTGTCGTCTACATCTTCTTCTATAACGATATGCTGCTTTGGCATGTTTATTATATGTCAAAAATGTGTGCTTTTTGCTAGCGTAGTCTGCGACTTTATTACAAATATTTATACACCGCAAACGTCAAACGTAAGCTCATCATTCTTTTGCTCTTCAGAGGGTGTGTAGAAATAAAATAATTTTGCAGCTTTATCGATCGTTGCAATGTAGTACTCACGCATCCCTTCATCAAGCTCTCTCAAATCCTCACCGGCTTGCCTCTTCAGCTCTCGTTGTTTATTATACCAATCGATTTTTGCTTGTCTGTCGCGCACCCATTGTGCTTGGGCAGCCTGTAGCTGTTCTATAGCTTTATTGTGCCTCTTTCTCTCTTGTTCGCCACTTCCCTGAAGCTTGCTAAATAAAAAATTACTACCGCTAAATGCAAGTGCATTAATTGCTGCCCCCGCTGCCATTACTGCTATAGTTGCCATTTATTCTAAAACATTTGATGCAACATTTTGTCAACTGTCCATTACGAGGGTTCACCCTGAAATAAGATAAAGAGTGATAACAGCGCATACATTTTCCAGTCTCTTCCATGTTGTTTTTTGTGTCTATCTGCAAGATAAACACAAATTTCGCTGGACATTATTATTATTTATTTTCTAGGTACAATTGTGGCTGGAATCCATCCCTTTTTCACAGCCATTTCTCGACTTGCACGTCCTGCAGCGAAGTATCCAGTTATTTTTAACACATCATTCGTGTCCATGTTGGCCGACGGTTGACCTATTCCTAAAAATTTCTTACCTGCAAATGCATACCCTAGTGTAAAACCGATATCTACTAGGGTTTCATACAACATATCAATTATTTCTTTTTCCCCTGGCGTTATGTTTAAAGAACTCATTTATTATATGGTTCAACGCATTTTAAAAAAATCAATTTTTTGAGGTTCGACTTTTTTTTCAACAGGAGGCGGCTGCTCTGATGATTTTTCAGGCTGATTCTGCTGCTGGTTTTGTTGATTAAAAAATTTGTACCAAATACCAACACCTACTATAACAATTATTACTGCTGTCGCTCCTAACATAGCGCCAGTACTTGCTGCTGTTCTTGACGAAGTACTTACTGAGGTACTACTCTCTACTTGATCCTTGTTCTTGTGCAAGTCCTCCTTGTTTTTCCGATTCCATCCTGCAAGTTTCTTATCAGCGACAACACGATCTTCATTTTTCTTCGTAATAACTTGTTTTTGATCTTCGCTCATTTATTTTATAGAAGATATACCTCTATAAAATTTAGCAACGCGCGGAGCAAATCATACAACTTTCAAGGAACCTGTATTCTCCAAACACCATTTAGAATACTGTTCACCTAGCTCTAACTCACAGGCATGGGATGGAAACCTACCTGCAGGCGGAGTAATTATAATTTTTTGATACATATCACAACCATAGCTGAGCCATGTGTCAAAGCTTGGTATTAGACTCGCTCGATCACTAGATTTAATTCGTGCAATGTTTAAAGCATATTTTTCATGTAATCCTACAGCTACTTTTGACATATTATTCCCCATTTTCCTCTTCCGCCTCTTTATCTTCATTATTTTTTTTTTTGGACAGCTTAGTATGATTTACAGTGTGTGTCAAAACTAAAAGTGGAGCTAGAAATTTACCAAAGGCAGAGTAAACGAGTATTCCCAAATCAGCCATACTATCTTTAATAATTGGGTCTTCCTCAATATCTCGCTTTAAATCTTCACACTATCGAGTTGAACAACATTACCTACAACATTGGTGTACATACTAATCGCATGCGAGGAGAGTGCTTTAGCAGTTTTTTCACCCTTTTCATGAATTTCACGTTGAACATATTCGGAATACACCTTTTCGATCACATCGTCTGGCGCCTTGTCTACGAATCCTTCAGTACACGTTTTTGGTAAAAGATGTCCTTTTTATTCTGGATGAGGACCTGACTTTTATACAGATTTATACCAACATCGAAACATTTTTTATAATCATCAAAGGTGATTGATTTTTTCACGACACATTTTTTAACACCCTTGCATTTTTTATCTTCTTTTTCTAATGTTTTTAATGCATACAATTTTGCTCTCATTGCTATGAACTCCGTCATGATTTTACAAGCTAGTTCATCCTTCATCAAACTCACAACCCTTTTTTTCTTACCAATAGGAAGTGGTCTGCCATCCTCCTCACTGTACCCACTTGTGTCGAAGCGTTTCTCGACGTCGCCTGCGATATCCTTATAAAATATTTTGGTTGCATGTAGTCGTAATGAAATTCATACATGATAAGTTTGCTCAAATCTAATATTGCCTGCCCAAGATATACTGGCTTAGTCATTTTGATCTCTGTTTTACCCTTTTCAACAGCCATTAAATTTTTGTTAAATGGATGACCGTTTTTAAAATTGGGCTTCATCACATATTTTTGATATGCTTTTTCGTTTGTGACAAGTTTCATATCACGATGATTCCGTATATTTTCCATCGTTTTTCCAAACACAGATAGATTCATTAGTTTAAAAAGTCCTTTTCAAAATCGTTTTTGGCAGCATTCCTCAGTTTTGTATTCATATCAATGTAAGGCCTAAGCCACGGACTTTGTGCGAACTGGATGACTCGGTGCAGTTTTTTTAGAATTAGGCCATGCTTTATATCTTCGTTGAGTGCTCTGATATGCACTATATACTTACGCTTGTTTTTAAGGTTTGGTACCAATTTTTCTGCCTTTGCAATCGTCATCCGCTCCGGTAAAAATGGCAGCTCGTTATGTTTTTTATGTAGCGCCCTTGGATAACCCACATCTACGTCCAATAAGTGTTCGTGCTTATTTTTCTCTACCAGTTTTGGGCGTAAAATAATCTACATTACTTACCCATTTAAAATCATGGGTTGGTAAATCCTCGCGCATGGCCCAACCGTAAAGGTTGTTGGCATCAAGGTATTGTAAATACGACGATTCTTCGTCTTTATTATATTGATCGCCCATGTATTTCTTGTTGGCCTTGGCATAGCGATGAACAGTTTGCACAATGCCTCCTCGAATACCTTTTTCAAACATTAAATGCATGTCAGGGTCAGTTAAAAGCTCTAATTCTATCCCATTGCATTTTAATGAGGCCTTCCAAGGCAGTCCCAGAGCGCTGGAAAAGTGTGCAGGGTCGAGCTTATAATTTAGAAGACACACATCTCTAAAATGTTCAAAGATATCTGCCAGGAGTAGCACGTCGGTGGTAAGGTATAAATCATGATAATTACCTAGCGTAACTTTATCACCCTCTGGCGTGATACAATTCCATACTTTTTTAGCATATTTATAATCGATGTCAGAAATGTCATGTCATATTAAATTTATTATAAAATGCTTTCTTTGATGGTAACTCCGACTCTTCAAATCGTTCCCAACCATCCATATATTCATAAGGGTACACCCCTTTCCGAAACATTAATCGAAACATATCATCCTTATCGAAGAATTGTGCCATTGAGGGTAGGTTTGACTTTAATTCTTCTTTTATCAATTGCTTTGGAGTCTCTAACTTACAATTTTGACATAAAAATCTTGCAATATAATCATCTGATATACTCAGAAATTCTAAACACTCACCTGTGCAATTTTTACATTTCATTCCACATGCGTTTGTTCCAATAAGATTACTCGATAGTTTATCCAGGTCTGATGCCATAAATCTAAAACTATCGATAAGTCGTAGGGTGATTTTCTTGATTACCTGGTTTCCATCTGAATTAGTAACTCCTGCGAGAAGCACGGGGACTTTGACGCTGAAACTTATATATTTCTCCTTGTTTTCCGCAATACATCCTATATCTTGTGTGTTGAATTTTTTACCAAGCTCTCTAATGAACAAATGCGCGTCGTAACCGCTCAGGTTATGGAAGATGATTGGGATGTGACCAGAAATTCTATATTTTAAATTACAATTGTTGTGAGCCGCCCCTAGATAAATCCCTGTGTAATGGCAATGATCTCGAACCTTGCGATTATTTTTGAGGTAGTTGGATTGCTTAATGCAGCATGCCTCGTTATCATCATCATCCTCCGGCTCCATACGGATGTGACATTTTGTTGCCTCGTTATCGTCATCACATTTTGTTGCCTCGTTATCACTATCTTCTATGAGCTCCGTCGGCTGATGTAGGAATGGCTTCATACAGATGTGACATTTTGTTGCCTCGTTGTGCTCTTTCTCTTGCACCTCTGTGAGCTCCGTCATCGGATGCTGTGGGAATGTGTTATACAGTCGCCTAGCCTCGTTTTCTAAGTGCTCTACAAATTTCTCTACACAATTCTTGCCACGGTATGTTGTCAATGGATCTGGTACATCTCCATAAGCAAATGTGCTGTATGTACAGAATCCACATGGAATATGCTTATTCAACTTCTTTGTTTGTGTTTCTCTTGCAACATCCTTCATTGGAATCAAAAGGGATTCAAAATCTGCATAAATCGCAAATGGTACCTTGAATTGCATCTGACCAATTAAAGGCCTGCAAGCAATTTAGACAGAAATGCATCCCTTTGTGGTCCTTAGAGTTCCCTCTGCCCAACAGCCTTGAGAGACTTTTGATACAGGTGTAGTGCGTCTTTTCATTATCTGTAATCAACAGTAAATTTATTTGTTTTTCACGTGAAAAAAAACGTTGACCGCAAGATTGGGGTTGTTATTTTTAAATTTTATTATTTTTTTGATGGATACCGGAAATTCTAAGCCCTCCCAGTTGTATTGATCAGCAAAATGTTGTAATTTACTGAGACGTTCTGGATGAGCACCAATCTCATCATGATGCAGTGCCAAAATAACACTCCATTTGAAGCACTCTTCATCTTCATTATTACGGTTGATGATAGCCTTTTTATAGAAAATCCATTTAGGCACTTCTATATATGAGGAACCTCTCGTGAGCTGCAATTTATGAAAGTCGATATCCAGGTGCATGATTCGATCGATTGTAAACCCACTATTGGGCAGCGCTGGATTTTCCACATGTATTTTGATTTGTGCAAACATATTATCCAGCAGCTCATTTACATCACTACCTTGAAATACCTGCATGAGTGTGCTGTTAAATGGTTTTTCAGCCCTTGCGTAGGGATCAATGCTTGCATACATATTGTGTACATCTTCAGCTCCTCCATGGAAATCTTCTGCAGCATCAGGTCGAAACGCAAGCATTATCTTCTTTTTACACATGATCCACAAAGAAAGCTGCACTTTTGCAGATCCCATATCTTCCACCTGTTCAAAAAATCAAGTTTTCCACATGTGGTCTCACCATTGCTATATAACTATCAACGTCAGCTTTTTTAACACCAGGTATTCGAAAACTTCGAAAAGTTTTGTGTAGTGCATGTTTATGCTCTCGAGGCGTGAGGTCAGGATCGTCTTCTTAACCCTCTTCAAATAGATCATGGATACTACCGTCGAGGTAGTCTTCCTCAGCCTCTTCTCGAACTTCATCATGAAACGTAGGTTTTGCTACGATGCTTTTTGCTTTGTTGTACAAGTCCATAATTTTACTCTTGAAGCTCTTGTAAGCGTCTTTTACACGCTCTTTTATAGGCTTCGGTACAGCGTTGATTAACCAATCGTACCATCCTTGCATCTTACTTTTCACTACCGATCGATTCTTCGACATCTCTTGCTTTTCAAAGAGATCCATGGCCTCAGGTGTAGGCACTATTGTCGCAGGCCTGACCACTTTTCTTGATTTTGTTGATCTTGCTGGTCTCTGAGGTGTTTCCAATAAGGAGATAAGATCAGCCTAGAGTAACGAGTCAAACCGCGACTCTTTGCTATTGCACGTAATTCTTTAACGCTTCTTGTATTCATCTTTATTATAGATTTTTCAGATGGATTTTTTATTTCTCTGGACAATTCCGAGACGGTCATTTATTTATACAAAAATTTTTTATCAATACTTTTTAAAACCTACGGACAGTTTTTGAATTAGGGGATTTCCCTTATTCAACTTGCGCATGATGTGACGTCATTCTGTCGGTTAGCGTTGAAGTTTTGCGCATGCGCAGATTTTGTCGGATGCCGTCAGATTTTCCGAATTTATTTGCGCATGCGCGGAAAGATTGTCCTAGAAGGATATCAAAGGACTACGGTAGAGGTGGAGATTCACCAGTATCAACGATTTTCTTCGAGGGTTAACGCTCGTTCACAGACATTCACATCGACTATCGATTATCGAAGGACTACTGGGGAGGTGGGGAGTCAGTGATCTTAACGAGTTGAATTTGAGGGTTAATGCGCAAATATTTTTTGAAAAATAATAAAGACTTATACCTCAGCAGTCTTATTATGACGATGATTCATCGATATCAGTGATTTTCTTTGAGGGTTAATGCGCAAATATTTTTTGAAAAATAATAAAGACTTATACTCCAGCAGTCTTATTATGATGGTGATTCATCGATATCAACGATTTGCGTCGAGGGTTAACACTCGTTCACAGATGTTTACATCGACTATCGAATCACTACGCTAGATGTGGAGATTCATCGATATCAACGATTTTCTTTGAGCGCTAACACTTTGTCTCAGAAGGAATATAATAGTATCTCTACCCGGCGTTACGACGCCGGGTCTCCCGGCTAGTAAGAGAGAAATACTTAATATAAGAACTCTTTTGAGCATGGAACATAGAAAAAGAAGGTTGCTTTTGCTGCTGCTTTTGCTACGTTTACAAAAATTGAAACACAATTTTAAGAAAAAAATATTTTGGATACGTCCAATTTCAGGCTACGAAATGAAAAAGGGGAATAAAGCGCCGGAAAGTTTCTAACATTCTGCTAGCCGTTCATTCTCTGCTATGCATGAAGGTGGGTTACATTTCGATTTCTCCAACGACATTTTTCTCTGTTTTGAAACACACACAGAAACACACACAGAATAAATTCACAATTCACACTCTATTTCGTCATTTGGAAATCATGTTCTGTACAAAATACTTCTGCACGAAAGTCGGCACCTTTGATCTCAGAAGAAAACAATGAAACGAGCACTAGAATCTTACTGCTCGTTATCAAAATATTTTCATAACAGCACTAAGCCTTAGTGCTCGTTAGTGCTCGAAAAACAGCACTAACGAGCGACAATGAGCACTAAGGAGCGTTAAAACTGATTCTCACTTTTGTAAAAAACACGAGATATCGCTCGTGAGTGCTCGTGAGTGCTCTTTAGTGCTTTTTAGTGCTCTTTAGTGCCAGGTGAGAACCAAGCTTAACAGGGGCTATTAAAACTTAATAAAGAATACATTTTCAATAAGAACATTCCGCATGCGACCTGCCTCTGCGAAATATGCGAAAATGCGGTATATTTTAAGAAAGGGCTCAATCAGTGGTTTCCAAAAGATGCCAACTAATCCAAATGAAATCGTTTAAAGATTTGCTTGCAACTCTGCTGACGAAAGGTGCATGACTTCAGAATGTCATGTGTGCGAGACAACGGAACAAGTCGATGAAATATTATGCGTTTGAGAGTTTGAGACGGAGAACGTAGTATTTAATGAATGGAAGAAAGTCAACGATAGAGTTCAGAAGGTTGCAGTTTCCATTAATGCTGAAGAAATATCTTCCCGTTTTAATTTTCATATTAAAGTTCTGAAACGTCACATCCATGTGAAGCGCGTTCAAAACACAGAATTTAAAAATCGGAAAACAAAGCTCATGCCAAACGAGGTTTAAATTCAAGTTGATTATAGCGAAAACTACGCAAACGCTGATCAAAACCAAATCCAAAGCGCTTATTTTGGGCAGCAGTGTTTTTCGATCTTTACCGCTTGCTGCTACCTAAATATAGAAGGAATTTCTGTTAATGAAAATGTACCAGTCCCATCTGAAGCAAGTGACAATTCGAGAATTGCAGCTCTGTCGTGTTGGTTGCGTGTATTGTCTTGTATTCGCGAAAAATACCGATGTTTACCGCATTCGTTGACCTTGCATATTTGGAGCGATGGGTGTACAGGACAGTTTAGATAAAGATTCGTTTTTTGCCTCCTGTCGCAATTCGCCACTGAACACAATATTTTTTGGTACTACAACGAGCGTCATCACGGCAAGGGCCCAATGGATGGCATAGGTGGGACCATCAAGCATCATGTTTTTCGCGATGTTAAATCTGAGAAGGTTAATATCAGAGATGCAAAAAATTTTGCATCATATGCAAATTCAATTTTAAATGGAATTACATCGCTGTACATGCCTGTGGAAAAAGTGCTAACAGAACCGACAAATGTCGCCAATGCGCCAAAGATTTCAAGAACTCTGGAGATCCACAAGATAGCGCGGTCGTTCAATGGAGATGGTATTTAAATTTAGAATTACCATTGAGTCTCAACCCGAGTGTCACTTGCGCTCAATGCCGCAGTATTTACAGCAAAAGTGAAGAGTGGATGGAATGCCATCTTTGTGATCAGTGGTTTCACGAAGATTGCTTTTATAAATAAAACTATATATCTAATTTTTCTCTTTCCACTGTTCCAAGTACTTTAACGTTGACATGATCATAATTTTAGTATTGATAGTATCAGGTAAATTCGTGACAGATGGACTCTTTGAATTGTTAATAATATCACCCTAAATTAACATTTTTTATTACTGATATCACTCTAACAAATTGCCCCGAATTTAGGACTAAAACAAAATAGGCAGCTACAATATATATATTCTCAATATAATGCTTAGTTTCACCACTATACCATATTTTTAGATAGAATTTAATTCTGAATTTGAAAGTGTTAAAATTCTTTTTCTATCCCTGTCCGTCCGTCACGCGCGGTTTTTTCGTCCTATCAAGTTTTACTTTTGGTGTTATGGTGAAAAATTATTGTATTTTAGTAGCTCTTAGTAGAGCTAAATCATTATCAGAATGCAACTATTTTTCTTTTAATTTTTCTTGGTACTCAAAGTATCGTTTGTCCGTCCGTCACGATCACTGAATTTCGTAATAGCCCCAACAACAACAGGCTGGCCACTTCTCCTGGAATTAACTTTCATTTGCACCTTCTTGCTTGTTTAAAGGAGAGGCGAACTGCGCACGGCACAGCTGCGGAATAAACAAAAAACGTCCTAAAAAAAGACTAAGAATGTTTTATATTGTGGCTAATTTAAAAAAACAATGGAATATATTTCTCTTTATTGTGATGGTCACGGGTCAATACGCACAAAATGATGAATCAAAAAAAGTTGAAGATCAAAACAGCAAAAAATGTTGAACAACATGCGAAGAACATTTTTATTATTTTATACTACGGAACGTATTGAACAAATTGATATTTTACTTTGTGAGTACAGATAAAGAAAGTAAAGATTTGTGAAAAAAAAGATGAAGCCACCATATTGCGCGTTTGTTTTGTTGTTGAATGTTTCCGGTCTGTATATTTATTTAAATTTGGCGCCATCTCATCATAACAAACTTCATCGTTCAAAGCTCGTAGTATTTTGTGGAAAAGGGACTCAAAACATGAAAAAGTTTGTTGTTGGTCATGATAGATATTTCTTAAGTTCAGAGAAGTTTAAACGAAGGTTATAAAATGTCGTTTTTATTATAGTACGTAAAATATTCTTGGTTATCTTAAGTAAAAGATCTTATTTTTGATGTTTACTGGTAAGTACATCCAAAACCTACTTATTTTCATCCTGTACAGCCATGAAGATTTTGTAAAAATGTTGTTAGGAAGATACTTAGTTATGAAATATAGTTATTTATTTGTTATTATAGTAGTTACCTTAGTAGATTTTAGGATTTAGAAATGTATAATATTTTTTCTCTCGCTAAAAATTTATTTTCTGGCTGCCACAAAATAGTTTTTTGTTCGCCTTTCCTTTAAGAAAAGAGTTCAAAAATCTGTCTGGTCAGTATTAAGACCGTCTGCCGCCCGCCCAATGTTATACGCCCGGCATTTTGTTCTTTGATCTACATTTTTCACCCTTGTCCCCAGGGTTTTTTGACTTCTTGATATGAAAGATGACGTCGAAAAATACCCTTGTATCGTTGACCGGCTTTTGAAATATGATTGTTTTTCACATTTTCGCATAATTATGATGATTTTTTTACTTAGTCAGCACTTTTTTAGGTTAATAATAATGGTGCATGAAGCCGTGATCAATCCGTTTTGTAAACAAAACTTTATAAAGCTAGCAAAATTTATGAAAAACGTTTTGGTGTTACTTTGTTAGATTTATTAAAACATGACTGACTCAGTTTTGGTGCTGCGTTGTACATTAAGAAAAAATAGTAGACTGCTGAAATAATAAAAGAACAGCCCTGTCTTTTAGCAAGTGTTTGTAGCTAGCTAAGCTTAGCTTAGCACGTAGTACGTGATGAAAAACCTACTGCAGACGTGCTGATAACAGCTATCTTTATGTATTTTAGCTTGGTACTTTGTTTACATTAAGCTATTAGCTAGTTCAACTTTTTCAATGTTTGCAATTTACAATAAGACTTTATTCCTCCGTAAAATGCCATAGCAACATATTTGTTTGGAATCAGATTCACAAGAATAAATCCTACAAATATGTATATTTCTGGGGACCCAATTTGCAAAACTTTATCAAATATTTCCTTAAATTAATGAATTTATTTAAGAAAAAGAACATCATAAAACTTGAAGAAGGGGGAATCTAGTGTCTCTGAGAAAGCTATGAATTTCAATACATTAACCGTATTCATGCAGAGGCAGGCAAAATCAACCCACTCCACCTACAAGCTCAAAAAGACGCTGTATGATAAAAAATTGGCCCATTTGAACTGAAATTTGGTGAGTTTTTTATTGACAGAGTAGCTTTCTGTAAGGAAATAAGAAACTGGGTTGAAAGACGCTTATTGCAGTTACCAAGATAACTTTAGTTGTGAGACAATACAATATGTTAGTACGTTTTCTGTTGCTGGAACATAAAATTCTGCCCACTAAAGTTCCGCCATTGTTGGTCGCATAAATTAACGTATGACGCGTTCGCATAATCTGGCCATATATTGGCCAAAAATCACTCAACGATACCAGGGTATTTTTCGTCGTCTTCTCTCATATCAAAAAGACAAAAAAACCTGGGGACGAGGGTGACATTTTTTATCACAGCTTATATTGTGTATATTTTTTATCAGAAAAAAAACGTTGTTGACTACTGGTATTTCTTTTGGTCCGTTTTTTACACATTTGCAAATATTGAGTCCCGAGTCTCGAGTCCCGAATCCCGGCGCCAGAATCCCGAGTCCCGAGTCCCCACCAGTGGTCCCCGGGTCCCGAGTCCCACTTTTTCGATATGCCGAAAAATGTGTTCAAACATTACATCACAAAAACATAAAAAACCTTTTATATCCTTGTTGTATTTTTTGCATTAAAAAAGACTATAAACTATTCTAAGCTCGAATTTGTTTTAGAATAAATATCGTCCCCAGGACTATTTGCTTCTCAACGATGCTGCGCCTTCTGATAGTTCTAGCGAAATACGCCACGGTAAAAGGTGCTGGAGTCGAGCTTGAATAAATATGTGACGGTTTTGGGGAAAACCTTATTATCAATACTGTCCAAAGTTATTATATTATAATAACTTTGGACAGTCTAAAATAAATTCGGGTTGAGAAATGTTGAATCTGGGGTACCACAAGGATCGATACTTGGTCCGTTGTTATTCAATATTTTTTTAGCAGACCATTTTTTTCTTCACTGATACCGCAGATATCACCAGCTATGCAGATGACAATACCCCATATACGTGCGGCAAAAATACAACTACAGTTATAAAAAACTTGGAAAAGACTGCCAAATGTATGTTTGAATGGTTTAAAAATAATGGACTTAAGGGAAATGCAGATAAATGTCATCTTATATCAAATCTAAATATGAACACCAAATGTGAAATAGGAAATAGCAACGTTTGTAACAGTGAAACACAGAATCTGCTCGGTGTTACAATTGACAGGAACTTAAGGTTTGACACTCATGTCTCACAGTTTTGCATGACAGCTTCTAAATAAATACATGCTCTAAGTAGGATCGCGCAGTATATGGATCCTCCAAAAAAGAAAGCTCTTATGAAATCATATATTCATTCACAGTTTAGTTACTGCCCTCTTGTGTGGATGAACCATAGTAGATCACTAGACAACCGAATTAATAGATTACACGAGAGGTCACTTCGAATTACCTATAACAATTTCGAGTCAGGATTCGAGGAGTTATTACTTCAAAATAACTCAGTGACAATGCATCACAGAAATTTGCAAGTCCTTGTCACAGAAGTTTACAAAACAAAACATGAATTATCCCCAGAAATTATGAAAGAGGTTTCCGACTTTCGAAGCTCCAGTTACAACCTTCGTGGCTTTAGGGAATTAGCCCAGCATAACCCAAAAACATCATGCTACGGAACAGAGACAGTGTCATACTTGGCTCCAAAAGTTTGGGCTTCTGTACCAGAAGAAATTAAATGTGCTCCAAACTTAAACAAATTTAAGGAAGATGTAAAGGGATGGATACCGTCAAACTGTCCTTGTAGACTTTGTAAATTGTACATTCAAGGAGTTGGCTTTTTCTAGTGCCTAAAAAATTTTTTTTTTTTCTTCAATTTGTCTTATTTATTTAGTTATTTTTTATGCTTCTGTTTGTCTACAGAATGCGTTTGTTGAGTTGCTTCACGTCCACAACAGGAGAACTCCTCCTGAGGTGGGCCTGATGCGGCCTTGGAAACGGATTCTTGAGACCCACACATACTGACCCATATTCCGTATAGTTTCAAAAAGAACTTATGGTTAGTAATTTAGTTTTCAAACTGTTTTTATTGTACTTGGTTGACCTTAATTAGCTACTTTTTATTAGCTACCTTTTTGTATAGTCAACTTGAAATAAATTTAATAATAATAATAATAATAATAAAAAGAATAGTTAATAGTTAATAATATCTAGTCCAGAACACATTTCTGCGACAAAAATATTTTATGACTTTACGCCGCGTTAAGGATACGGTAACCCCCTTTAGTGTCTTTTTTTTTTTTAAATTATATTTTTTAATTTTGATTCTTTGGCATATTTTCTTGATATTTTTTAAAAAAGAATCAAAAATATTTGTTGTAGAGGGATAAAATAGGGAAGAATCTTTTTTATCTTTTAGTGTTTTCAATAGTGTGCTCAAAGTTTAAAATTCCTCAAATAAATTTAATCTGTACATAGTCACAGGAAAAAGAATAGTCTGGATACAAGGGCCGTCCTACTCATACCATTAAGCGCGGAGGTTGAAATTAGGGGGCCCGTATAATATAAATGCAAACATTCGCGGGAAGATGGCTGAACGACAGGAAGACTTTTTCAGTGTGGAAGACTTGGATGCAATTTTCGCAGTAATCGATAATGATATTTTTGAAGGACAACAGAAGTTTGACTCTAGGGATACTCTTGAAAAATCGCATGCATCTTTTGTTGACTCTGCTGCTACTTTTACATGTGAAATATGCCAGAAAGTTTGCTTGTCGAAAAGAGGTCTCACCCGCCACAATAATACAAAACATGGTGAGCCAAAAGATGCTGCTGGTGACGTTAACATGCGATCTAAAGTTGGCAAGGTTGCTGAAGAAATTTTACATCCATTGTATTTCAAACAGATGATAGAAAAAAGTGTCAACAAACTTTTGGAAGACAAATGCTACTCAGAAGAAGTAATTAAGGATCTTCAAAATTATGAAATTGGTAACCTTGACAAAGTTCATCACACTTACAGTTTCATAAAAGGACCAATAGTCTCATATAATGGTGATGCTGAAAAGTTTTACCCTACATTCTATAAGTGTGTTATTGATGCAGATAATTTTTTTCAGGGAATTAGTAAAAACTCATGTCAACTTGTTGGTTTTGAAACAGCAAACCATGTACTAGCCCATTTAAATGGATCCACTTTTGAAAACGACATAGTACCATCCTGTTCTAAACACAATACATTTACAGAGAAAGAAAAAGCAATCATTTGTTATTTGAGTGGCTATGTATTTGGAACAATGTATCGACGTGTAAGGTTTGCAACTGAAAATCAAAGTATTTATCATCAACAGTGTTTATCCCTACTTCTGGCTGGTAAATATTGTGGCTCTAATTTACCAGAACATAAAGTTGCTACACGAAATCGTTGTTGACTATGGAAGGTTACAACAGATGTTTTTGAGCTTTTTACTACCGCTGAAGCAACTTTTCGGTTACATGTGAAATCCTCTCCAAACAAAATTGATGGTAAAGAAATGGTTGAAAAACTTCTCCATGATAACACCGTTCGGTTGAAGCTTTCAAAAACCAGAAGCTTGTGCACTATTGATGTGAAAAAAGAGATAGCTCTGAATTTGCTGGAAGATCTGTTGAAATTATACATACGAACAAGGTCATTTTCACATGTAAAAGATAAGCTGCAGAGTCACAAAATGCGTGTTGCTCAGTTGAAGGTCAAATCGCTACGAACAGAACTCAAACAAAAATCATCCAATAAAGATCAAGGTCACTGAGTCATATTATAAATCAAACAGCTATTTTTATAGCTACACATTTAACAAAAAACATATTTTGAGCTACAACGCGTCTTGTTGTAAAAAGGGGAAATTGATTCAGCATTAGATATAATGCTTGTTAAATCTGAATTCAATTCTGGAGAAACAGCAATTGAAAATTGTTCGATTTCAGTTTTTAATTTTTCAATATCAATTTTCAGTGATTTTATTTCAGATCTTTGACTTTGCAATTTGAGTTTTACACGTTCAGGTGATGTCAGAGAAATCGGTGCATATAAAAGATTTTCAAATTTTCGTTTTTGTGCTTTTTTTGTTTTTTTGTTTTGGTGTTTTCTTTTTGATACGTTTTATTGCATTCTGCACAAGTTTCTGAAGATAAAATCAACAGTTCACAAGTAAGTGAGCGATTATAAACAGTTTGATGCCTTGTTTGGAATGGATCATTTTTAATTGGTGAAAATATCTTATGTACTATATGTTGCTGAATATCATTGCACGAGTGTCCTTGTGTTCCTGAACATATTTGATATTGTGATAAGTGTGTTATGAGTTGTGATAATGTTACATTTTTAACTGATTGAGAGAATTTGTTATATAATGTGTGTTCCAAAGGTAAACTCCACGCATAAACTCGTACATTAAAAACCAATGTTTTGTCAACATAAATTTCATACTTTGGAATGATGTGAACTTTGTCTTTAAATTTAGCCACCATATAGTTACTATACAATGTTCCATTCTTCAGGAAGCTTCAGATTTTCCACACGATCAACAAAATTCTCATAGGATTTGTAATATGATACAAGTGCTTTTTTTGGAGGAGGATCAACATTCCTCTTTTTTTCAATGACTTGTGCAGATGGTCTGTGTGTAGTAGTCGTGCTAAAAAATTGAAACCTATAGCTATAAAGCTAGCTGGCTACATTTGATTGGAGGTCAGCTTTGAAAAAATCATGAATTTTTCCATACACTGGAAGGAGCTGTGTTATCATAAATTTTTATTGTATTGTATTGAAATTTTTATTGTATTTAATGTATTGAATAATGGCGGCAACGAGTGCGGTCACGCTCAGAGTTGTTCTCGTATTTTTACTTATTTACATGTTTGAAGAAACTAGCAGTACAAACCATTTTACCACCAGAGGTACTTCGAAAGTTTGTGGATCAAACAGATTGTGTATATTTCATGCAATTTGCAAAGGAAAAGTCAATATTTACAGAAAATCTGACACAAGATTCATGCTACAGATTTTACTTATTTTATCCGGTGACATCGAAATCTGTCCTGGTCCTGTCGGCGAAAGATTTTCACCAGAGACTCAACGGTTAGTAAATCTTCGTGGACTTAAAATTTTTCATCAAAATGTTCGAGGTCTATGGAATAATTTGGAACATATTCGTGTATTTCTACGAAGCTTCTCAAAAACCGACATCTTTGGCCTTACTGAAACTCATACGGACGGAGATACCGGGGGTCTGTATCAAATTGATGGTTACGAATTCATTAACAAACCGAGAGTTAGAGGCAAAGGCGGAGGTGTTGGGATATACATTTCAGATCGGTTAATTTGGAAAAGGCGTGAAGACTTAGAGGTTAAAAATATTGAATCAATCTGGATAGAAATAATGCCTCCAAACACAAAATCTTATTTGGTTTGCGTTATGTACAAACCCCCTGATGGTTCCAAGTATCTACATAAAGATTTCTCTGATATTTTGAACTATATGTTATTTAATGCTACTGACAATAACCAAAATAAAGAGATAATTCTCATTGGTGATATTAACGTGAACTACTTGAAACCAAACGACCATGTTGACATTAAATCAGTTTTAAGTTCTTTTGGACTGAAGCAGATGATTAAAAAACCCACGAGAATTCATGGCGACACAAAAACGTTAATTGATGTATTCATGACTAACAACCCATCGGTTATTAAAGAAACTGTCGTTATCGCTTCAGCAATTAGCGACCATGAAATGATTGGCGGTGTTAGAAAAATGAACTCTGCAAAATCAAAACCAAAAACAACCTACTGTAGAAACTATAAAAATTATAATAAAGATGACATAAATGAACGCTTGCAAGCTGAAAGCTGGGCTAGCGTTTATCTTTCCACTGATGTCAACAGTTGCTGGTCCTCTATGAAAGCTAAGCTAACGGAAGTGCTTGATGACGTTGCACCATTAGTCACAAAAAGGATTCGTGGCAGAGCATGTCCATGGATCACATCCGAAATCAAATCTGAAATGAATAACCGTGATCACTTGCTACGCAAATTCCGGAAGAGCGGTTCGGCTACTGACAAATTAGCATTCAGAAACAAAAGGAACTTAGTAAATAGACTTTTGAGGAAAACCAAGAATGATTACGGTAAAAAGCTTTTAAATGAAAACGCGACTAACTCCGATAACTTCTGGAGTGCCATCAAACGAATATTCCCAACTAAAGCGAAAACAAAAGTAGATACAGTGATAAATATTGACGGAGAAAACACAACTAATCATGCCAAAATATCAAAGGCTTTTTGTACCTACTATTCATCTGTCGTTACCAAACTCAAACAGTCTCTCTCTACCTTTCGAGATCTTATTTGGCATAAACCACCAATCACATTTGTCCCGACTCGAACAACTTTCAAATTTCAGCCAACAACACCCAAGAAAGTCTGTCAACTTCTTAAGACTCTTAAAAAGAAAAAAAGCGCGGGACTAGATAACATTCCACCTTCATTTTTGAGAGATTGTGCAGAGAGTATTTGCAAACCTATGACGCATATAATCAATATTTCGCTAACTACAGGAACGTTTCCGAGCGATTGGAAGAAATCAAAAGTTATCCCAGTTTACAAAAGTGGTTCGAAAAGTGATATTGAAAACTATCGACCCATATCAGTTATCCCAGCTGCCTCAAAGGTTATTGAAAAAATCGTTCATGAGCAATTATACACTTACATGGAAGACAATAGCCTCCTTAATAAATGCCAGTTTGGCTTTCGGAGGAGTCGCTCGACTGAAACAGCTGCTACTCTTTTCTTTGACAGTGTTAAACGACTTGTTAATGATAATGGATTAGCTGGTGCTATTTTCATTGACTTATGCAAGGCCTTCGATACGATTGGTCACTCTCAGCTTATACACAAACTAAAATTATATGGTGTTAATGATACAGAGCTTGCTTGGTTTACTGACTATTTGATTTGTCGGCAGCAACAAGTCTTGTATAACGATTCATTATGTGAACCTGATTTTGTTCTGAATGGTGTTCCGCAAGGATCCATTCTTGGTCCGTTACTGTTCATTATATATTTTAATGATTTACCATTGGTTCTTTCGCACAGTCAGATTATAAAATATGCTGATGACACGGTAATTTACGTCAGTGACAAATCATTAGTTGAAATTGAAAGAAAACTGTCAATCGACATGACATCCATCGAGAAATGGTGTAATGACAACGACCTTATATTGAATTTCAAAAAGGGTAAAACCGAGGCAATGCTCTTTGGATCCAAGCAAATGTTAGCAAAATGCAAGGATGGTCTCAACATCACGTTTCAAGGTCGCACACTAACAACATGCGTTAATTATAAATACCTTGGAATAGTGATCGATGGTACACTAAATATGAACAAAAATTTCGATATTGCGTACAAAAAAGCGTCAGGAAGACTCCGATTACTTGTAAAACTTCGTTCGATGCTGACATCACAGGCTGCTAAAACTGTTTACCAATCTATGGTCGTACCGTTACTCACTTACTGTGCATTATCATCGCTACAACTGAGCAACACAAACGAACTGAAACTAGAATCATTCCACCGCAGGGCAGTCTCCATTATTGACCCAGGAGATGAAAAGTTACTTACAATAACTGCCATAAAGAAGATTAGAGCTTGTCTGTTTGTGCGTAAATGTCTTGATAATAATGTTTGTGTTGGGTTCAAAGATCACTTTGATATTATAACTAACAGTTGTACACGGAATAACCAATGTCTTTTGAGATTGCCAAAATTAAAACGCGAGTATTATCGTGGATCATTACAGTACACTGGCGCAAAACTATATAATGAATTGAATATGAATATTAGAAAAACCGAAAATTTTATTGAATTTAAGAAATTATTGATGCAAGCATTTTCCTAAAATTTACATCTGCATTTTGTTTCCTTATAACTTTGTTCTTGCTTTTTTCTGATCTTTTTCTTGGCTGTGCGTGTTAGTGGCCTGCACATATAGAGGTATATGAATTATTTTTATTTGATTTTTTTTCTCAGTTCCTACTATTTTCCTGTCTTACATCATCATTTAGTGCTACAGCGTTGTTCACATTCTTTCTTTTCTAATTGATTTTAATGTATATACTAATCACTAACATATCTTTTTATGTATTTAAAAATATATATTTTTTATCATTATTTATCTTATACACAGGGCCTCCATTGATAGCAGTTTATTTTTTAAATTGACGGTAGCCACCCTGTATAAATATGTTTTAAATAAATAAATAAATAAATAAAATACTTTAATAAATACTTTTTAACAGTTATTTACCTTGAAGATTGAATGCTTTTTTTAGGTAGATTTAATAATGTTGGTAGTGATCCAGGTACCAATGTAGTTCTCTTCATGTCTAAAATAAAATAGTTAAAAAGTATATACTACGAATGTGCATTTTCCATATCCCTGCCTATTACATTATATACTGAAGATGAAGAAAGGGTTGGCTGCAAGTAACTCACGCTTTCTGACTTTGTTCTGTTCAAAATGTAGCTCGCAAACATGGAGGCTCTTCTTCTCAATTTGCTGTCTCAAGGAAGCATCAATAACTCGATCTTTTGTTATATTATGTACAAGATTTGACCTCCATTGGAAATTGTAACTATCATCACCTCGTGGGAGTCCAAATATAGCAGTGTATCTGGATGTTGTACATCCATAAATAGAGCAGTTTGCTCCAGGCATCGCGACGATCCAATACAGTTCCCGCCAGCTCTGCGGTTTGTTTTGCACTGAAATTACACGGGCCCCTCAAATTATCATGGAACACGACCTTAGAATCGGAACGGCCCTTGTATCCAGACTATTCTTTTTCCTGTGACTATATTCTGTATGATAATTAAAGAGAGTTATGCAGAACGAATCGGTGCGTAAAAAAGATTTCTCGGCAGCTAAAAAAGATTTCTTGGCAGCTAAAAAAGATTTCTCGGCAGCTAAAAAAGATTTCTTGGCAGCTAAAAAAGATTTCTCGGTTGGCCCTTCTTGGCTTCCATAGTTTTGAGTAAAAAAAGCAAAGTTTTTTAGAACTGAATAAGAGCTTCGCAACCATATGTTTTTTAAAGAACAAAAATTTTAAGGGTGAATTTTTGTATTTGTATATAATTTTTTTTCTCCTTTTTGGATTCTAGAGATAATTTATTTGGCTTTCAGAATATATATATTTGTTAGGGTTAATATAGCGAGCAGAGGAGATATTTTAAATATACTGAGTATGTGTCTCAGGGGGTTACCATATCCTTTCACCATTTTTTAATTTTTGATTTCCGCCAGCGCCACGCGGGCGGAATCTTTAAAATCGCCAGATGGAAGATATATATATAGATAGAGACAGTACAGAACCTGGACGCTGCGCAGTTAGTTGTGGTACAGGTACTGCGTACTCTTAGTTTACCGCATGGCGTGGTTTGCAGGCTAACAGAAATATTCAACCTCGTGTTCAGATAACATTTTTGAAGGTCTTGAAGCCGTTTTTTCCTGCTGGTGAATGCTGTTGTAGCACATTAAGTAAAATTTAAAGATATTGATATTGCATTGCTCCAGAATATATATTTACTGAAAAGTTGGACTTGTTGAAACCCTAGCTAGGTATCTTCTACTGGCTCAGGGCAAACGTTCCAGATACATCTTTACAGAAAATTGGATTGGGGTGTCATTGAACTAGCTTAGGTAATAAATATTTTAACTTAAAGTTTTTCTGTAGCTAGCTACAGTATTTTTCGCACTTAACAGGACACAGTATTTTAAGTATACAAAGCTTGGAATTTGTGTGACATACTGAGGAGAGGCAAAAATCGCGTACAGCATAGGCAAATTAGCTTCTATCTTTACTGATTTTAAATGGAAAAGGAACTAGAAGTTGTTTGTCGTAACTATTATTAACTTCTCTTTTTGAAGCTTACCTCCCACTTCAAAACAACTAAATATCACTTGTATAAGATTAGTATTTTTTGTCTGCGTTACATTTGTAAGAGATATACAAGCTATTTCTAAGCAAATCCAAACACCATCTTGTTATATTAATGTGGGTGAAATCCGAAATAAAGTTGCTGGTTACATGGCAACGGCTGTGACACTGCAGCTCCGCCCTTTGGTACAAGTAATGCACCCATAAGCAATGCCATGACATCGAAATCAGGTTAAATTTAAAATATTTTTAAAGTGACACAAAATATAATCTTTAAGTTTACATTATATACATTTTTTTATATACAATATATTTACCAATTTGTTTTGTTCAATACTAAGGCTGTTCTTAATTGTTTATTTGCCGTTTTACGACTCGCAATTTTGTTGCAGCTTTTTTTTACGATTTCGTCAGAAAAAAACATAATTGTACTATCAACTCTCGTCTTCTCATGGGCATAACTTTATACTGTATTTTGCTGGATCTAATTTTTGTAGCTTAAGGCATGCGCAATGTAAACGTTGCACTGGTTGCGTTAAAATATCAAAATAAATTGATATTTAGATGTTTTCATTAGGTGTTAAAAAATCAACTCCAATTAGCGCATCTGCTTATCGCGTTATTGCGGCATGCTCTGTTGTTTTCATTATTCATTTGCTGATCAAAAGAATGTTGAAAAATATCAAACCTTTTGTAGTCTGCAAGAAATTGTGTAGGTTATTCAGAAAACGGCAAACAAATACGTAAGGACAACCTAATCTATATAGTAATACAAAATTTGTGTCCGTCTGTGCCCGGCAAAGTGAATATTATCTTTGAAGTCACCCAAAAACGTCTCAAATGTTAATCGTCAAATTAAATGTCACAATAGCTAAAATCTCTTATAATAACACGGAGAGTGTGTCCGTCTGTCTGTGACAGGCAAAGTGGATGTCTTCATTTTCCTTTCATGTTGCCGAAATTCCCTTTGAAGTCTCCGAAAAAGTTATATCCATTTTGCTAGCGGGTTTACTTTGTTTACATCACGTGATCAAAATGGAGCAACTTGATTTGCTGAAATAAATTTAACGGCTAACTCCCGAAAAATGGTTACCCTCGACAAAAAAACAACAACAAAAGAACGGTACCTTCGTCTTGAAAAAAGTGCAAAAAGTGATTCAGAGAGAGAAAAGTCAAAGTAAAGAAGTAAAAGTAGAAAGATAAAGTTGAAAGCCACAAGAAGTTACTTCGGAAGTGAAGAGTGGAGCTAGAAGTAAAGTAAAGTTAGAAGTAGAAAATGCATGCGAGAGTTTAAAGTGGATTGGAATTCAGAAAAAGTAAGAACTTTGATATATTTAGACGTTCTGTTTTTATGTCGCTGAAGCTACGTGTTACTTTTTTATGTAGTACACTTAAAATTGTCAAGCAGAATCGCATTCTCCAAAAAAATCCGTTAAAGCTCCAAATTCTTAAAGTTAAAGTTTACCGCGTTTAAAAATAAACAAGAAGCCCTGCGGCTTAAAGATTTCCGCCATTAGCAATAATCTGAAAAAGTACTGAACTTTGAAGAGGACTGAGTAATATGGGGGAACAAAATCATTGAATATTCTAAAATTTTAAAATTCAATTTTTGATTATTATTGAAACTGTAAATAATAGCTAACTTAACTTACATAAACTTCATTTCTCTATAAGAACAATTTTAAAAGAAAAATAATAAACCTGAAAATTGAAAGGTTATTTTCAGACTACATATTCTTATTTTTTCTTTTATAAATTGTCACGATTTTACAGCTATAATACATTATCTTTCACCAAAAATATTCAGCCTCAACAATTCATGAATAATTAATTAGTTCTGCTGAATATAGCTTTAATGCTATTTTCTACTTCAAGAAAGTCTTCCGCGGAACGGAACAGACAGAAACAAAACAGGACAGAAAATTTTCTACAAGTAATTTCCACTTCAAAATATTGTGCACATTTCAATACAGAATATAAACACACTTTGCGCAATTCTCACGAAATAAAATAATCTGATTGGCTAAAAAGTTTTCTACCTGTCGTTTCCGTACACAACGCAAAGAAAAAGTTGAACTCGATTCTACTTTGCTGGGAACGGAACGGACAACAAAATTTTCCGTTCACGTGATGTAAACATTTTAAGTACGCATGCTCAGAAGCTTTTCTGTTCCTTTCCGTTCCGTTCCACGGAAAATTTTCTTGAAGTGGAAAACAACCTTTAGTCTACGTGCTTGCAAAATTGTACAGAAGGAAATGACGTAATTATTAAAGGGAAACGTTAATAACATGGCGCATTATAAGTCGATCTTCATTATGCTACACTGCACGAGCTTTAACTTTCGATAGCATATAAACTTTAAAATAAAGTATTGTTCATTGGATAATAAAACAATTTGTTGCACGTTAGGATTCTTATTGGCTGAAAACTCATTTTAGCCTCGTTCTCAGAAAAAACTCTGTCAAAGCGATGATTTAGGCTTTAGCCTGGATGAGTTTCGGGCGTCCAGCCTAGCTGCGCTGTCTCTATCTATCTATCTATCTCCTCAGGCGATTTTAAAGATTCCGCCTTCGCTGGCGGAAATCAAAAAGCTAGCCATATTTGTTTACAATATCTTTGCATAATTAATGTATCCCCTGGTGCGTAACTAATTTATTTGTCCTAAAATTCAAAATGCTACATAAAGCTGTTAGCTGGCTAACAAACTAATTTGCTGGACAAACGGAAAACCTTGGTTTGTTGAACTCACTGTTATCATTTTTACATTACTATTATTTCTCTTTATAATGTCTTTTACTAAGCATGAATAGCTAGCTATAGACCCAGCTAAGTCCCCCCAGTTTAAGTATATTTAACTGGGTGTCTTAGCTACTGTTATCTGATAGCTAATGTTAGCTTTAAGGCTCCATCCCAAACTTAGCTAACTCTTCTAACCTATCTCTTCTTTTTTGAACACGAATTATGATGTAACAAGCTAGCTACAAAATCTTTCTTGAACTTTTAGGATGGTGTGACTCATTGTTATGTCCATAGAGTATAATTTTTTCACATTACCTGTGAACTTTACAAGGAGACCACAATATGACAAGTGGAACGAATTTTATAGAATTTAAAGTGTGTCTTTTAAGTTATTTTTTATTGTTTTGTTTCTGACATCCTGTTAAACTTTTGTCAGCCTACATGTAAAATGCCAGCTTTTTTACAGGGGTTTTTTACTTTTGATTGAAATTTACGTGGGTTTATGACTTTGGGTTAAAAAAAATTATGAGAGGATGGTATGGTTAAGTCAGTTTATATTGTTTGTGTTGCAAAATGCTGTTTTTTGAAATATTGTGTAAACTTTTGTGGAAATAGACCACATGCAATATATACTGAAAGAACAAATTTTTGTAGAATCGGACTTCACTGTAAGCTGTTGTATAAGCTGATGTCTTTATATTTCGTAGTATAAACTATTGTTGGGGAGAACTAACTGTATGTGATGTCACTTTTGCTGGAAGAAAATTCCATGGTTTCACGGTTTTGCTTTTCTTGAGAATTTTACAAAATTTTGTAGGTATAAATGTTTGCTGATGATAAAAAAATACTTATATAATGTTCTGACCGAAACTGTTTTTGTTTTTTATATTTTTTAATCTAATGGGCGAGGACTGTATACACTGAAATTACTGATTTTTCTAAATTTTGATGTGTTTTATAAACTTTTTGTGGAAGATTTATGGTCAATGGCAATATAGGACATGCTAAATGAACTGATTTTTGTTGATTTGGATGTGCTCCTCAAAAACCTATCTCTGTTAACATTTTGCGTTAACGTTTGTGAGAACGGACCGTATATATTCCAAAAATAATATCTTTGTTCATTCAAAATTTACTCCTTATTCTTTTTTTACATTTACGTTTAAAATGGTTGGTAAAGGTCACTACAGATCATCATACTAAGAAAAAATTTTGTGTTCCTAACCGGTTAATTTTTACATTTTGCTTATATTTTTGGGGAACAGGACAGTATGTAACCGAATAAAGGATTTTACAGATATAAATTTGATGTTTTTTGACACTTTTGATTAAAATATTAAAGGTTTTCAACGTAATCAAACGTAATCACTTTATAAGATGTAAATATTTGAGATGTGTCATTTCTGACTTTATTATTACTATCTCGCCTGCGAGGATAGTATTGGCTTCCAACTCGTAACTGGCTGACTATGTCCCAAATGGTCAATTGCAACGTCGACAAAATTTGGCACAGTTAACAAAAAAAGTATGCTGAACATAATGGTGACATCATAATTTTTTATTTTTGTCACCTAAATGTCATTTTAGCCCAAAATTGGTCCAAAAATTAAAACCACTTCATTTTCGACCAATTTTGGCACAGTTAACAAATAAAGTATGCTGAACATGATAGTGACATCAAATTTTTGATTTTTTGTCACCTAAATATCATTTTAGGCCAAAATTAGCCCAAAAATTAAAACTACTTTATTTTCGACAAAATTTGGCTCAGTTAACAAGAAAAGTATGCTGAACATGATGGTGACATCAAAATTTGGATTTTTTGTCACCTAAATGTCATTTTAGGCCAAAATTAGCCCAAAAATTAAAACTACTTTATTTTCGACAAAATTTGGCTCAGTTAACAAGAAAAGTATGCTGAACATGATGGTGACATCAAAATTTGGATTTTTTGTCACCTAAATGTCATTTTAGGCCAAAATTAGCCCAAAATATTTTCGACAACATTTGGCACATTTAACAAAAAAAGTATGCTGAACATGATAGTGACATCAAAGTGTTTATTTTTTGTCACCTAAATGCCGTTTAAGACCATAAACGTTTCAATCGCGCGACTTTAACCATGAATGATAGGCTGTATTTTTTGTTAGCAGAAATTGTAGAATTGGGTCGTATTGTCGATGTTTCATAGTTGTGCATTTTTAATAGCGAGATAGTTTATGCAGCGCCTGCATCTTTTTATTGTTGGTGTTGTACATGATTATATACATTATTTTGATCAGTGTTTCAAGCTCTACGCATTGGAAGCAACGTGTAAATAAATTTCAGGGAAAAAATATTGTGTATTGGACGGGTCCTGGCAGACGTCATCAAAATACAAGTTACGATTCTCTTTTCCATTGTACTCCTGCCTAAGTGGATTTTACAGTGCAAATTTCTAAAGAAAATGTTTTTGTACTTTAGAGGACTTTACTGACGTCAGCAAAATTTTAAAATTTTAAAACACTTATATCTCCTTCTGCGTTTGTGAACACATATGATCCTATACATTATTTTTATCAACGTTTCAATTTGTAAGCATTACAGGCAACAGATAAGCTACATTTCGCCAATTTTTTTTGTATATGCACTGCTGACGTTAGCAAAATCTGCAAAACAACCTAATCTTCTGCCTGAGTGGATTCTTCCACGGGCCTTATCGATTAGTCTTCTATATAATAATACGCCAGTTCCGTCTGTCTGTCTGTGACTTTTGCAAAGTGGATTACATTCTTCAAAATTTTCTTTAACAAATTCTATAAAACATCGCCAATAAAATTGTTCTGTAATTTACCAAACTTTACCGATAAAATAGTATTGACGTCAAAGGAAAGTTAATTAAGATTAGTGAAGCCATTACAAAAATCTATTTGACGGTTAAAGATGGCGGACGTCAATGTAAACAAACGAAAAACGAAACCGAAAGATAGTACTAAACTCCTGTTAAATGACGTAGAGACGTGTTCAAACATTTAAGTTGGAATAAAAGACTATAAAATCGAAGTTTTGAGGATTATTTTCATTGGTGCCGAGTCAAGATCACCTGAAATTAAAGCGACAAACATTTCTTGAAAGTTTGATGAAAAGACGAAGATAACAAAGTTTCCTAAAGTAAAGCAAATACGAAGGCACCCTCCTTATCGGGGACCTTTGAGGTAAGAGAAGTTTTAAATTTGTCTGAAGCTTTGAAGTACGAGGAAAGATTTGGAAAAGTGTGCATTGGATCTACACATTGTGTCAATAAAGAAAGCGCATATAAAAAGGCACCCTCCTTTTCGGGGACCTTTTAGGTAAGAGAGTACAGGTTTCTTACTGGTTATTTACAAAAATAGTAAAATGGATGAAATGATAAAACACCTATTTTTTGATGATGCAACTGCACCAATAGCTTCTTTGAAAAAAAATGTTGAAGATAAAGAAGTTCTGCTTGATGCACGACAAAAAACGTATCAAAGCAATGGATCAAAATATAACGATCTTTCTGTATTTTCTGATACGACGTCTTGTTTAAACATCAATAAATGTTTGCACTGTGCAAAGATTTGTAAAAGTACATCTGGACTGAAACTGCACTTAAAAGCTTGCGGAAAAAAAAAGTCTATTCAACATTTAGAAGACTCAAAAGCGAAATCAAATCAATCAATTGATGGGAATCAAAAAGAAGCTATTGCAATGCCATCTTCAACGGACGTTTTCCCAACAGCAATGTCAAGACCTCCTCCAGTTCCTGTGTGGGGAAAGTTGACATTGGAAGATGTTACGATGATAATAGACAATATATACGATGAAGTTGTTTTCTGGAGACGAAATGTATTTCTCTTGCCATCTGGTACAGCTGGTAAAGGGTTTATCAAAGAACTAACTAGAATGATTGATATATGGAATAGTGACTACTCTCCATTGAAAGAAATCGCTTTGAAAGCAATGATGGTTATGCCTGCTTTGCTTCTACAAAAACCTAGCTACAAATCGAAAGCTAAAGACCACAGTGCATGCCTAGCTAGACGATTGGAACTATGGGAAATTGCAGATTTTGATGCCCTTGCTAGGGAGGCACGGACAATACAGGGCAAACTACAAATGAACGGAAGACAGATGGATCAAGAAAATCTCGCTAAAACATTTGCGAAACTTATGTTTGAAGGAAAAGTAAATGCGGCTTTGAAGCTTCTGGACAACACTAACACAGGAGGTATATTGCCACTGACTACGGAAACCCTACACGAATTGAAAAGTAAACATCCTGAAGCTAGCCCAGCAACTGAAGAAGTGCTTATGACTGGTGAACTGCCGTTCAGTGATCCAGCTGTATTCAACAATATTGATGAAGATACAATCATCAAAGCAGCTTTACGTACAAGAGGTGCATGTGGACCATCAGGTTTGGATGCCAGTGGATGGCGACACATTCTCGTCTCAAAAAGTTACGGATCGACTGGAAAAGAATTATGTGCATCTCTCGCAAAATTCGCTCGTCTTCTGTGTACCCGTAAAATAGAAATCAAGCCGTCGTCTCAGAAAAACACAAACTTGGAAGCTTATGTAGCCTGTAGGCTTATTCCGCTTGACAAGAAACCTGGAGTTCGTCCGATAGGAGTTGGAGAAGTATTGAGGAGAATTATTGGTAAAGCAATCATCTCAATAGTCAAGCCTGAGATAATAGAAAGCGCAGGAAGTCTTCAACTTTGTGCAGGCCAACAAGCTGGTTGTGAAGCGGCAGTTCACGCCATGGCAGATATATTTGCTGAAGAAGCAACTGATGGTATTCTTTTGGTTGATGCATCAAATGCATTTAATGCATTGAATCGAAATGTCCTACTTCATAACATCCGTTATATCTGTCCGGAGATTTCTACCTATGTATGGAACTGTTATTGTGTACCATCTCGTCTTTTTGTTACTGGTGGCTCCGAAATTAAATCATCAGAAGGAACCACTCAGGGTGATCCTACAGCAATGGCTATTTATGCGTTGGGCATTACACCTTTATTAGCATCTATTCGCCCTGAACCCGATCCTGACATACGCCATGTGGCATTTGCCGATGATCTTGGAGGAGCAGGAAAGTTTCGAAAAATGAAATATTGGTGGGACAAAATTGTTGAGGTCGGTCCAAAATTAGGATATTATCCCAATGCTTCGAAATCTTGGTTGATAGTGAAGTCTGAAGCAAAAAGAGTTGAAGCAGAAAAGATTTTTGAAGACACAAATGTAAATATTATAGTACAAGGAAGAAAGTACCTCGGAAGTTTTGTTGGCAGCGAGGAAGGAAAATATGAATACGCAAGCAATTTAGTGAAAGAATGGTGTGATCAGCTTCTTGTACTCTCCAAAATTGCAAAAAGCCAACCACAAGCAGCTTTTACATCTTTTATAAGTGGCTTTAAACACAAGATAACCTACTTCATTAGAACGTTTCCTGAAGTACAGCTTCATATAGCAGCTTTTGACAAAGTAATTGACTCAGTTTTCATACCAGCATTCACTGATGGTCACATATGTTCTTCTGACGAAAGGCTTCTTTTGTCACTACCTGCTAGAATGGGTGGACTTGCTTTGCCGATCTTTGCAGATACAGCTCCGGAAGAGTATCAGAACTCGATTTTGGTAACTGCGCAACTGTTTGACAACATTAAGCAACAGAAATCAGAGAATTCTATTGATTTGGGAAAAATGAAAAAGGTGAAACGTGAAATAGGAAAGAAACGTGAAGAAAATAGATCAACTATGCTATCACAACTGAGAGAAAGATTGAATAAAGAGGATATTAGAGCGAACGACCTGGCTACCATGAGAGGCGCTTCATCTTGGCTTACCACTCTGCCCCTGGAGTCAGAGAAATTTGTTCTAAACAAAAGAGAGTTTTTCGACGCAATTAATCTGAGATACAGATGGCCTCTTAAATATCTACCTTCCATTTGTCCCTGCAGTAAAGTGTATAGTGTAGATCATGCCATGTCTTGCCCAAAAGGTGGATTTTTATACATGAGACATGATGAAATGAAAGATTCGATCGCCAATCTTTTGCAAGAAACATGCAAAGACGTTGAGGTAGAGCCGCGACTAATCCCTCTGACTGGAGAAGCTCTACCACCAAATGCTATTCAAGGGGATGAAGCTAGACTAGATATTGCAGCTAGAAGTTTCTGGCAACGTGGTCAAAGAGCATTCTTTGATGTAAGGGTTTTCAACCCGTTCGCTTCAAGCCATGTTAATCAGAATCTTCAGAAGGTATTTTGCAAAAATGAAAAAGAGAAGAAACGAAAATACAACCAACGAGTGATTGAAATAGAGCACGGCTCATTTACTCCTTTGGTGTTTTCGAGTCATGGTGGTTGTAGTCGTGAAACAGAACGATTCATTAAAGAACTTTCGTTGAAGTTAGCGCGTAGACAAGGTACGGAAGAAGGTGTTGTGATGAGCTGGTTACGAACGAAAATATCATTCACGCTATTGAAATCAGCAATCTTGTGTATAAGAGGATCGAGAACTTTGAAAAGGAATGACATGCCAACCGATCCATCAAACATCCTTATATCCCAGTCAGTTGGTAGAATTGACGTGTGAACGAGAACGCAACGTACCGTTGAATATTTTATTTTTTATTTTTTTGTTTTTGTTTTTGGCTAAAGCATAATTTGTATATTATATTATATAATAAAAAAAAAAAAAAAAATTACAATGCACTTAAAACTTTGAGGCCAAATAACTTGGAAACGAGGTGGTGACGTCAATGTTTTTTCACCGCGTGGGTAACTAGGGACAACCTGGGACCAATTTGGGTAAGTTTCCCAAACCTGGGTCCCTGAATCCGTTTCGGAATGGACGGGTTGATGACGTCGTCAAAAAACCTTTAAACCTTGATATCTCTGCAACCGTTTGTCAAAAGTACATAATCCTATACATTTTCTTCATCAGCGTTTCAAGATCTATACGATGAACACAACAGGTATACAAAGTTCTAAAAAAAATATTTTGGGTTTTTACGGGCCATTGGTTTTAAAAATTTTTAAAACCTTATATCTCATTAACCGCTCATCAAAACCACACGATCATATACATTTTCTTGATCAGCAGTTTGAGCTCTACACAATTGTGTAGAGCAGAGCTTAAACTGCTGATCAGTTCATTTATTCATTCATATCTTTGCTGAAAATCAATCTGCCTCTGAACACTCTAAACAGTATAGTAACGGATGAAATAAATATCGAGGCCATTGACAAAATTCCAGAAAATATTCCTGCGCAAATGGTGCAAAAACTCTATAGCCGCACTCAAATGGAGACAGGTGGACTAGCTCAAAACCTTCTTTTAAAACTTAACGCGAAAGTCATGTTGACATCAAATATCGATATATCAGATAAACTTATTAACGGACAGATTGGGACTGTTCATCGTATAAAAACTGATGGATTAGGAAAAGTAAAAAAAATATATTTGAAAATGGCAGACAAAAGCACAGGGGTTAAAGCTATGAGAACAGATCCATATGCTATGCAAGAAAATGTTATTCCAATAAGCAGGATAGAAAAGGAAATCAAATTTAATAAACAAAATCTAACTTCACCTACTATGAAACGAATGCAATTCCCACTGATGCTGTCATGGGCCTGTACTGTTCACAAGGTTCAAGGAAAAACGTTTAAAAAAATTGTTGTTTGTTTTGATTTAATAAAGCAACGAGCCTTTCACTCAGGACAAATCTATGTCGCATTAAGTCGAGTTACAAGTTTAGAGGGTTTATACCTAACGGGGACATTTTCCAGATCAGCTATTAAATCAGACACACGAGCAACCGAGCAATACAATTATATGCCTGAACACTCAAAATTGACATCAAAAGATACTGGCGTAATTAGTGAAAATTCTATTATAGTAACTTTGCTTAATACAAGATCCTACAACAAACATAAAAATGATATTAAGTCCGACAGTGTTCTTATGGAAAGTGATTTATTATGCCTAACAGAAACTCAGATACCATTTAACTCATACTGCGACACAAAACTAGATAACTTTACTTTAATTCCAAACAACAGTGTGGATAAGTTTTCTAGTCTTTTAGTTGGTCATAACGAAACTATAGAATTGTTTGATATTGTAAAAATCCCAGGTGCAATATTTTTTAAAATGACGAAGAAAACGTTTCAAAAGAATGCTGTTTGTTTTTTACTTCTATATCGCAAAAATTCTCTTAATCGAGATGAGTCATTATACCTTATTCAACATTTTTGGGGAAACGAAATCGTTGATGTTATACTCGGAGATTTTAATGTAAATGCATTTAGTGACGAAAACTATTCCCTTGATTTTCTCACTGAATATAAACAAGTTGTAACCTCTCCAACTCATATATCCGGTTCACTTATTGACCACATCTATGTCCATGAGAATGTCCTCAACACCTTTGAAGTCGATACACTCGTTAAAAATGTATATTTCAGTGATCATGATGCAGTCAGGCTTAAACTTTCTCTAACATGATGTTTACGAAATCTTCTAGAAGGGTCACTTCAAATCAATTTCGTCCTCAGAACGAAAGATATTTACGCTGGGCTTACTTCATTGTTTTCTTTTTATTTCAAACTTGTTAAACTTTGGTTGCAAATAATATGCATCGCGTTTTTGTTTTCTGAAGATAGTCTCGCACTATATATTTATTATATATGCTGATGGCGGAAATCTTCAAGCCATCGGGCTTCTTGTTAATTTTTTAAATACACCGGTAGACGAAAAAATGACTACGACAATATACACCACTGACATCGAACAATTGTAAAGAAAAAGAAGATAATGCTGCAATGTAATAATGTTTTTAACTTACATTAAATTTTATGTTCTGTCTAACAAAAATATTATTGAGATTTATCAAGTATATTTTAAAATGCTTCTAACTGTTAAATAAATAGAAAAAATTACAAAAAAAAAATACATTATTTAGAACGTCCACAATAGTACAATCAATTCATAAAACGCACAGGTGTGTTTAGAAAGTGAACAAGTAATAGGTATCCAAAGCTTAATCAAAGAGCTCTACTTCAGCTCGTCGAATAAAGATTTTTAAAATGTTAAGAGACGCTCTTAATTTTTTTTGGATGGGTGGCACAACTGATCTTAAAAAACCTTTCACTAACTTTATTTAAAATTAACAGCATGGGTGATGAAGGGTTGATGATTATTCAGTATTCTCCTTTTTTTGCACATCAATAAAAATGATTGACCGATCTGTCTGTCTGTCCCATGTTGGGTCACAATATATTTCCTTCAACTAAATCCACCATGTTGTTATTGATATTCGGTTATGTTAGGTTCTATGAAATGTAAACAAATAACTATAACATTTTTAAATGATTAAAAAAAAAACTGTAACTGGAAGAAACATACAATAATTGATTTTTAATTTGTCACCCTTTGATAAAAAAAGAGGCTTCCCCTTATCCTTATCATTATCCGGATGAGTTTAAAGAGAATATATTTACTTGAAGATACGTTCAGTGACATAGGTTTCACACAGGAAAATGGTGACATAAAAACAACAAGACGCAGGTTCTTGTATAAAAAGCTGTTGTATTTAGCCTTTAAAAAGTTAAGAAAAAGAAAGGCTGGTTTTTGTGGACTTTAAGGCTGTCATGCACTATCATTTTTCAATGATTACTGAAAAATAATAGGTTACTTTAGCTTTAGGAAAGTGATATACTGTCTTATGTTTGTGAAAATGACTTCTATAAAGCGTGAGATGTAACTTTCTTATGTCTAGTTTACACTACACGGTTTTACTAACGTATTCATAAACAGCATGAGACTCAATTTTTTCAAAAAAAAAAAAAAAGCAAACACGAAACAACTAAGTAACAGCCATACTGAAGCAAACGTTTGATTTCTAATGGCGCACAAACCTAAGCATGGAATCTCTTATACAGCCATCGCTTATTTGAGCAAGCGAAAATTAAATGTGATCTTCCTAGTAGTCAATAAAATAACAACCAAAAAAGAGCCCGAAAAAGTGAAAAATGAAAAAAAAAATAACGGTAGACTTAGTGAATATCAGCAATATCACGTCGCTGTCGAAAGGCTGCATTTTAATATACACATTTGTAACTTATCCGTTCTTTAAAGGCTAGCTTAGAATGCCACGAAAACTGTGAATTATAAAAGCAGCTTACAGGTTTCAAATATATGAGAGAAACCACTTTTTAAAAAACTGACTAGTCGCCTTTCAAAAAATTATGAAACTTTTACTAGTTGTAATATGTAAAATTTTCTTTTTGGAAAAGTCTTTCATGAACCAAAAAATATTTTTAAATTTTTTTTGTGCATATGTCAATGAAAGTTTGTTGTGTCAAAATCCTGTTTTTGATATCTTAAAGACCCTGTTAAAATTACCAAACTTGTTTAGAAATGTTTTCTAGTAAAACGACCTCAGAAACTTTTACTACTAGTCCGTTTCTTGGTTTAAAAAACAAATATTTTAACTTCGTACCTTGGCTGCCATTATACCGACGTCTCAAAATTTTGATGTTGAAGTCCTGAATGAATTTCCGTACTTCTCTTCTTACTGCTGTATTTTTGATTGTATACAACACGAATATACAAAATCCTTGGAAAGAATTAAAGATGCAGAACAACCATTGGAAAAAGGGCGTTGCCTTTCCAACAGCCACCACTCCAAACGCCCACGCCACACCCACAAGTATGCTACACATGAGAGCCACCTTTGCTTGACCAAGTAGCGCGATTTTTGTCTTTCCAGGCTTGCCTTGTCCATATGACAAGGTATAAATAACACAGATCAAAAGTGCTATATTGACCAGCAGTATTAGACAGATTGGGAGCAGTACACCAAAGTAGAATGAATAACCACGAATGATGCATCTTAAAAATAAACATATGATATATGGGAAGACATTATAACAAGCTGTGGTTTTGTCTCCATACGAAAAATAAACTAAATAAGGCGGAAACAACTTGTAAGGGGGACGTAAAAATTGACGTTGTCAAATCCTTTGTGTCTACACGCTTTTTTTTACAAGGAACTCAAACTTTTGGCTGAGGTTTGATGTTGCTTGTTGTTTATCTGCTTAGAACGACAAAATTCACGTGTTTGCTTGTTTAGTCAAGCTGGTGCAACGATTGAAATCACACTGGTTTCACACTTCACACTGGTTTAATCACGTTTGTCGTAGTGTATGAAACTCTGTTGTGGTGTAATAAACTCTGTTGTGGTGTATGAAACTCTGTTGTGGTGTATGAAACTCTGTTGTGGTGTATGAAACTCTGTTGTGGTGTATGAAACTCTGTTGTGGTGTATTAAACTCTGTTGTGGTGTATGAAACTCTCCTCTGAAAGTCTCGGAAGCTGATGATGTTACCTGTTTACTTACTTACTTTCTCTTTTTTTATCTACTCACTTTAGGCTAGCTATTGCTTAAAACACTACTTATTCTCGAAAGAATCGTGCTCAATGTTGCCTATAATATGTTTTGGGGTACAAGCTGAACACAACGTATTCCTTAGTTCAATAATATATTATTACTATAGTAGGTTCACATAAGAATTTTTCTTTCTTTTAAATAATTTATTTTTTAAAATTTTAATTTAATGACTTACATTCTGTCGTTTCCAAGATTGTTAGGTTCAATACCTGCTGTTACAACAACTATGATAACTGGTAATCCTATAAAATTAAAGAAATGTACCTCACCGCTAAAAATTGTGGGCAAAGAATGACGAATTTTTCTCCTGGTGACGAAATTTTTACGGAGCAGTATTTTGAACTAAAAACACCATTGATTTGATGGAATGGAGGTAAAAAAAATATCAAAAATTAGAAACACGTAAGTTGAAGTTTTTTTTTAATTGTTTTCTTCACCAAGTAAAAACTAATGAGAATCTACTAATATTTTATTTGCTCGTCTCGAGCGAAAAGATTTTTAATTCTTGCAAATAATAAATCTAACTAAAGAAAAAATAATTTATGCCTTCCAGATAATACGGCGAAAAAATTCATAGGTGACGAATATTTTTACCGACAAATTATTTTGCCGCAGAATTTTTACCGATTAGGTAATTTACATTGACCAATTTAGTTATACAACAATTATATCATGCATTACACTTTTTAAGTTAAGCAACCAAGGCCTAAATCGGAATAACCTAGCTAGCCACATACAGTTCCTTAAACGAGTAAGATCTTCCAAAATTTTAATATTTGGCGAGTTCTTTCAGCTTTGAGGGTGAAATCAATTTTTTTTAAGGCTGTAATGAAATATGGAGTTGATTATAAAAACATGTTTTGACATTCACATCCACTACCTACTCGTTTGTAATGCCAAAGGTAAGTTTTAAATGTAAATAGAACTCATTCTTCTTGATGCATTAAAAAACTGGAACTTAAACAACTAGTCTGCGTTTGTTGAAATCTCTTTTAGTCTTACCCAATGCAAATAGACTAGCTTTGTAAATAAACTTCTTTTTTGACGCGTCAACAAAAACTTTAACGAAGCATCTATATAAGTTAATTCCTTCAACAAACATCCAACAAAAAGTTGTAAGCATAAAATATTGAAGTAGTGCTGCTACGACTTGACAGCCAACACGTGGGGATGTTCGTTCCGCACCGATGAGAAATGTGGTTAGCAAAGCCATCAAAGAGATGCAAAGACAGATTAGTATCCTCGGTGGAAGCTTTCTGCGTAATTTTCTAAATAAATACAATTGACAATGTTGAAATTAAAACAACAAAGTCCCTTTGTGCTTTTTTAGAAGACAATTTGAATACCAAATTTGAGGAATAACAGAACCGCAGGAACGCTATTAGTGTCCCTATTTCTGTAAAATTCCTGAACTAAACTGAAATAGGTCACAGACACAGCCTCGAAAATATTTTGTATTATAAGAAAGAAAATAGGACATTAAATCCAAGCAGCCTTTACATGATTTCGCCCCTTAAATGGAAATTTCATGGGCGAAATGAAAATTTCAGTTCAGTCTCTTGTCTAGCCTTTATAAATGTTTGCATGATTTCGGGCGAAATGAAATTCATTTCGGTGTTGATTTTATTTCATGCTCATAATATTTATGTAAACAGGATTTACCCGAAAATGAAACTATTGCGCATGTGTACAAAGCTATTGCGCATGTTCAAAAAGTAATTGCGCATGTGTACAAAGCTATTACGCATGTTCAAAAAGTAATTGCGCATGTGTAAAAAGCTATTGCGCATGTTCAAAAAGTAATTGCGCATGTGTACAAAGCTATTGCGCATGTTCAAAAAGTAATTGCGCATGTGTAAAAAGCTATTGCGCATGTTCAAAAAGTAATTGCGCATGTGTACAAAGCTATTGCGCATGTTCAAAAAGTAATTGCGCATGTGTACAAAGCTATTGCGCGTGTTCAAAAAGTAATTGCGCATGTGTACAAAGCTATGACCTTTGTACAGTTCACACAAACCTGATAAGAAATAACGTATGGTACATTGTATCCACACCAAGTTATTTGAAAAAAAAATCAAATTACCTAAAGAACATGTATATCATTACTGTAAGGAATAATCCAGCTAATGATAATCCACAGCCGATCCACGTGATAATTTGTAACTCAACAGGATTGTAACCAGATTGACCAACATCGAGTAAAAGCGCAAAATTTGTTAGATGGTCACACAAGCAGGTGATGTAAATCCGGTCTTTACTTACTAACCGGCATCCGACTGATGACCAGTCACCATTCGGACCTATATTGAGGTTCAGTAAACTTGTAAATGACTTTGTTTTTAAACATAAAGCAATAAAGCTGGTGTTTTGTTTTAGTTAGCTCAATAACCATGGACAAAATATAATGAAATAGGAGAGATAATTTCGAATTTCGTCGCCACAAGTGATTAAATTGGCCATTTCTTTATTAGAGTCGCGCATTTTGAACATATAAATGTTCACAACGGACACAGGTACTGGTTATTTAATATTTATTATTCACGCTCTTGAAATAGCCTAATTGTAGCTAACGTCAGCACGGCCATTTTCACAAATTTTGCGACATTCGTAAACCCTGACGTGGATTATTTCGTTGTGCAGCTGTGTCATATAATGCCATTAACAAATTTTCAACGCTGTCTACCTGACCTACGTATGCGCAAAAGTAGCGAGTTTACAGCCTGGCGAAAAATGACGGAAGAACATCCTTTTCTTTAATTAATTTTGTCCACGATTGTAACAAGAGTTGTAAACTTTAAAAAAGTCTTACTCATGCGCTTTTGTTAAGGTATATAACAAATATTCCTCACACAAACACCACTAAGATACATGCAGTTACTTTCGCTTTATAATTTCAAAAAACAATAAGGACATTTAAAAAAATCATATAACCTTTGTTAAAATCCCAAAATTGACACGAATGATTTCCATCAGCGGAAGGGAATTTTATCTTTTTAAATTTTAACTTCACTGGTGTTACCAATTTATCTACTTTAGTGTTTCTTATAGACGCTGACAATATTACACTTTGGACGATTAATTTATTGTTTTTCTTTTTAAATTCAACTGCGTTTAAATCTCGCAAGAAGAAACTATTTTTTTTGAAGGAATAGGAATATACCATTCCTTCTTCCTCTTTAAATGCTTCCTCTGGAATAGCAATAGTCACCAACAATTTGCCCAATTTTTGCGTTGTGTCTCCAATAACAACATCCATAGTTCCATTTCTTTCACTCGATTGTATGGTAACATTAGTCCTGGTACTTTTGACAACACTGAATCCAACGTTTTTGGTGGAGATGTTGATGGCTATGTTGGTTGCATTTGATATATCGCTTATTGTTTCAGCTAAAATGTCCAAGCTGTTTAAAATAGAAGTTGACGTGTCATGGTTCCTTTGAGATTGCACCAATGTATGTGGTTCTACATCGAGTAAGCTGTCTGCGATATTAACAATATCATTCAAAACCTGGTGAAGATGGTAATAAAAAGTTAAAAATACTATGTCTTGCTAGAGTTTAAAAGTGTAAGGCAAAGAAGTTACCTCTTTTTGACTGCTTGCATTCAATGTCTGCAATTCAGTGACAATATTTGAGATGACGTCACCTATTGCTGACACTTCTTTCGAATTTACACGTTTAGAATCTGAGTTGGTAATGGCACGCGTCAGGTTTTTGGAAGCTTCTGCAGCACTAACACAATTTGTTACGTTTTTTGCACCACAAATTTTAACCTAAACGGAGATAGAGAATAGTAACGTTATTTAGAATAGAAACAATTCCCAGTGGTAAGAAAAATTATGCTGGGTCACCTAAAGTATGGGAACACCAGAGGTAATGATAAAATCCCATAACGAAAAAATTTGTTACACTAATGGAATATATTTTCGCAGGAATTAAATTTCGCAAATGGATAATTTCAATAAATTTTGCGAGAATATATTTTCGCGAATTGCCAATTTCTATCACATAATTTGGCATGTTTAATTTTTTTATTCTACAAACTTTTTTATAAGAATATAAAATTTATATCCAAGGTGGTCTAAACAATATAATTATTGTTTTTAACCTAAAATTCCAGCCTCGTTTAACAAATGCTCGATCATGGTGTGAACATTTTGGAAATACAGCTCGCGAGCTAACAATAGTTTATTGTTTCTTTTGTTTATGTAATTGCTAATTTATGCAATTTATCTATCTAGAACTTTCTTTCATTTTATATATACAGGGCAAAGTTGATTCTTAAAAAGCATATTTTTATATAAGGAAAAGCGTGTAGCGTGTAGCGCAAGTTTACGGTTATTCAACAAATAGTTGAAGGTACTTTGTCCTTTATCAACACCAAGGTTTATGTCTCAATCAGATTCATCAGGAATCGTCATTTTTGTCATTGACACAAGAGCTCTCGGGCAGGACTTCTTGCGCAAGTTTAGCGCAAAAAAAATTCTGTTACTAAGATATATAAACAAAGTGCAGGCTGGGTCAATAATTGCTGAATTTACACAAACACAACGACTTATTATTCTCAAATTATGCTAAAACAAGGTTTTTGAAAATTGAATTTCACGAGGATTTAATTTCCTGAATGACGGAATTAAAAAAAGTTCGCAAATGGCAAAATGGGGAAATTAAAGCATTTCCAATGCCCAAAAATTCGCAAAATCGCGAAATTTAATTTTTGCGAAAATTATGTCATTAATGTAGTATGGTTGCTGTAGTGCTGGATGATTAAAATTGTCATGTAGATTATTATTTATGTACAACAACAACAAAAATTAAAGGGCGATTCGATTTGATATTCTATCAAGTTATTTTGTTTCTATAACAAAATTTTCCTTGTTGTGTGCCAGACAATGGATTTAAAACTTCTTTCTAAAGTGAGACAAAAAAAACCTAATCAACCAATTCCTGGCACAAAATTTGTTTCAGTAAAAATCCAGCTTAATTAAAGTCGATATCACCAAGATGTGCTCACATTTTGTAAGTCTTGCAACTCCTGACTGACAGCTCTTGCTGATAAACATTTGCTCATATCTACGTCTGACCATCTTGGACCAAACTGAAGACTTGGTATACACGTCCTGTATATGGTATTTGTTAGATTGTGTTTACACTTGAAAGGTGCATCAGTTCCAGCCAACGTTTTTTTGTTTTCGTATAAGACATCATTATTACTTGAAGGGCAGCAATCTGAAATATTACGCATGCAGCGATAGAAATGAAAAATTGAATTTTTTAAAGCTGGCAATTCGCGAAAATATCTTCCACAAAATTTAAGTGAAATTAACAATTCGTAAAAATAAATTTCGCGAATTTTTTTTCAAATTGAAATAAATGTTAAAATAACGACAAATTTGAAAGTTCTAAATTCCTTTGGCCAACCAAAAGTTCTGTTTATACTTAAATAACAAGCAAAATGTTAAATCATAGTACTAAGTGGGTAGGGTTGAAGGACAGCACTTCAAAGTCACTTGCTAACTTCAACGACAAAATAACTATATTTGACTTGAATCGCGGAATATCTTCCGTGAAATAATTTTTCTGCCCTTGATTCGCGAAAATAACTTCCGCTAAAATCACTATTCTCCGGAACACGATTTGCGAAAATATATTTCGCGAAAATTTCTGAACTTACGTTCAATATCTAGACCGGAGCAAACTGTTGTGAGAAAAATCTGCATACATTAAACCACCTTGACCTAAATACTATTTTGTGATGCAAGAGAAATCTTTCTTGCCGATGACAATCACTAATTTCACTATTTCTCTTCTGCAAAAATGTAAGTGACTTGGAGAAGGTTTTCAGCAAAGTTTTTGCCAAGAATTGTCGAGCTGTCAAAAGCAAAAGATTTTCTACTCCAAAACAGTCAAAAAGCTGAACAGTCTTCTCTTTCGAAAATTATCCGTAGAATAAAAGAAATGAAGTGATATGCTAGTCTGAAGTACCAAAACGTGAGGTGTGAAGGGGCAGTTTTAAAATAGCAAACATGGATTATTTGAAAAAGGCTTTTGTAGTTGTATTATGCAATATTGTTCTTGATTCTCTTTCCATACGTTTGTTTAATTTGATTACAGAAATGAATGATTATTTGATATTCTAGAGCTCAACACCCCTAACACTTACCTAAACTCTGAAGTTCCACCGTTGTAACTTTTATCTCTTTCAGCGCTTCCACGTTTATTTTATCACCAAATGCATCACAAAGTTTTAAACGCTTCACTGGAGATATGTTTGTATACAGTATGCGACACACAAGTTTGACTTTATCTGGCTGCGTTGGACTAAGAATAAGAAGAGAGATCCAAGTTGAAACAATTTGGACTTTGACTGACCCAGCCACTGCGCTAGAATAGCCTTCTTATCAAGGGTTTCTTTTCTTATTTAGTCTTAAACAAAAAAGAAAGAAAAACATTGCATGCATATTGGCAACCTTGCAATTATGGAAAAAGGGCTGCTAATTCGAAGCCCTGCAGCCTTTGCTACTCTTTTATGAAGAAACATTTATTCAGTCCAGAATTTTCATCTATGTAAAAAAAGTCAATACCAATACAATATAAACTGTTTTGTCTGTCTATACCGACAAAGATATTTCCCTAGGTCAAAAGTATAGTCCGAGCTTGCGAGGTCGTTACGCTGACCGAGGGTAATATTTCTCTGAAGAGTTAAATAAAACAGTTCATATTGTATTTATTAACTGATAGCTATTTTGCTTGGGTTTGTAGAAACCAGAATTATTTTCTAAAGATTAAATTTTGACAAGGTTGTGAAAACCAGGTTTTGTTAAAAAAAGAAAACGTTCGCTTTTTATTGATTGATTTTTAAAACAAAACATTCGAATAACCATTATTCAGAAATAAGTTTTTTTTCTTAGTCAGAAGAAGAGTCTATAACACAAATTTGACGCCGTTGTGCTTGTTGCTCATTGCGCTGATAAATGTTTCTATAAAAAACGCAGCGAATTTTTTAAACTTATCAACATTTCGTGCTGTTTTTCTGGCGGAGTGATTCGAGATATTGGATTTATTGTAACTTTGATTTTTGGGTCTAGCTATATGTAGCTAGCTATTCTCTATCGAAGTTGTTTGTTTACATTTATAGCAACAAATTAGTTTGCAGTGAGGTTAAAAGTTATACCTTATAAAGCCTGTAGTGAAGACTTTTTAGCTAATCAACGCAGCGTATTTCCCGTATAAACCGGTTGTAAATTGCTATCAGTTAATAATGGCCGATATAAGTCATAATATGTAATACAACTTTGAATGTATCTGCACGATCATATTCTAAACACTATATTGAGAATGGAATGTTGGATTAATTATCTGTGGGACGTAATTGCTATATACAGCATACCTTAGTTGGGTGACGCTTACAACCATACCTTCATGTTTATCTGCTTTTGGTAACAATAACTTGATCTGAAAAAAATACGTTGTTTTGAAGAAGTGTGACTTTAAAGCCACGGGGACACGAGACAATTTTTTCAGGCGATGGTAACAAATTTAATTTTGTTACTAATCGCCTGAAAATTCTATTGTGTCGCCACATCTGTGCAAATGCAAAATCATTCAGCAAAAAACATTCAGCAAAATTGCTGCATTGTGATTTCCGACGAACATATTTACTAATAAAATTCAACGTCCTCAACGAACACTCAGTGAGTCACCACAGGTTCTGAAGTACTTTAGTCAGCCTTCTATCTGGCAAGTGATTATCCATTATTTAGTTTTTTGATTTTATAGTATTTTTATCAACATTTGTTCATTAGTTGAAGATATTAGTGCATAAGTTATTAATTTGTAACATGAGAGTTGCTTTCTGGTGCCTAATTTCTATGGCAAAAATCTCCATTATAGCGTTCGTTTCTTACGTAAAATCATGGAGAATTATATCTCTATGGTCATATTAAAATTTACTTTCTTTATCTAAATTAAAATGATCTTACTTTATTTTCGATTCGACGTTTCTCTGCGGATGAATTCACGTTGTTGAAGGTATCATCGATAAGGAGGGTGACCACAGTGTGAGAGACATCTTTGTAGAAAGTTGAGGTGCATTTTTTTATAACAGACTAGTTCAAACAGACAGATAGACGGACGGACGGACAGTAGCTAATATGAACTCATTACCTTTGAATTGTACATCAATAATCTTTGAAGTGATGTTTCTTGGATAGCCAGAAATTTCGACTACAGCTTGATAATAACCCTGACTCTCATAGCTAAATGTAGTCACATTGATGGGCGAAAGTTTAAACAAATTTTGTTGTGGTAACGCAAAAAGTTCGCTTTTTATTATATGGACACCATTTTCTAACCAGTAAGCTTGTAGATTGTCGTGCGGTATCGAAGAAAATATTGTAAATCCTTCGATAAATAGTGATTCGTTACTTCTCGTGGGTATCTTCACCGTTGATACATTCGTTTGAATATGTGGCTCTACAAGTAAAGAACATGTTATATTAGAAAGCTATCGTAATAAAATATTCCATATATTTCCAGACGGTTTTTTTTCGGGAATGAACAAGATTTCAAGATTTGTTTCCAAGAATTACTTTCGCGAATCGACTGGTACCTTTTCGTAATTTTTTAGATAACGCAGCCGTTCATTGAATTTACTAATATTAACAACAACAACACAATAAACACTTAAATTCATCAAAGAAGGTAACAAAGTAACTGTCATAAAATAAGACTCCCGTAAATGCTCGATTAAGCGCCCGGCCTCGAATAAGCGCCCCTCTTAAATAAGCGATCACCCATTTTGTCGATTTGTTTTATGAAGCACCGCCGAAATAGGCGTCTAGGGCCGTTATTTGAATATACCACTAGAGCCGAAGAGGCGCTAATTCGAATATTTAAAAATGGAAAAAATAACCTTTTAGAAAAACAACCTACTTCTCAAAATGATCTACAGCATGAAATTCATGTTTTTAAGCAATTCGGTATTAAGAACACTTATCATGTCTTTAAGCAAATATTTACGCTCAGAGAAATTTTAGTTATACATATCTTCTGTTTTTATATTTTACAGCCATTATAGCTTTCTTAAAAGAAAGCTTTAACACAACACAAGAATGAGATTTTTTTATAAGAGCCCCTCTTTACCGCCCCTCTTTACCGCCCCTCTGGAAAAGTCGAAACTTTAAATAAGCATCTGGGTGCTTAGTCAAGCATTTAAGGTAAGGGGCCATTCAATAATTACGTAACACCTCTTGTAACGCATGGTAACAAATCTAGTAGCACCCAAAAATTCTCTGTTACATAAAAATAAGCTCTGCCCCCACCCTCCACCTCCTCTCCCTAAGTTTTAATAACAGTTCGTAACAAAAATGATCACCCCCCCCCCCCCCCCCCCACGCACACCCATCTATCGTAATTATTGAATGAACCCTAACTTTAAAAAACTTTATTTACCAAGAAAATAAAAAAAATAAAATAATACTACTCTAGTAATATACAGAATTCAAATACCTCCAAGTACGATCTCGACAGTAACATCGGAAATTTCTTCCTGTGACATTAAATCGCTGTCGAATATCACGCATTGGAAAATACCGCTCATGTTATAGCTATCGATACGAAGAGAATGCATGACGTATTGGTTTTGAACTAACTCATCAACAGTGTTTATACTTTGTTCAAGCGGTTTGCCGTTAAGCAACCAGGATGAAGGTTTTGTCAGCCGTCGAGTTGAAGTATATGAACAGCCAGTTACATAGACAGTGTTAGCTTTGTTGGCAGTGAGAACTTTTGGATGTCTTGTTATATTGACTGTAATTGCTAAAATTTAAGGAGAAACAAATAATATCACAAGAAACAGTTCTGCTGCTAAGTAAACAAAAACAAACAAACAAACAAACAAACAAACAAACAAACAAACAAACAAACAAACAAACAAACAAACAAACAAACAAACAAACAAACAAACAAACAAACAAACAAACAAACAAACAAACAAACAAACAAACAAACAAACAAACAAACAAACAAACAAACAACAAACAAGCACACAAGAAATTGAGAAAGCAATAAACTCTGTGAAATGTTTTTTAAAAGGTACAGAAATAACGAACTAGTTTGTCCTGCTTTTCTCAAAATCACTTACCTTTAAAATCAACATTAATAACATCAGATAACATCGGCTTTTCCATCCATTCTTTTGAATAGATAGCACATTGATAACGTCCGCGGTCATTTAAACTGGTAACAGGAATCTCCAAAGGACCAATTTGAAATTGCGATCCATGTGTTTCAGAAGTGTAACTGGTATTCACACCGTTTACCACCCAGTAACTTTGAAGGTTCACACCTGGTGTGTGGTTATATACACAGCCAATAAGATTGAGGGCGTCGCCAGCATAGATAGGCAGCAGAGATACAGATGGATTTCCAATGTTTGCTAAAACAAAGTGCCAAAGCGTAGATTTTGAAGTGGTGCCTTGAACCTATATTGGCAGTCACTGCTGGACAATAATCATCTCCAAATATGTGACCTCCAGCTGCTACTAGAGGTTTTAGCTTTAGAGTAGAACGTTAGAGTAAAACAGAATGGTCAGAAAATCTTCGAATACAGTTAAGGAAAATATAAGTATATAACTTCCTACCTTCTATATTTGTGGTAGTAGCGTTTTTAGAATCTACAGGTGTTTTCATCCGCTCAGGATCGAACACTCGACATTGATAAAAACCTTTTTCAAAAAATACAATGGACGATAATACATAATGTGTTGAATTAAGTAGCGATATATGAATGGACTTTTTTCTCTCGTCGTCATTGTTAACCAACCAGTAGGTATGACCTTTTAGGCTTACACTTGAAGTGAGGACACAACCAAATAGGCTGACTATTGATCCTTTATCTTTACGCTTCACTGCCACTGGAACAGACGTAAATCGGACATCTATTTCTAAAAGCAAATGAAAAATATGATTGTGCATCAAACAAATTCTTGAATTCACATCACAGTTCTTAAATTTCCTAGTTTCCTAGTTTCCAAAAGTCTGCAATATACTATGTGTTATTTTGGACCAAATGTCTAGACGTTTTATACTAAACCATCTATTTTTGTTAGGGCGCTGAAACGAGGGAGGCAGGGATACTTATTTAAGTGATGTAATATGAAAAGGAAATGTCTTAATCAACATTAAAAAGTGTAGAAAACAAATATACGTCTTGTATTGGTGTGGAACTTAAAAATTCATTTATATTCACTTCATTAGCTATATTTACTACCTATAACGACATGGATCAACAAAATCTGCTGAAGTTTTTATTTTTTGAAGCTTGGGGAAATGCTTTTAGCCTACCTAAAAACGGCATAAAATTTTATTTTGTCTACCTTTAACCACCAACTGGATTCCATCTGATAAAATGATGCTCGTACCATTAACTTTAATGCCACATTGGTAAACACCCTCATCCTGGAACGACGTTGATTTTAATACAATATTCGAAAATGAAAATAAATTGGTTTCAACGATTGGTGTTGCTGTTACATGAGTTTGAAATACCGTTCCATTTTTGAACCAAAGCAGCTTATCGTTTAAAATGTTACTAGTATAAGTGAATTTACAGCCAGGGATTACTGCTTTTGTCTTAACGAGATTCAATATTGTCGCAATGCCTGGTGAAAATTTGATATCTATAAAAATACAATAAAATTGTTCATATATTCGAAAACAGAAAACCCAAAGTAACATTGAAGTAATCATTATTTTTTTTAGAATAAAAGTTATTTAAAATACCTCGTTCCAAAGTTACACGCGTAAATTCATTTCGAAGGAGAAATTCGTTACAGAGAAAACAAACCTTGAGAGGTTAAGAGTCTCATTATATGAGGCGAGTTGCTCGGTGTTGACTCGCCACATGCTCAGCATTATAAAACTAAGCAGCTCGGCATAATAGCAGATCACTACTAAAAATATTTGACAATACGAGGTGAGTCAACCCGCCTAGGCGGGCTGGCTCGTTTCTTCAACCCGGGATAAGTTGGTTAGGTGGGTTGACTCGGTTCGTATAATACCACTTTGCCGAGCCAGGCGCCGGGTTGAAAAAGAAGAGCATGCGCATTGCGATCCAAAACAGAAGAAAAATAATAATAGCGAGCAAAGCAGCAGACTAGAAGTTTAATTAGACTTCAGAACAGCTTATGATAATTTTGATTTAATTACACTTGTTTGTTTACATCTTGAATTCGCCATTTTTCAAAAATAACGCGCATTTTTTTCAACCCAGTAGCAGTGTAGGTCATGTACCGGGTTGACTTTTCCAATATAATATGCCAACCGGGCCAACACCGAGCCAACTCGCCTCATATAATCAGGCTCTAAGTTATCCCGTTTTAACAAATGTAATTCTTATGTTTTTTTTCCTCTTTATTTTGTAAACCAAATTCATTATTTGACGGGAACACAGTAAGAATAATGAAATTGGGATTAAAGTATAAAGGAACAGGGCCGTCGCCAGTGCGGGGGAGGAGGGGAGGGAGAAGGTTAATAGAGTTGGGGCATGGGGAATTTCCCCTCCACTTATTTTCTCTGTAACGTCTTACTAGAGATCAAGTATCGTTGTTCTACTCTTAAAGGAAAAATATGCGATTATGTAAGGGCTAGGCAAATAATGACTCAACCGTCTTCTCCGGGGAATGTTTACAAAAATTCGTTACAAGACAATGCATGTTACCAAAATAACAACAAACACATTACAAAAAACAAAATGGTAGATGGAAGTGGTAGGTTTTGATTACAAATGTAAGTGAGTGATAAAGAACACGTGTGTGGTAAGAAACTTCATCGTACATAAAACACTGCTAAAAATTATATATCACGCTTTGTATTTGTACCGACACAAAAATTCTTATGTCGGTACAAATACAAAGCGCAATTACTTTATGTTGTACATCGTGTGTCGGGTACAGTTGAGCTAGTGTTAACTGAGTCAACGGCGGATCGCTTATTAAAGTATTAATACTGATAAAAAATGGAGCACCAAACAATGTCCCCTACGACGCATATCTGCGAAGATTGAAATGCCGACATGCTATCCACTAGTCATAAGTCGTGACTCTACTTTCAGATATCAAAATGGGGTTTACTATTAAATAGAATTTAGTTTCCCTTTCGGTTCTCTGTTCCTCGCGTACAATGATGAAGGATTGTCGGCAAAGAAAAGTTTTGAGCGTTTCCTGAAAACCTGTGGCGTCTAAGGGTTAGAATGTTTAAACGCCAAATAATACAGGAATTGTTAAACGTCAAATGATAAACACGCGGAAAAAAAATTCGTGTGGGTCGTCAATCAATAGCAGTGAATCACACAAAGACGTGTTATTACCGACTATGTTATACCGACTATAAGGTGGGTCAAAATATCACGATAATAACTATGGATACTAGAAAATAGGTTTACGCTTGACCTGACCTATGTGGTTGACCTAGTTGAGCAGAACTTATATCTCGTAAAGTCAGTCAAGTTTCTACTAGGTGTCAAGTTTCTTCTAGGCAGTTGAGGCCACGGTATCCCGCAAAATGAGCGAGTCTACCACAAAACTACAACTTGGCTATTGATCGTCCCTACTCTATATCAGTATAAAAACTTAAATCACTTCCTCTAATGCACGATAGTACTAATATCTAATTACCTTCAAATCGACATGGTTTAAAAGTTGGTGAAATTGTAGATTAGTTTTGATGTTATTTCATTAGCAGTAGCAATATAAGTGATTATACCTTAAACTTTACTGATTTACAGAACAAGGAATTTCAAAAAAATGTCTACCGCTCAAGTTTGGTGTAATAAAATAAGGAATGAACGTTTTTACATGTTGTTTTACACTGCTCTCAATACATAACTGACATATTCGACATGTATTTGTAAATTGGGCGTGGAATTTGGTCAACAAAGATGCCTTAGGTATCAAAAACAAAACAATTACCTTGAGTTGTTGCAATCTTTAGGAACACAACTAAAACCAATAAGTTTGGCATCTTCTTTTTACAAATGTATTACTCCGCCTCGTATGTCTTTACTAGGATTACTGATAAAAGTTAAATTACTGCATAAACTAAAAATGAATAGGAATAAATTAAAACTCATTTAAAATAGAACTAATTTAATATAAGGAATTACTACAAGACAGATTATAACTTTGCGTTATAGGTAATATGCGAACATATAGAGCAATGAATCCCGCAATAAAACAATAGACACAGTCACGTGATTTGAAGTGGGAGTTTAACTTTTAAATATGGCAGCATGTTGTAAAGAAACAAGACACAGAACATAACCTAGTTAACTAAGTTTTTTTCGAGGATATCAAATTCTTTTTCTCTCAAACGAAAGCTTAGATGCAAACATATTTTAGAGCAAATCCCTAAAATTCAAATCCACCTCATAGCAAACCCCTCATAACAATCAACCAATCATCACAAAGTCGGGGTGGTCACGTCTTACTTTCTTAAATAATTCAAGAATTAATTATATTTTTTCGGGTGTGTGAGGCCATTTGCATACAGAACAGCAAGAATGAAACCAATCAGTGTTGTATTTAATTTTGAATAACACAGAAAACCGGGGTGCATAGCATTATCAACTTTATATAACTCTAAATATGGAGGAATTTGCTGATTTTCAATATAGTTTACTTGCGAGTGAATAAATGATTATAACGACAGAATTATTTCCCTGTCACTAAAGCTTGCCGGCCTTGTGGTTCGCTCGCCTGTGTCTGCCATTATGATTATTCTGGAAGAACCGCATTGTTTAATTAAAAAAGTTTTGAACATTCCTCAGAAAAATATAGCTGAGTCATTTTTTGCTTCGCCCTTATATAATCGCATATTATCTTTAAATCAGCGTTTACATTATCGGATTTTATCTGACAGGTTTTGTCTAAAGAGTTTTCTTATCAATTGTACATATTGGATTCTTGTGTTTACATGTTGATGATGTCGAATTTTTTTTTCTTTTTAACATGGTTTTCTCGCGAGAAGGCGCGCTGCTGCCACAATCGTAATAGTTGTTTTACTCGAAATGAAAAAGCAAAAAAAACTGAAAGAGAAGAATTTGATTCTAATCTGTCGCGGATAATTTTCTTTGCTTCTCATCCCTGTCTTTATTCAGAGGACTTTTTACATTTATCTTTTACATTTTAACATTTTGATTTCTTAAAAAATGTTTCTTTCTCTCTTGGTTTCGAAAACATACGAATTTTCAAATCATTAATATTTAATGAAACAAATTGTAACTTCATTGGTTAAATCTCTTAAGACAAAATCTGAAAAGTTGAAATTTTTAACTTTTTAGATTGTGTCTAACGACAAATTTGTCGACAAAAAAGCAATTTTTCTGTTTACATAGATTTCGTCGAATCAGATACATCTGATTCGACAAAATCGCCACTTAACTGGTTTTTTATCTAGATAAGATACAAAACCACAAAAACTCGTTTTAGGTAATGTTGACCCCTGCACAACCTAAAACACCAATGTTGCTTTCCGTATAAAGTAGGGTCCTACACAACCTCGTTCGCAGCAATATTGCCCTTGCAATGAATATTGAAGATGGGATACCCTGGAAAATAGCTTTAAAGGAAAGGTTTACGCCTCAACTCCTGCTCAGTACATATAGTCTACATTGTGAGCACACCAAAACTTAATAAGTCCTGGGCGCTTTCAATTATTTAGCTATATTTTCTCGGAACTAAAAGACTTTCAAAAGGAAAAAACTATGACATATAAATTCCTCTTTATTGTTATTAGAAGTGGATGGGTTGTCTCTGTTATTATCTGGTAGAGTTGCCAAATTATTAAATTTACAAGTTTCTCAACTATGTATTTAATATTGGTAAAACTATTTTGTTGCATTGTGTGATCAATTTTTGCATTTACTTATGGTAAAAACAATGCTGTGTCATTGTCGCGAGTTGCAAAAAAATATGCTGCCATACTTTCGTGTCATTACGCGCTATTATTTTAAGGCTGTCATCATGAAAAATGGAATGCTTGTTCGTTTTTACGATAGACAGCACGACCCTATTGATAACAGTACCAGCAGAGGAAACTTAAAAGAACATTTTGGGTAGATAATCATAGATGAACAATTAAATTTGATCTTGACGCATTAACGCTACCATACAGCATGCATACAGCGAAACTTAAAAAAAAACAACGAAAAATTATTAAACGAAAAGAAATTATTATTATCGCCGATAATTATAGATTGTTATGGTAGTCATCGTCGTTACTCTACATAAATGCTTCTAGTTTTGAATTTGGTGAATTCATGGCTAAGATAACGTGGGCCTTCATACTAAAAAATGCTTTGACGTGTGCACAAAGGTCGACTATGTTATACCGACTATAATCTTGGTCTAAGTATCAGGATAATAATTAACGGATACTGACTGGTTTTGATGTTGTACTGTAAAATACAAAGACCGAGGTACTTTTGACGTTGTTTACGTTTACGTTGTTTACGTTTTTATGTTACCATTTTAATTATGGCTTCCAAAACCGGTTATTATGGCTTCATACAAAAACCTGTTAAAATAAGCCGTAAACCAATTAAATCATCGGACTTTTTCATACTAACCGGTTTTTTGTATCAGTCAGGTAATAACTATGGATACTAGAAAGTAGGTTTACGCTTGACCTGACCTATGTGGTTGACCTAGTTGAGCAGAACTTATATCTCGTAAAGTCAGTTAAGTGTCTTCTACGTATTAGGAGTGTTTTATTAAGTCGTATTCTGGATTGGGGATGTTCGAACGATAATCGTTCAAGAAAAAAATGCTACGCGGAGTTTGGGTACGTACGTACGTTGGCGGGAAGGCTTATAGTATTTTATGACGTCAAGTAAACAACCTCGTTCGCAGGAAATTTTGTCTATTTGATTAGCTCCGTATTAACGGCTCAGGGGACGAGGTTTTTACTTGTTTTAAATTTTGTTTTAATGTTCTTCATTTCGAAATGTAATTGTGCTTGTGAGTAGGAGGACGTTGACAAAAGAAATGACAAAATATCATGCGAGAAAGAAACTCGAAAAAATGTGTCGTTATCAACCCTATTTTAAGGAGTTTCGAGAGGTATGAGGCTACTTTCGAGAGGGATGAGGCTGCTTTCGAGAGGGATGAGGCTGCTTTCGAGAGGGACGAGGATCCTTTCGAGAGGTATGAGGCTACTTTCAAGAGAGACGAGGCTGCTTTTGAGAGGCATGGGGCTAGTTTCAAGAGGCATGAGACTGCTTTCGAGAGGTATGAGGCTGCTTGGCGGAAGTGACTTTAGCAAAAAAAAAAAGAATGAATTTGCAGTAATACAAGAAAATTGATTTTTCAAATCCTGATGACTGTAGCCACTAATTTAAATTCTCATGAGAAGACCAAATATATCAACTTCTCTAAAAAAATGTAAATTTCAGGAAGAATTAGAATGAATGAACCCATTCAGAATAGAAGACTCACACAACGATATCACATAGTGCGACTTTAATTAATTGTCATTGTTTATGAAGTAAGCTTTTTGACAACAAACAAAGAAGCTAAAACAGATTGTCGTTATACCTTAATTTACTGGATTCTAAACTTTTGTAGTAAAATCGGATTTCAGGCAATAGAGTTTCGCATTACGAAGCTTAAATGCTGGAACGGCTTAACAACATCTAATTCTTTTGACTATATAAAACGTTCCTATTATAAAGTTAATTATATCATTATGTGTGGTTGCAATACACCACCGTGATTCATCGTTACATGATAACGGAGATGATAAATAAAAAGATTACGTCGTTGCCACTAAGAAAACGATGGCGACGACGACGACGATAAAAAGCTTTGAAGCAATAAAACGACGACGACAAAATAGCAACAAAACGACGACGATGACAAAAAGCGTCACATCAACAAAACGACGACGATAACAAAAAGCGTTACAGCAACAGCGACAGCGTGACAGCATGACGGAGGGGGCAGAGCTGAGACAAAATAGAAATTATTCTATTCAGGGTGGTCACTCAAACCTTGAAAGCAAGTCCTAGCAAATCTTTAGTCCGAAAAAAGCAGACATTTTAAGGAGTAAACAAAGCAGGAAAAGCAGTTGATAATCCAATCACGAAGCAAAAGAACAACACAGATTCAGAAAAATTACTTCCCAAAAATTCTCCGGAATCTTTCATTTTGTGTGTCTTGTCAGGAGTTTTTCTCTAACAACAACTTTATTTCGCAAAGGTTTAAGGTGAGGGGTCAAGTAGTGACAATTCAGGGTTGCCACTCATGTTGCAACTTATTTTTTAAAGGTACTTAGGAAGATTATTTCAGCTGTTTTTTCTATTAGAGAGGAACACATGGAGATTTTAGGACAATGTAAATTAGTGAAATTGAAACTTTCATCGCAAGAATGAAGGATGTTGAAAGAAAGGAACAATAAAGATAACAAATGAAATTGAACATTATTCATTTCAGAGTTAGCTGATACAGAATATAAATATTTTTGACTTATATTCCAAACGAAAATCCATTAAAAAAATGGATTTTGACAAATTTGTTTTTCTTAAGGATTTTATTTTTTGGAGTCGTTGGAAGCCTATTGACCATATCTTCTTCAAATGAAAAACATCTAATTATCTCGATGTTGATATTTCAAGGTAACAAGTCTACACATACTACATACAACTCAAAATTTCAACTTCAACAATGCTTAGCTAGAAGCGACTTCATTTTCAGTAAAGAGGTTTCAAAACACTTCAACAAGCCTAGTTTTTCAAAAAATCCGAATTTCCTTAGATTCAACTTTCAGTATCGCAACTACAAATTAAAACTCGATGAGCCCAAAAATAATAAAATTCTAAAAAAATTAAATAAAGTTTCGACTAGGCGTATGTATATGAACAAAAAAAATTAAAAGGACTCGCATTCGCACCACCACGCACGACAATCCCTTACCACGCAACCTTGTTTAAAGTTTGCAAAGACATAAAACGGTTGGAATGAACAAGCCTAAAGCGATGAGGACTGGGTACAAGTAGGAAGTATTGTCTTCTAACTCGTAGGGATCTTGGACTTTTGGACCAGATGTTTTGCGATTCTTTTTGTCTTTCGGGATTTCCTCTTCTGCCTCCTCGTCTCGCTCCTGTTGTTCTTCTGCATGCTGTTCTAACGGCTGAAGGCGAGGCACATCTGAAATTCATACAGAACACAAAAATGTCATAACTGATAAGTTGACTCAAACAATTAATTGAATGGACAGATTCCAAATCTTATTTCTGTGAACCTTGTAATTAAAACTCAATTAAAAAGATTTTGGGGTAATTAAACTTTTTATGTGTGTCATCATGACGAACTGGCTAATTTTACGTCAACCTATTGACTTTACAATTCGCTTTTTTAATTTTATTTTTAATTCTTGACTTCACACATAACAGTAAAAATCTGACGTTGTTTACATTATAGATTTCTTCTAAAGATCCTGATCACCTGCGCTCTGGCAGGTGGGAATGACTTGAAGAAACAACAAACGATTTTAAGGTTGTAACGCCATTACGATTTTATTTGTTATACGTGAGTAATGCACATAAAAGGAAAGTGAGAAACTGAACCCTATATACCATAGTGGAAAACCATAGGATTTTTTTACATTTTAAGTGGTCGTGTACACGTATTTTTTTCGTTACTTAGTATACCACAAAAACAAAATAGCAATACTGATCATCTCAAGAAAAGTAGTAAAAGAAGAGTATTTTTTGAAAGGTTTCAAATTAGTGTCTCTGACGACAAACCATGGACCTCCCCGAAGGCCGGAGATTATCACCTCCAGAGTGCCAAAATTCGCATTAAAATTCCATTTAATAGGTACAACTGCTTTGGAGCGGCGTGGAAACGATATTTCTAAAGAAATCCATCAACTACTTCTGTTTTACCTGATGGATTTTAATTCTAGTAATTTTTATAAACGTTTAGTAGGTTTATCCAAGTTTTTGTAATAAGAATAAATTTTCGTTCTTGGGACGATTTTTACGACGATCGTCATCAATACTCGAATTTGATTGGTCGCGATTTTCGTCATGAGGAAAAATTGAATTGGTTTCTATTTTTCGTCACAAAAATCGTCGCGAATATCGTCTAGTGGAGATTCGGCTTAAGCGAAAAGATTTCATTCCCACTTTTCTTTCTCAAATGTGCTTGTTTGCTTATATTTCGACAAATCTACACTGTTTCTTGCGCCTTTTATCCTCTTATGCAGACGAAAAAAAATTCAGAAAAATCTTAAACTTTATTTCGATTTTCTCCTTAACGGCTGCTTCGCAAAAAGAAATTGAAAAGTTATTGCACACTCCTTTATATAGAGCAAATAACAGCGCCCGCCTCACTTGGCTGGGGGCTACGTACCCTACAACCCCGTATGTTGTCATATGACGACACTATGTATAAAGGGTTAAACATAAAGTTCTTATCTTGATATCCGGGTAGTCAGAAAAGCACGAACAAGATTAAGAATTAGTCTACAAAGACACCTACGTACCTTCCACTTTTCCTTTGAATATAACTATAGCATTAATTTTAGGGTTGTCGTGATAAGTCTAAAAAGAAGATGGATAACTAAAAAACATAAATACAGTCACAGCCACATAAAAAAACAAATAGATGTTATGTCAATATCAGTCGAACATCACAATTATATTACTTTAGAGTACCAAAAAAAACGTCGATTAATTAATTTTTTCACCCCCTGGCGAATATTTAACCCTACACCTCCTATTTCCTAATTTTCTAACTTATTGATGAGATGTGCTAAAAGTATTCAACTCATGTATAACATCCAACCAATTCACTTTTTGCCTGCATGTAGTGAAAGAATGTTATTTATATTTTGTGAAATATACCCTGACAATTTTTCTAGAAGGGGCCACAAAGAAAGGTCCTATTTAAGCTAACAAAAAATTTGACATTTCAAACGCTGTATCGACTGGACTACCGATCCGTAATGCAAGAAGAAGAGAATCAATGCATGTATTGATATGTCATTTACAGCTTTCAATTTCTTTCATGTGGACAAAAAAATGGCTGATGCGAAATGCTGTTTACCTGCCTGTCTTGTTAGCAAATCGGCATTTGTGTTGGCAATTTCTAAGTGTCAGCGTAAATTAGAAAGACTGAATTTTCAAATACTCTCGTTCATGAAGGCAAACATGAAAAATAACTTTAAAAATTCCTACCTTTACAAATTCCACATACAGAGTACCAGGAAAGGGAGATGTATGCGGTCCAACTTGAAGTTCACCACGCTTTATACTGAATGGCACATACTCGTCATGTGCAACACCATATCCAACACGATCATATATATCAAGGTCTTTTATCACAATATGTTGGTGGTTTAATCTCACATCGAAGACCTGTAGGAAAAACAATCAAGTGATGACAAGGCATGTAGCAATGAGCATAGTGTTCTACACACCTTTCTTAAAATATTTTTTTAAGGATCATTAAGATTTGATTTAAGCAAACCACTAGCCAAAAAACAAGTTGAACTAGTATAAAAAAGTTAAGGATGTCCAGAAATCTTTTCTTTTTTTTTCGAAAATTCTTAATTGGTTTCCTACTACAGGACTTGGAAAGTTTGGCCAATTATGTGAAATCATTTAAAAACAAGTTTCGTTATTTTCAAAACTATTAAGCCGATTAGGTACGTATATTCCAAAAATACTTTAGCTGTGATAAATTAATTTTTTAATACAGAGTTACAAATTGGTTTAAAATTAACATAAAGATTTTTTAATTTATTTTAAAGTCCAGGAGGTGTTCATGAATATCCTGAAGACTTGAAGATATAAAATTTACTAGAACTGGAAATAAAGGTACTTTTATAGTGTGTTTTTTGCTTCTCCAGTCACCATATTTAACGATTTCCTTTATCACTCATTCCCAGCCAAGAATCGGGTAGTTTCAAAATAATCATTTTCAGTCATATAGGTAAACAGAGTTTGCTAAATTGCTTTTGGTAATCTGTAAATCAGGGGCAAAACAAAACAACAAAAATAAATCTTAGGTGTACTCTTTGCCTTTTGGCCTCTAATTATGATACTTAACGGTTATGATGCGCTCTTCCATTTATTAAAATGTATGCCCAGGATTATTGCATAATTTCGCCAATTCTTCAAATGGGGGAGAGTGCCCAAAGTGAGACTTTAATGGTAGTTAAAGAACTATGGAGATAAACAATTTTAAAGCTTAAAAAATCCTTTTTCCATAAGAAAGCGACTAACTGTTTGAACAAAGGAGCACCATCAAAAAGTAAGGCAAAAGCGAGGTGAAGCTGTCTTCACGCACAACATCAAGAGGTAGCTGGGTGTTGCAAAGAAGCCTGATTTCAATAAGTTAAAAACATTTAATTCACAGAGAATAACACAGAAACTTTGATTGTTTTATCACAGTCAGAACTTTGTTAATTTATTTATATAAAGCATTACAATGGAAATGCAGTTACACATGTTCTCCATCATTGATTGAATTTTGGGTGATGACATGTATGCAGCAAGCATGTGGTCGATTTTGCAGTGCGATTATGGTTGTGTGAATCATGCAATCATGAAATCATGAAATTAGGGTGAGTTTGCTATTTCAGTAAAAAATTTGAACATGTTCTGATCTTCAGTTTTTAATAAATTTTCAGGATGTTTTCTCATCTATATATATATATCTTTCAGTTTTTACAATAAAATAGGGACATTAAAAAATTTGCTAACAAGTTGATTACGCGCCTTCAATGGACAAAATCACAAGGATGAACGGACACCAAATTCTCAAGTTTACTGGGGCAGTTCGTGCTTTTCCAGGGATTTAATTTTAATTTCGATTTTACCCTGGTAGATCGTTCCAAGTAAAAAAAATCATAATTGAAAAAGCTTAAACTACAGCTTTAAGCATTCAAAAAAACATTATGTAGAAATTCGATATGATTGACATGTGGCTGAATCATGTGACCAATCGCATTTGCAGTCCACATTTTCAAAATGAGGCAGGAGATAGTTACAGTATATAGCTACAGCGTGTAGACTCCTTAGATTAGCTGAATTTAGCAGTTTTTGTAAATTTTATAGATGAATCCAGATTTTGTCATTTGAACATAGAAGCCACGTGATAAGGTTCATTTATCTTCATCAAACAAACCGTCTAAACATTGCGCATGATATAATCAGCAGATGTTTAAATTGGTTGTTCAATTACCACAAATAAATATGTGAAAGTGAGCAAGTAGTAAAATTAACCAGGCTTTGTTGCAATAATTACCCCCAGATAGCCCCCTATGATTCTAGACAGCCCAAGGAAAGCCCCCTCCCCCCTGGACAAAAATTAATGTCTGGGCTTTGTAATATTTTGAATACAAAATGTACCCCAGAATGGAACGGTAAACCCCAGAAAGCGGGGCATTTGTCTGGGGTTTACCGTGGGGTCGCTAAGTGTGACAAACTTTTTAAGAGGGTGCCGATAAGTTGCAAACGTCTGCATATATAAGGGCGAGTTCGGGCAACTTTTCGAATTAAATTAACGATTGTCCTCTGAAATCGCCTGTACTTACCCGAACTCACCCAAAGCATTCCCTAAATGCAATTCCTTGTAACATACCATGCAGACGACAGTTGGAAGAAGGTGCTTGAAGGGAAAAGAGTTAATAAAGTTTATATACAAGTTATTTATCAAGTATATAAATCTTATCAAAAACCATCAAAAACAGTTCTTTTAAGAACTTCGCTACCACATAGTAAGTTTATTTTAATTTTTATAGTTTTTTATAGTGTGAATCTTGAGTGTTTTTGTTCGGGTCTATGCGGATTTGTTGGGCGAATACTTAAAAAAATTTTCAAAACGCCGAACTCGCCCGTAATTTTTACGGCGTAATGCGGCTTATCGGCACCCTTTACTTTTTTGTTGTCAGTCTCCAGCTAGCTAGTTTGATAAATAATCTTAGTGTCCCTGCATGTCGCCCAATGGAATGGACTGGAACAACACCTTGATTACAGAATTTTCTTTATAATCAATTTCCTGTGAGAAATTTTACCTTCATTTTTGATCCACGAAAGTACACTTCAGAAAACTTTAAGACTAAAACAAAATTTCCTTCATCCTTAATGGGTATCGTATATCCAAAATCAGCTACATGATAGCGTTCAGTTTGATATAATATTTGATCTGACGGTGCTGCTCTGTCTATTTGCAAGCTTTTACCATAATCAGAAGCTGTTCCTATTGACAATTTATCTGTTTGATAATGTACTCCGTTTAAATCTGTATGTGGCCCAGTACCACCACAATTAACAGCATATACAACTTCACCAATACATTCTACATAAGATTTCGAAAAAATCAAAAAAATGCAAAAATAGAACCGCAAGAAATTGCAAATTGAACATTCTCTTCCTAACAAAGAAACCAGCAGCGAGGTCGCCATCTTGAACGTGATTCTTCCTTCGATTCGTTACGTTACAGCAAAGTAGATATTTGTTTCATAATTACAAAAGTAGCCTGCTGCGGGAGCCAGTTTATTTAACAACGCACCAAACTAAAGAAGAATCGTGAAGCCTACAGCTTGTTGTTTTCATCTGGCGTTATTCGCGTTAAGCAGGTGCGCTAACTGGAGTAAATTTTTAACGCCTAATAATTTGAACGTTGATGAATAATTAGCGCACCCTGTTTTTTAACTCGAACTAAATATCAGCGCGGACTAAATATCAATTTTTTTTAATATTTAAACACTAGTTAGCGCGAAACACACTTGAGCATATTATATGTACAAAAGCCATTTAAGCATCTTTCTTCAAAACGGCGAAGAAAAAAGATTATTTTTAAAAGATTATACATTAATTCTTTCCAGAAAATGGTAATATTCTCCATTTTCTCGTTTTGCAAAAAAATCACGAACCTAAACTCTCTTGACCGCTTTTTTTTATTTTTTTTAATTCGCATCATAAAAATCCATATTAAAATGTCCTCATCGACGTTATTAGACGTTTTACTTTAACGAAAAAAATTAAAAAGAATTAAGACAGCGTTAATTTTACTTGTAATAAAAACGTCTTTGCGCTAAAATACTCATATGATTATCTTTGAGGGCGCTAAATGGAAACAAGCTTTACAGAAGGCGAAGCCTAACACTATAGTGCTGCTTAACGCCTGCTTTTTTACGCGCAGAACTGGAACATTATATTAAAAAATTATTCGAATTTAATATTCTAATTTTTCAAAACTTCATTACCATTGCAGTGCAACCAATTTCAGCATGCGTAAAGCATTTGGCGTTTCCTACGAGCTTTGTTAAAAATAGAATGATAGGTTGGTTATAATGATGAATGATAGGTTGGTTATACAAACAATTTTGTTTGACTGATTGTGTTTAGTTCTTTACTTTTACTTAAATAATAACTGTTACTGACATCAAAGTATATAAAGATTGTTTACGGTGGCTATTTTTGTTCCGTTGACGTTGAAGCGGAGTTAAGGAAGCGTTAACAAAAGCGTACCTACCTGTTTAAATTTTTTTTGCGTTAGCGTTGTGTTGATGTTGTGCTTTAAGTTTAACGCGTGTTAACGTATTTTAATGCGTACTAAGTGTGGTGAAGCTGGGAGAAGAAAGAACATCAGGAACGTGCTATTCCAACCTCGATCCCGGAAGGAAGTTGCCGAGGCGTTGAATTTCGTGGAGAATGGTGATTATTTTCTTAATTTTCTTATTTTCATGAACATATAAAGTTTCCTAGATTGTACTTCAAGTGAGAACAGTATTGCATAAACGCAGTTATACGCACTTATCAACCTCGTTCCCAGGGCATTTTGCCTTGTTGATAAGTTGATAGCGGCGAAAATTGTTGGCCACTCCGTAATAACGGCTCAGGGGCCACAAGACCCTGGGGACGAGGTTGCGCACTTATACGTCCAGTGGGGACATTGATGCGTATAAGTGCGTTTAAAATGTTAAACGCAATTATACGCACTTATACGCCCAGGGGGACCAAGCTTTGCCCTAGATTTTGTGTTAAGGGGTCTTCTCTACGCCATGATGGAAACAAGACGGTATGTTTATATCCTTTGCTAAAAATAAGCAATTACCTTAAACTCCTAAGGTAAAAAGATCAAATGGGAATTTATCGACTTCGTCCCCTGTGTCAACCTCGTCCCCAGGACTTGTTAGGCTGTTTATATTTGAGCGGCCTAACAAGGCAAGTCGTCCAAATGTAAAAATATAAAAAGAATAACAAGTCCTGGGGATGAGGTTGCCCCTGGACATCTTACCTTTTCTGACATCGGGACGCAATAAGAAAAGATACAAGATGTCCTGGGTCGAGGTTTGAGGAATTAATGAAATTTTTAATTTAAATTTAAATTTTTTTAGACAAAAAAATGTGTTCTGAACCTTGTTAGGGAAGTCTAACAAGAGTATTGTTGTTGTAGTAGCCGAAACAGCTAACTATGCTTGGTACAACCTCGATCCCAAGGCTTGTAGCGTTTTTTGTCATCCTCATATCAAAAAACGCTACAGGCCCTGGGGGATCGAGGTTGTGCTTGGTAATTTAGTGCGCTTTAAAAAATAGTTATTTTTAACGGAGAAAGACAAATTATAAAACGCATCTGAAAAATTTAAGCGCGGAAAATAAAGATAAATTTTGGACGAATTTCATTTTTTTTAGAACCATGAATTTTTTATAAAAATGTTGAGAGTAATGTAAAGAAACTATATAATTGTAAGCGAAGCGAAAAATGTTAGTCTACTGTAATAATATGTGTAAAAATAAGCGAGTGGATAATTTAAGTTGTAATCTATTTATAGACTCAAAATTTGGGATATTTGAGGACCTGTGGAAAAAAGGGAAAATATATTTTACGACAATTTGGCGGACCGCGTTTGATTTTTGCCAAAAATGGACGATGTGCGTTAATTACAGGGGGCACTACACTATTAAAAAACAAACAAAAAAACGGAACACCAGCTAATTTTTCTGAGCCTAGAGAATTTAAAGAGAATTCTGTTTCAACTGATGAGAACAAGCTTAATTTTTGGTGAGGAACGCAAGGCTAGGGATATTTTGAAACCTCTGTTACACAAGCCCTCTATTCTGCTTGCCATAGCTACGTGCCGAATAGAAAGAAACAAAGATTAAAAATATCTTTTCAAATATTGCTGTACAAAGTATTTTCTGATTATTTTTTATATAATTAAAAGACAAAAAATAAAATTATTCAGTTCCAACTGACAGCACGTCGAAAAACTCAAATGCAAAAAATTAACAAAGCAATTAATATAATCCAAAAAGCTTTCTGCGCATGAAATTATCGCGAGGGAAACTTGACAACAAGATTTTTGTATGATTCGTAAAAATATCGTAATGTGAATGTTTATTAATTCTGTAATCTAGTGAGTGCAAGCAAAACTGATTATTTTAACGGATTTAATTGCAGCAAATCCTATCAATTTACTTTTTATTTTTATTTATATAATTTTTTCTGTTCCGCGAGCTTAAAAAAAGTGCCTCTTGGCCCGCGGATAAATTATTATATACACATTCAAAAAGAGTGAAATAAAATTATATAATTTTAACTATCAATCTACAATTTCAAAACGCAGCGTCAATAAAGCAAACGAGATGGTATGTAGCTAAGATCTACGATACCATCTTTTTTGTTCCACATTTCGTTAATGTCCAAGATATCATCTTTTTCGTTTAAACTTCGCTTACATCTAAATTACCATCTTTTCGCTTCGCACTTTGTTAACGCCTAAAATGCCATCTTTTTCTTTTTAAATTCGTTTTTTCTGGTGTGGTTTCAATTACACTGGGATTACGTGACATAGAAATATCTAGTTTGCTTCTGTTCGGTGTTATACTTGTTCTTAAAAACCTGGTACTCACTATAGGCGAATCACTATTCTTGGTACGTTGCGGTGTTGTTTGTTTATGTTCTCTGTGAATATGATTGTTCGGTTTTAAGTTTACACAAAAGTCACGCGAGAATATACAAGGCGAAACAGTATCTGTTAGAGATGACAAAGACGTGTCGGGAGAATTAAATATACCTGTCTCAGTAACACGACGTGGTGTCTTACGTGACGTACTAGCGCTAACGTTGTGTGATTGTGCAGTCAAAGCGGTCGAAGGAGAAAACAGAGAAGAGAAAAAGTCTACGCCTTCATCTTCAATCGACAAATTTAGTGTATGGTTCCTGCTTAAATTTTCGGTACTCTTATTGGATCCGGTCCTTTTAACGGTAGCCAACTCATCGCCAACTTCATTTTCCCCTCCCACAGTAAAGCCTTCACTGTCGGAAGACAAACGTCTTGCTCTACGTTGACGCCGTGTAATTTTAACGTCGGAATCGTTAAAGTCTCTAACAAAAGACGGCATTGTGTTTTTGTTACGAATTGTGCTTGTCGTGTACCCACCAAGATAATCGTCATCTTCAGAATCTGACAAACTGTATTTGCTTCTCGCACATATTTCTTTTGAATTTTCAAGAGAACTTAAACGTTCAGATTTACGTCGTTGAGTTCGATTTTTTGCTAACCGTGGCAGAGACGATCTTGTCTGTATTGCTGCGAGATCAGGAGAGTTACTTCTGGTTGACATGTTACTGCTAACTACTGAAGGCGAACTGACGCTATCACGGGAGCTATAACATGAAAAAAAAGAGTTATTTCAAAAAAGGTGGCGACCATTTTCGGTAAAAAGTTTTCGCTGAACGGTCAATACAAAGGGCAATTTTCTAAAATAAAATATTACACAAAATAAAATATTTACATTAACAACAACCATATGATGATGGTGACGATGATGGTGTTAGTGGCTGTGGGTGTTAGTGGTAGTGGTAGTGGGTGTTAGTGGTAGTGGCTGTGGTGGTTGTGGTTATAGTTAATGTGGTGTTTGTTTTGGTGGCGGGTGTGGTGATGAATAATTTTAACAGTTTCAAAAATTATTACATGTTTTTTTTTATAAGCATAACGTTTATAAGCATATTTAGGCTCAGGGTTAGTGAAAAAATAAGCATATTACAAGCATAACTGTGAGCCCTTGTTTGATTGCTTTAGTCATTTTTGTCTGTTTGTGTTTTAAGAAAAAACAGTTAAAAATGTGAAATTTTGTTCTTTATTTTGGTTATTGGGTTTGGAACGGTAACGGAAATAAGCATATTCATAGCATAATTTGAGCATCTTTTGTAATTAATGCTAAGCATACCCGAGCCTGATTTCAAAAATTCATATGCTAATAAAAAAAACATGTACATCATTAAAAAAATGACAGCACCATAAAAATATTGACCTATATTTTTATGGTGCAAAAATGAATAAAAATATTTAAAACTTTTAAATTTTAAATTATAATTTTTTTCAAAACTAAGCTAAATCATTTCCTAAAGTATTAAGAAGGTTGTCAATGGTAACTGATATGTTTGGGAGGATAAAAGTTTGTATCAAATAAAGAACAAAACAAATAAATAGTAAAACAATAAAAAGGACATGCCTTGATGACTTGCGGCGCATGTCTATCCACCCTAAATCATTTGCAATGGGATGCTTGAATTTCGAACTGTGACGTTTTGGTTGGAAAATAATACATTTTCGCTCTACAAAATAATGCATAAAGTGGGATTTAATTCATTATATTCATCAAATTTTACGATTTGGTTATCTTATATATCCAGAGTGCTCCACGGTTCCGACTCACTTTCATACTAATTTTTAAGGACATTTCAGGAGAATTCAGAAGGATTTTAGCTGTTTTTAGGAGGTTTTTTAAATTAACAGGGAAAACACATGCAAATATTTAACGAGATTTTAGGAGAATATGAATTAGTGAACAAGCATCATGGATGTCAAAGGAATTGAACAAGGAAGACAAAATGGATTGATCAGTTTTCATTTCCGCATTATAGCTGATTGATTTTGACAAATGGATGTTACCTAAAAATTTAGAAGGCGTGGAAATAGGATTGTGAAAGCGAAATTTTAAAAGATTTTGCGGTGAAACGAAAAGCCAGGCATACAGGGGGGAATATTAGAAGTTTCAGGATTGTTCAGCATCTCTTTTCGTGTAAAGGTAATGGTAAAGTTAAACCTGACAAATAGTAATTATTAAAGTGACTGCTTATTTTCCACCTAAAAGCTAAGTTGTAAGGTTTTAAGAACTTACTTTTTCTTTTTCGTCGTACTGGTATCTCATTTCCATTCCCTTCTTGTGACCTAATGAGAATGGAAGAAATTGTGAAAAGCAGTTTTCACGTAACTATAACAACCAAAACAAAGCAGATCTCGTTAAAAAAAGAAAAGCACGCATAAATCTAAATAAATTTGACTTACACACAAAAGCTGTGACTAATTGGATTAAGGCTAAGAATATTACATTTTCACGAGCTCAAAATTTTATGAAACTCTTTTACACTATATCAAGATTTTTAAATTGTGTCCCTGCAAGTACTTTGCTAGTGCTAGTGCCTAGACCTGTGCAGTATGTAATCCATAATTTTCTTAATTTATTTCATTAACGTAAATATTAGCAGATTAACATGAACATTTACCCACTTGGCAAACAAATGACTTACATAAATTGTTCTGTGTTACTGGATAATGATTCTTCGTTTCCTTGCTCACCCACATGTTCTGTTTCAACAAGTTCTGACAATGACTCTGTTTCCTCATTCAATGGATCTGATGCTGTTAGACTACCTTCTTCTTCGTCTGACGTTATTAATAAATTATTGTTAGTCTGTCCGTTTAAATGCTGCCTCAACCTACCAGCATACTGATTGGCCACACGTAAGGGACGCAAATGAGTTGGTCGACTGGAAACAAACTGAGAAAGAATAATAAAATAAAATAACATAACATAAATTAGTAAAATCAATGAAGTAGTAGGAGCAACAATACTTTACAACAACAGTCTGAAACTGAAAACAGTAAAATCTACTTGTTCTTATTGTTGAAATTTCACACCTTTGAAAGCCGTGCATTATCTAACAATGCCCAAAGCATCACTATCTATATACTACATACCCTTGTTTCAACTTCTGGTAAAAAAGTTTGATCAGCATCATTGTGATCATCTTCACTTTCACTTTCTTCACTTTCATCAGCTAAACCCATTGCTACCTCGAAATCATCCTCATAGTATACTACATTACTCAAGTCCTTATCCTTTATTCTGAATTTTTGTGGTGGTGAGCCAATTTGAGTTACATGAATCTAAATGTAAACAATAATGAATTGAATTTTGAAGAACCTTTTATGTATTTAAACAAAGACAATAAAATTTATTGCCTTGTAATTTCTACAGAGGCGCTGTCATCTTGAAATTTAAACATAAAATAAAATCAAACTGCTTTAAATGTGGTCAACAGGTACTTACTTTGGTGATGCAGCGAAATTTAGCTTTACATAATGGACATGTGTTGGTATTCTAAAGAAATTGATTATCATAGAATAAGTGGTAGTATTTTACTTTACGCCACACCCCACCTGCCTATACCTGCCCACCCTTTTGTTTATAGCTTTTTACACAGTATATAAATATAACAACAACAACCAATTTTTGATTTTCATCAATAGGGATCTAAAAAAACTCCCACGAAATGAAGAAAATATCGATGATCATGTATACATATATATATATGTATTCTTCTTCTTTCTCTTCGTTTATTAAAAGAGTGCTCAATAAATCTTATTTGTGACCCATCCCCAACATGTATTGTGAATAAGTTAAATGCTTTTAAAGTTGATAACAAAAACATTAAAAAGTGACATACAGTATCCCACTGCAAAAATGTAAATATTTTGATGCACAAAAGTTTGAATTTAAACATTCTGGACAAATTATCACAGACATAAACAATAACAAATTGCATCTATCCATTTACAGGCCTTGCCATGAGTCGCAAGCAATTGCTCGCGCCCGCGTAGTGCTCGCGTAAATGCTCGTTACCCGAGCATTCTATTGCTCGCGTAAATATTAACATTTTGAGATAAGTGTAAACGTTTTTCTCAAGAATTGATTGGTCTTTTAAGTGAAATTCCTGCAGGAACGATCAACCTGAAACTGAAAAGATATTTGGTGTGATTATTTTCCACCCATCGTGCAACAGTTCATTCGCCATTTTGTAAACGCGTGCGATACGGGCATTAAGGTTAATCTTTGTTGCGCATTCATTTTGCAGTAGAAAAGTGGGGGACGTTTTAAATCGTGAACCCCAAACACGATGATCGAGCATCTACTGGTATAGCGACTCTCTCAATCTTAACTTCCTTTTCTACATGTCCGAAATAGTATGCATGACTATACTGTCGTTTTCATAAATTTAATGTTTATTTTTCAGGTCATCACAAGCAAATAGGAAAAATATGCTTCGTTTTCAAATTAAAAAAAATCTTTATCCGCGTGGTTTAAATAAAACTAAAAATTCATTCAGAAAGTTCAGGTACACGTCAGGTATATACATAAAATTTATACAGAAAAAATTATACCGCATGTGGGTTTCGTTATTAAAATTGTTTGAATAACAGTTGAGGCATAAAGAAAATAATCCATTAAATTTGGACCTGCTATGGTTTCCAATCGTTTCGTCAAATGAAGAAATTATCTACAATTAAATCCATGATAAATTGTCTGTTCCGCCTGTAAGTGCAGTTTTGCAGATTTGCGTCATCCGTGCTCAGTCGCCGTTGACCTCTGCATTAGTTAAGAACCGCATGGCTGGATTTCTTGTGTAAGACCTGGTTACGAACGACGAAGGGGCCAGGCAAAAGAGATTTATGATGTCTACATAGTTTTTTAACTAAGTCAGGAGTCGGTGAATTAGCTAGGATGGTCAGGTTGGCTATGAAAAGGCTTGCTCGTGGATTTAAAGGACCAGGACTATTCAATAATTCTGAGATCTAAAAGTGTCCGACCAAGACGGAAATCTATCGGACGTTTTAACCGACGAAAGTTCGAAACGAGCTACGGACATGTCCGACCAAACTAGAAATGTGGCAGACGTTTTAATCACTAGCCTAAAACGATTTAGGTGTGTGCCAAGGCGCACGCCTCTCCTGAAAAAGATGCCCTGAGAGACTAAATGTAAAGTTTTGGACACTCTGACGCGAGCAATTAATTGCTCGGGAGGTTATTTGCTCATGGCAAGGCCAATTTATATTCAACAAAATATATATACATTATATAATAATACAAAAACATACCTTGGACCACTCATAAATACATGCAAAACAATACCAATGATCACAGAGACTTAAAACGCCTCGAATTGAAACCAAATCCAAACAAATGCTGCAAGTCTGTGGAGTTGTATCTTCATGACGCAATCTTCTTCTCTTATGCACTGAATATTCATCAATTGCTCTTTGCTTTGCTTTTCTGATAGGTCGCATTGATATTTGTTAAAAATCTATGAAAAGAGTGCAATAAACATTTATTTGTTTACTATATATAGGCTATTCTTTAACTTTAGGAATTTCCTTATGATTACCAATTGATTAAAAAATATAGAACTAGCTGACAGCCAGTGGATAATCCACGTGTTGGCCCTTTCTTTAATGCATTTGCTATTTGCTACTATATTCTGTACCCGTCGCATGACTTTAGTAAAATTGTGCAGAGATAAACAGACAACAGGTATTATTAATAGTGATAACTACAAGTACAATAAAAAGGGGGTTTATTTAAAAAAAAAGAATCAAAGCTTTTTCATAATGCAGCCTTACGGCTGAAATACACGATCCGTTTAAATGGAAGGTCAAAACCTGACGGATAACCTGTAGGGGGAACTTTGCGAAAGGTTTCTTGTCTACACGTATAAACGTACAACGCATGGTACAAAAGTCTTTCGAATCGTGGCAAGCAAAATGAAAAGATTATCATAGCGACCGTTTTAAAAAAAGAAAGGAAAAAAAGGAAGAGATCTATATGGGTAAAATCGCGGATAAAGGCCATAGAATTAAAATGGGGCCACTTTGATTCAAATGTCTCGTTAATTCCAGCACCACTCTTTTTTGAACTTTTCATTTTGATTAACTCCTTCAAAGAATAAGATCTTAACGAATTTATCTTCACCTTCACATCGTTCTCTAAAAGTAGAAAAAAAAGAGTTTTTAAGGATTTTTTTCAATTTTGATTCTTTGGCATATTTTCCTAATATTTTTAAAAAAAGAATCAAAAATATTTATTGTTAAGAGGGATAAAATGAGGAAAAATCTTTTAGTGTTTACAATAGTGTGCTCAAAGTTTAAAATTCCTCAAATATATTTAATCTGTATGATAATTAAAGAGAGTTATGCAGAACGAATAAAAAATTGCATCTCTACATATAACATAGGAAACATTGACACTTTAATAATCTATACAAATATATTATTATTTACCATCTATACCTTTTTAATTTATTTCTTTATTTTTTTCGTTTTTATCCTGTTATGTTACGTTATCCTGTTGTCTGTTAACAATAACTAGACCCATAGTTCTACGAAAACACTTTACCTTTAATGTTAAATAAAATATTCATGACTTATTAATTATTCATAACGTTTAAGTGGGTGTAACCATGATTCTTGCAGGTAAAAGCAAAGGCCTTTGATTTGCTTTTTCTCGAAATAAAATTTTCAGTCGAAACGGTATATATTTTTGTCAAACACTCCCCTCCATCTTGTCGAAATTGTACGAAAACAAGTTTATTGCGATAATTATATCTTTGGCTACAGAACTTTGCTTTTTCTAACGCAGAAAGTGAGGAAATATCGAGTTATTGATCTATCAAGCTTAAAAACAGATAAATCAGTTAGAAAACAGCTATTGTAACACAAAAGATGCTATATTTTCGGAACCACGTGTTGTTTTGAGTAAAAAAAGCAAAGTTTTTTAGAGCTGAATAAAAGCTTCATAATCATATTTTTTTCGACAAAATGAACTGGAAGGGTATATTTTTGTATATAATATTTTTTCTACTTTTTGGATTTTTTTTATGGAAATATTTTATCATCCTTCTAGAGATAATTTATTCGGCTTTCAGAATTATATATATTTGTTAGGGTTAATATAGTGAGCAGAGGGGATATTTTAAATATACTGAGTATGTGTCTCAGGGGGTTACCGTATCCTTAAAGAGAGATTTTGAAAGAGGGAATTTTCGTCGTCTTCTCTCGAACCAAAAAGACAAAATAACCTGGGGTTACACAATTCTATAAAAAATCAAGGATAATCAAAGAGATTTTTGTTCGAATTATGGAAATATATATAAAGTCAGTTTGCAAAAAATTGCTGCTATTGATCCCTTGTTAATAGTTAATTTGTTTCAACAAGCATTACAGAAATAGGTATATTATATAAGTGTCGATTGATGAAAACATGTGATTCGCAATTCTAACATTTTCTTCATAGATGGATTCCAGTGTGACGTTATTTGTTTACTTTTTAGTGGTATATATAATCTTTTTGGCTTTGGTATTTTCGTGGCAAGAAAAAACAGCTAGGATTTGGTGTAGATGGGTTTTTCTTGTGCAATGCCTCCATGTAATGAAATGGAATGATAATTACTTTGATTCACCTAGCGCCCCCATCTTTTTTCCTGTCATGCAATGGCCAAAGCAGAAAGAGCTTACTGCTGGAATTTATCCTAGAATGATTTACAGACTGAAAAATTTGGTGTTGATTTAAGTATTCAAAAGGGCCACTGATAAAAGAATGGAAAAAGGATGGGTGCTCAAGCATTTGCGGTAGACAAGAAATTACAAGGGTGCCAATTAGTCACAAATGCCTGAATAAGGGCAAATTCAGAAAACTTTTTCTTTTTGAATAGAATTTAACTTTCTTCCAAAAGCTGCCACACTTTCCCAGAGAAGTGAAAAGGATTTACTTCATGAACTATAGACCTTTTTGAATGTTTACATTTTCCGCGGTAAGCCCTTCTGGCTCTAACAACTGCGTGGCAGGCAGAAAGAAGCGGAAGCTTGCTGAAGAAAGGTATTTTTCAGCCCATTTCTTTCTACGGAAATATTTTTGAGGCTTTAAACTATTATCGAGTGTAGATGGGTAACTTCTGACTGACATATATTCATATAAAGTCATAATGATACCTTTGTGCGAAGAAACAGACTAAAAAAAGGACCTCACTTCACCTAGCGCCCCCATCTTTTTGCCTGCCACACAATTGTTAAAGCCGAAAGGGCTTACCGCGGAAAATGTAAACATTCAAAAAGGTCTATAGTTAGCTAAGCTATATATATTGGGCAAATTGCATCACAATAACAAATGACCTTTTCACAAAGTTTGTTTGTGGTACCATTAAAAGACCAAAGACATTTGTTTAACAGGGTTGAAGTAGTTATTAGAACATTTATAAGAAATAAAAACCTTGCATTGCACTACCATACCAAGCCAACAAGCCACACGAAACGAGCTTTTTGGACCTGTAGTGCAGTAAAAGATAAAGAGGAAGTCTAGCTAGCTAGCAGGGTAAAGCAGGTCAGGAAAAGTGAACATACCCAGGTAGCCTATTTAGCTGGCTAGCTTTTGAGTTTTTCAAAATATGGAAAGGGTAACAGAAAATCTCATCTGAAATAAAATCGTCCACAACTCAGATGACGCGTTTTGAATGTTTTTGTGTTTTCGCGCGGCAGAACCTGAAAAACCGTTTTACAACTGGGTTATAAACTGATTATAGTGGATGCTTTCCTTGTTTCCGCACCTCGTTCCCCAGGGCTTGTTAGGCTTAGCAAGAACTGGGGACGAAGTTGCTTGTGATTGACCTGGAAACGAAGTTGGAATTCTTTATTTTTTTATTTTTTTTTTTTTTATTATTATTAACGGTCTTTCAGGCACTTCCATATTTTACAATGGCTATTCGTCCTATTAAAATAATAATAATATTTAAATAAAGAAATAAGTTATTCTATAAAAAAGACACTGTGTAAACTGTAGACAAGATTAGCAGAGTTCAAAGTGGCGAAGGGTTGAAAGACATCGATATAATAGATTCTGACGGAGAATTAAGACCAGAACATATGAAAATGAAAATTATACACCAAAATATATAATATAAAAATATACATATATTAAATATATTTATTAATCGACGGGCTTAAGAAATAAACAAAAACAATCGAGCAAATGAACAAAAATTGAGACTAAGTAGAGCAGAAGGAATCAATCAAAGCATAAAGTATTGCTCATTAGTACTGTGTGACGTCCTTTGATCTAGGGGAGAAGGATAAACCAGAAAATTTCGAGTCAATGAATTTACGCAAATAATTTCTCCAGATCGGAAAAGTTTTTCGCAATCGCGTCGTATTTATTTTGAGAAAAAAGATGATGGCAGAAAAAACTTTCGCCAACGGAGAATTATCTGTAATTTCGCGATATGCTAATCACAACAGCCACCGAACGCATAAAAAAGTTTCGGAAAGTATTTTACAAGGAATAAACATACAAAATATTGTAGCGAAAACTAACTATGAACTATAGGACTTATAATACATAAAAACGCAAAAAATATTTGTATTGACACGACCTTTTTCTATGTTTTTGCCGAGGGGGTCATGTTTTGCGAAAACGTAGTATGATATTCACAAAGAACTGAGTAAGCGCCCATTTTTATCAAATAAAGTATTTATCAGCTTTCCAACGCCCTTAATTATACCAGTTTTCAAAACGACTCATTAAAACAATCTCTTCTCCTTCTTCTGAGTCCACATGCAAATGAGAAATATAGCAGCGCTAGTCTCAAGACACGTAGTGAATGCTCAGCGCTAGTTAGCGCTAATTTTTAGCGTTAATTCTCGCTAATTAGCGCCTAATGGGAACCGTACTTTAATATTGCTATTTGCTTTTTTTTTAGAATGAAATTTGCTTTTAAAACGGTCATGCTATGGCCTTGATTACTAAAACAGCAGAAAGTCGAAAAGACCCATCAACACGTACAATTCACGACATTTTGCCTTCATCTAGGTCCGCACTTGTTTATGTTTTCTCTACATAATTAGAACAATCCTAATAAGAAAAGGCAGTATAAAAAAAATGCTAATTTGTTATTTCCGTATTCGATTTAACGTATGCAATACGAAGGTATGAAAATGTTTTTTCACAGATGGTTTTGGACTGGCTTTACGACTTTAATATATGCTCAAATTTAAAAACGAATCAAGTGTAATCAAATGAAGTAAGTAGGTCGGGAAGCTTTATTGTCTGCATCGATTGAATAGCGAAGAAATATATCCATTTTTTGTCTACAACGGAGAGAACCGCACTGACTGCCAGCTTTAAGCTTCATACTGCAGAGATCCTTTTAAATTTATTTTTACCTCAAAATGTATGTAACGGGAAAAAAATATTTAATTTAATTTCACCGTGCTATGTTGTTTACAATCTCAGTTTTTGTAAAAAAACAAAGCATTTTTGACCCAAATACGGTGTAAGTTAAAAAAAACGTCACCATCAATCTTCTTTTGACTTCAGTATTGTCAACCTCGTCCCCAGGGCATCTTGTATCTTTTCTAACATCGGACGGCGATACGAACATGTTCGTCTCGCCGTCCCGGGATAAAATAGAGACAACAGGCGCTGGGAACGAGGTTGCAGTATTGTTAAATATCCTTTTTCCAATAAAACATTTCATGTAACCTGACTTGTTTCGCGTACAATTCTTCCGACAGTTGTTGGACTCAGTCGATAACCAAAAGATATCGTAATGTGGTCCCCGGTGACTAAATATCTCAATGTCACAGACAATCTATTTGTTGAAGAGACACTAAAAAAAACTCCAATCAATGGAAAGCCGGCTTAAAACAAATTAGCCAGCGAAAATTGGCAGGCGTTTTCCCCATTTCAGAGTTATTTCTTGAAATGTCTTTGTCTGTCGAATTTGTTCCGTAAAGGTATTGCATGTCTTTTCTAATTCTTTGTGATCAGACACAAACATTTCAAAGTGTTCTTAAATTTAGTGACCGGTGAAATCACCTGCCCCAATTGTGTCGACAAGACGAAAAAATCGCTCACGATGAAGCGCACAAACCCTCCATCGTAGAACGAAAAATTACACTTCAACAATCATCGTTGTTCAGTGCAAATCATCAGTACTTATTTTCTTCAAGTCAAATTTAACATTTAAAGTTCTTTTACATTGTTCACATGAAAATTAATGTTCCCCCACACTGCCTATTTTTTCTAAGAAATTAATATATTAATTTTTATTTTTATACCTAACATACGGCATATGAGAAAAGTGAGACCCGATACCCTATGTGATACCCGATACCCGATACCCGAGACCCAATACCCTGATACCGATACCCGAGACCCGATACCCTGATATTTTTTTATTATTATTATTATTATTTTTTTAATATGAACGATGATAAAAACACATTTTGATATGTATATTTCTTCGTTATATGGAAATATTTGTTGCACGTAATATGCGAATATGTTGCAACAATGTTTTTATATCGCCAGAAACTACAATGAAACTAGCATAAAAAAAATTATTTTGTCTGCTCAAACATGAATGATTGAAGTGATAGTAGACTTTTTAAATTCATTAGAGTATGTTTGTTTTTTCGTTGTAGGGTCGACATAACCACGATTAAATTTTGTATATTGTCCAAAATTTTCTCCACAACCATAGCAAGTTGATACACTCTTGTGGGCGTAGTTGGGAAGGAACAAGACATAATCATTATCTGTTGGCACAGGTGGTGCTGGTTTATTAACTGTTGTTTAAGGTGGAATAGGTTGCGTTGATGGTAGTATTGAAGATGCTTGTATGCAGATAATATATTGGTTGCGTTGAATATGAAGTATGTGTCTGTGAAGTCGTTGAAACAATAGTAGGCTGCGATAACGGTAGTGTAGATAGTTTTTTATATTAGGTCTCTTTTTTTCACATTGCTTCAAAAAAAGTTCGACCATTCAACTTTGCATGCAATGCAGACAGTATGCGCACATATTTCGAAACTTTTAAACCGAAAGCAAATTTCACAACAAGTTAAAATGTTTTTTTTTTGTTCATTCCAACACTGTGAATGGTTGTTTTTTGTTTTTATCATTTTTCACATAATATGTATCGCCAAATACTTTGATGAACGTACGTCTTGCTTCAAATAAACCAACATATCATCTCTGATATGTTAGGTTGAAAAAACAATAAAATAATGAGAAAAAATTAGAATTTTTATTAAAATAAAACATCGCCGAAAAAAATTAATAAATAAAAAAAATCAGGGTATCGGGTCTCGGGTATCGGTATCAGGGTATTGGGTCTCGGGTATCGGGTCTCGGGTATCACATAGGGTATCGGGTCTCACTTTTCTCATATGCCCTAACATACATATGCTAGTCTATCAGCGGAGCACTCCCCCGCATGCGTTCTTCTTGCAAGCCGACAAATGCGTAATGTAAAGTAGTTATACTTTCCCAACAAATATTTTCAACGGAGGCGGAGAACTCCATTGGTATATCTTTTCTCCACCAGTTTGCTTTAAGTTTTGTAAAGTTTCTTCGTTTTTCACGACTATATTCAGATGGCGATGTTTTTATTTTTAACACATTACGAAATATATTTTTGAAATTCATTTCGACATCTTCGTATCGATATAATGCGTATTCGTTCGTAAAACGTAACGTTTTCTCGCAAAATTCGAAATCGGTAATTAAACGGTTACAGACAAATTCGACTTGTTCGCGGAAATCAGTTCTGAAAACATTCGTAGGTACACGGCCATGATGCGAAAAGTCAAATAAAACAGCCCGCGGGTCGCGGACTAAATGTAATACTTTTAATGAACGCCTGATGTTGTATTTTAAATTTTGATATAATATTTGCAGACTGTGTAAGCTCTCCTCGCTCTCCTTCACAATAACATTGTGCTTTTTCATACTACACATTTCGTTTATTTTTGTTGTTGTAACTTTTGACACCGCGCATGTGTATTGAGCTTGTCGTTGGGAACATCCCAATAGCTTGCTTATAGCACGGGACTGCATGAGCAAGTCCGGACATATCTTTGCAGCTTTGAAAATAAAAGGTTCGATTTTTGATGAGAACCGACACGAGAAAAGTTCGTTGTAAAATTCGGCTGTGCTGTTATAAACATTGTTGTTAAGATCTGAGTACTTGAAATTTCCCAGGGGGTCAGTTTTGTAAATTTTTAAGTCACTACCTGACCACCGCTCATGTATTCTTGCCCAAATTTTCATTGGTTCATGCCAGTAAATGACGTCATTGTTGTTGTTTATAGCATCCAATGACATTGTTAGTTCCATGCCTCCAAACGTTAATATCAGCAGTTTGTACCCCGTTGATGTTGAGTAAAAGCCTTGACTAAATTCAATTTTATTTTTTGTAAACGAATTTTCGTCGCGAAGTAAACTCACCGTCTGTAACATCTTCGTTGCTAACTTTAATTGATTGTTTATGTAACTCACTGCGTTGTTTTAAAATTTCGTTTTCTGTCAGTGTATCATCTGATATTCTTTTGATGGCGATTCTAACGTTCGTAACTCGCTTTTGTAGCGACATTTGTATCGACTGAAGCATCGTTGTTACGACAAGCATGCTTAGTACCAGTATTAGCGCCACTTTGTTTCGATGCACGCGTACGACATGCATTTTTTCGAATCTACAAAAAGAAAAATTGGAAGTTGTTGCGCTTTTTTGTTTCTGTTCCTTGAAAAGTTTGTCTTTTTCAGGTAAACCGTGAATGAAATATATATTTAATGATATCCCGATATGTTATGTTGAGGTTAAGGCTTGGTGTACACAGACAAAATATATTTTTGCACCACCGTATAAAATTTAAAAAATATGACTTGGTCATAAGGTTTCCTGTCGTGTAATCAAGTTGTATCCTGTGAAGGTGAAACAAAGCAATTCTCTTCTCTCTCTGCAAGTTTTATGTTGCAACCTTTTTTTCTGTCGTTTACAAGTAGCTTAACTTCAAACAAAATTACCCCATGGGATAAATTGTAAGATTTAGCCAATTATCGGGCAGGTCAAATGCTCTCCTTTGCAGAAGAAACCATATTTGTGTTTAGAAATGAGAAACGATCTGTGGTGGAGAGCAGTTACAAAATTTGATATATTAGGGGCCTCGTTTTCAAACTTTGTCTGACTAATTTGATGTATGTGCCTCATTAATAGCGGGCGTAAACATTGAGAATTATAATAAAAAATATTCAATAAAATCCTATATTTTATCATGGCAACGAAGTAAGTAGAACATCGGTTAAATTTTTTATGATTAGTATAAGTTAATGAAATCTTGATCATTCCAAATGACAAACATGGAAAATGACAATAAATGTGTGCAGTTGTTTCATTATTCTCAACCAATCAAAGCGCGACTAGATTGATGTTTTGTTTATTGTTCTCTTCAAGTCTCATATTTTGTTGTTTAATGTTGAGAAATGAACTCATCTTTACTTTCTCTGTGTGGTTGTTTTCCTTTGAAAGCACAATGAAGGAGCTTATATGTCAAAAAAAACCTTTCTACTAACGTTTTGTTTTTGCTTTAAAAGAGCAACGATGAAGTGTAAACTAACCTTCTACTCAGGTTTGGCTTTCCAAGTGACAACGATCAGATTTTTTGCACTGCACAGGTATCAATCCAAATGTTTGTTTTATATATCATCTGATTAAAATCTCTTTCGTTTCGCCGACCTGACATTTCTGACGCGTATGCGCGACAGGATATAGTTCCATATGCAAATAAACCTTGTCCACAGGTCACCTTTATATAGAATGCCGGGATTAATTTAAAACTTATGCATATAATGAAAGATCTGCGTACTTTAATTATATTTCATGTTTATATGAAACACTTCATCCCTAGGCTTTTTCTTTTGTAATTTTTTTTTATTAAATAAAAGAGGTTTTAGTATGAAGTTTTCACCGTCGGAATGCTACTGGGATGTTGTTTGATAGAAACTAGTTCTCAGACTGTTCTCACAAAGCAAGGTTATTATAGTCAAATTTAATGTTAATCTGAATACAATGCTATGGAGATAGACAGATGTTTGGACGTGACACACTGTTTTGATGTCAAAGGGATTAATCTTTATAATATCAATTAGGGAGGTGGTATGCGTTGATATACTGCTTTTAATTTAACCTTTAGTATGTGATGTGAGAGTGGAAATCTGCTTTCAGTTGCTAGCGTTTTTAGTTTCAGTTCGTGTGAACATGGATATATGGTGAACATTTTCATATATAGAATTCAGTTCCAAAGATTTACCAATGTGAAAATTGAAGGTTTTGGACTAAGGAAAAACAAACGAAGAATGCTGGGAAAGCCATTTTCCTGCAATGTAGAAATTTAAAATCCAAAACTTTTAAATTTGTGTGTAACCTCACAAAAATAACATAAGCAAGTAACTTTCGCACTTAAAATTTTAATTGAACCTCGCACACCTAAAAGCGTGTCGAGGGACCTGTATTTACGTTCGTTGACCGTTGATATGGCAATGTTTATTCTGTTTATAGTTTCTTTACTGCGCACGAGGCTACAAATGTTATGTAGCAGTTTTTTCTTGATAACCCGGACTCTGGAGAAAGAGATGAGATTGTAGTGAGTCTCAGCCAAAAAAAGTGTAGATTTTCATGAACATTTTCAATCTATTCTTCTTAGATCTAAACCAATGAAAGTACGTCACAATAGATTACGAAACAGTTCGTTCACCACGGAGCGGAGCTTAGCTGGTAAGTTCTACGTTAAAGAAATATTTGATGCACCTGCTGGCTTGGACTTGGCGAGAAAGTAAATTATCGGCAATGGAGAGCCGTATGCTCAAACGGATACAACTTTTTCCAATCTCCTGTGTTTCGAATTCAGTGGTTGTGAAAATCAACAGTAAAAGGAGTAAGACAAAACACTTGTTTCAGTGAATGAGCGAGACAAACACTTGTTTCAGTGAATGAGCGAGACAAACACTTGTTTCAGTGAATGAGCAAGAAAAACACTTGCTTCGCGGTAATGTGGGTTTAGGTACAACTTGTTCATTTTCTTTACTTTTCGTGATGAGGAATAAGAAACAAGTCAGTGCAAAATTTCTTATCGCAATCAAGTTTTTGATTTGGCTTATCTCAGATCAGTTCGGCTTAGCCTTCGTCTTTTTGTTTTGAAATTTTAATTTTATATATAATTTTAATTTTATTTTAATACAACTAAAGAGTCTCGCTTATCTGATATGTTGGATGTAGTTTCGCGATAATTTTTGTCTACCATTTTGTAAAAAGATTGTTTTCGCGCTCTGGTGACTAATAAGGACTTATACGGCAGCCGAGATGATTGTAATTGGTAAAAAATAAAGTTAATATATGGTACTAGTCGTTAACCCGTGGAAACATCCACGGGGTCGCCCGTCCTTTATATATCACACTTCGTGTTTCCGTAACAGGACGCGTCTTTCGCGGACAGGCAGACAAAATACGGCTATTATTAAAGAGACTAGTCGTTAACCCGTGGAAAAATTCACGGGATCGCCCGTCCTTTATATATCGCATTTCGTGTTTCCATAACAGGACGCGGCTTTCGCGGACACACAGACAGACGGAATACGGCTATTATTAAAGAGATTTATATTAAGAATAAATTATGTAAATTAATCCATGATTTTTACAAGTTATGTTAATATATTTTAACTCATTTAAATGACAAATTTATATTTCGTTTTTTATTGCCGCAAGAAATTCCGTATGCATAAAGGTAAACATACCGCATTTCGGCGCGGGTAATTCCTTAATAGCAACATTAATTATTTTGCCCTTCATGAAGTAATGAAATTACTCTGTAGTGAGGGTTCCCAAATAAAGGTTGTAGCACATGTATGTACATGTGCTTATTTCTTGTACCCGTTTGCAAAAATAATGCTTGCTTTATCTCTGTAACCGACATGTGAAAAGGAAAGCAGGACAAGATTTGTCTCTCTTTTCAACGTTACGTTGATACTTTAAACACATCTATATTATAATACCCGTATACTAGTCTCCGAGAAGAAGAGTATTCTCTGCAGTACAATCAGTTTCGCTTAAAAAATTACATACGTGAGATCCCATAACCTAGATGTCATTTCAGACCCGAGAATCGCAAGATACGCACACAACGAGTGCTCAAGTTGGAATAAAAATATATTTCTGGGTAGTATGCAACATTGGAATATTTTATTCTTTTAATTTTTTGATTCAATTACTTCATTTAAAATTCGCATTTCATGGTCATTGGATGAAGGTTGTCAGGCAAAACAAAAATAGCCACAAAATAGTCCCCAACCTCATCCCTAGGTCTATTCTACGCCTATGATATTCAGACGGGACATTTCCGTACCTGAGGATGAGGTTGACTAATCCCTTTAGTTAAGCACATTAGTCGTTGAATACTATTTGTCCGGGGAAATAGTTATTTGAGAAAATCCACATAGTGGACAATTTTTGTGGGGAATCGTAACTTTCCCAAATATTTTTTTCTCAGTTATTGCGAGATACTACGACAAGGAAGTTTAAAGAAAGCCGTCAGAGTGAACTTTCTGGAAAATTAAGCAACACACGCGCACACCCCCGCCTCCCAGTACTTATCCCACTTTTATCAACGCACACCCCGACCCCGTGGTCATTGGCTCTATCATGAGTTTAAAGATTGGTGTACACCTGCGCATATCGATGTTGACAACATTGTTTTGACATTTTCCAGCGCAGATCGTTGAATACTTACGCATGCGCAAAAATCTGACAATATCCAACGATATCATCAAAATTTGGCGCATACACCAATAGGTCCCGGCTGAAATTTGACCACATCGTACAGAAATTGAGTGGAGAGAGAAAAAGTCCCTATTCAAAAAGCCGATGTTAGTTGGGGATTTGTGTAGGTATAAATTAATTCCTCATCTCATCTCACAACTCAAGACATGGACATTTGAACTCTAAGGCATGTCCTGAACATCAGTTCAAGACGCAATACACGTGCAACGAGGCAGCTAAAGCTGTGCCCTATGTGCTCGAGTATGGGTCAAATCAGTTCATGACTCGGGATATGTGTAGCAGGGCTGTTGAAAAGGGTCTTTGGGTGCTCTCTGATGTTCCAGATAAGTTTAAGATATGTGGAGCAGGGCAGTCTATGCTAATTCCTATGTGCTCAAGTGCGTCTCAGATGAGTTCAAGACCTCAGGCATGTGCAACAAGGCTGTTGTACAGCATCCCTCCTTGCTCAAGTATATTCCCTATAGGTTCAAGTCTCAAGACATGTGCAACAAGGCTGTTAGATATGATCCCAATGCACTCTTATGTTCCGGAATAGTTCGTGATCTAGATAAATCTTAAAAAGTTGTACAGCTGAGTGAACATTCCCTGAACTTGGCAGTAGTCCATAGAATAAATCAATGACACAGCAGTTCGATAATTGTGAAAGCACAATTGATGAGTATGATAGATGCAAGTGTGGTCGGAGACTGTGATGGATGGGCAGAATGCTTTGCTGGTGGTGCTATCAGGAATATATCACCTATAACGGAGGCAGTTGCGTATGCCATGATGTAGGTCTCTCTATTATCCGATGCTAGTTGGACCTTGAAAAACATAAAATAAAAGAAGGATGTCAAAATTTGGAGACAAGACCGTCAAATCAAAAGAATTTTACAGTAGATTAACGCCTTACAATAATAGGGATGTGAATTTCGAAAACCTAGTCCTAAACGACCCTATCCCTGCAAACAAGGGGAAGGACGAGAATTAGATATCTTGTTCAAGATAAGCCATCTCCGCTGTTGATAAAGACTCCAAAATATATCTACTTCCATGGTGTAATACAATATAGCGAGGGTTCTGCGTTAACCGTGTCATTAGATATTGGTGACTATTCCGAGTTTTTGGCTAAGTATTCCTAGATCTGGACCAAGGTAGAGCCGTTGGAAAAGCATTGCTTCAGCAACACAATTGTGAAAAAAGAACGGTATTTTAATACTAAACTGAAAGAGTGGGAGGGAAACATCAGAACCAACTTCCACAAGAAAATGGTACCCCAGGGACCTTGCGAATGTACGGCAATCATGAAACTGAGTAGTCTCTATGACAGGGGTGTAACTACTATGCACAGACATACTTGGAAAAGTGTAAGTAAAAGGAGGTCCCAATACATGGTATTAGCTACCTTAGCGACTCCGATAATGATGATGAGAGAGAGTTGTAGTAGGATTTTGTATGTTATGCATGGACATTCTGAGGAAGGAAGATTGAAGATATGAAAGGAGGAAAATGGAGAGAGCCATCCGAGAAGTCAAGTTTTAGGATACTTTAAAGCAAGCCAATGATCCGTATTGTAAGCTTTGTGTAGAGATGCAGGACAATAGGTGAATCTAGAAATGTATATTAAGTTGCACATGATGTGAACATGATCACAGATCAAAATACAGGAGAGGTGATTGATGTTCCTGGAGAAGACGTAGCTTGACCTATTCTCATCGCTAACGTTATACCTCCCATAGCAATACACAGCGGCGGGCCAAGCTAGTGGCTAATGCACCAAAGCCGCAGCCGTTAGTGATGAAGCTAACTCCCAGTATTCCGTGATCTTATCCATTTACCACACATCTTAAACTTTTTCGCAAGTGTATCACGCTCATTGATCTCCTTGCGAAGGTATTGCTCAATTTCTTCGATCTTCCGTAGTCTGTATACCTGACTTTCATCCTGCATGCTGTCATCCTCAGGCGCACTCGGTGGCATTATCGGATATAGTTTTAGCTTCATACTATCAATCTTTAAACACCTGTCATGGTAAGTGCCGTAAAAGCTACATTTTTATCGTGATGGTACTCGTCGGTCTGCATAAATTCAAGCCTGTCCGTTTAACCCTTCAGAGGAAGGAGATCGGGGTCTCGAAATCCCAGCTGTGCATATCTTAGGGAGTATGGTCAGAATTGCCTCCTTCAAGAAGGCAATCGTTCTCATTCAGCTGGAGGCAGACAAGTCGTAGTCGAGTGTAGGGATCAAACATGTACCATCCATCATAGTCTCCCTTCGTGAATATCTTCCCACCCGGAGACTCAGGCAGACCCATAAGTTCCTGCAGTGGTCTGGGAATGACTACCGTAAATCCATCACTTTATCCATTCTTAAGCACAATGACCATGATTTTTACATTGGCTTGCTTGTTGTTAATAGTCACTACATCCTCCATCCTGTACAAACCGTTCAAGATTTCGATCCGGATAACATTTTGGTCAGACTCCACCTTTCCGATGGTGAAGTCGTTGTTGCTGTAGATATTTAACCATGTAGGTCGAATACTGATTAACTTTAAAGCGATCCTCGTACACTGACCTAGGCGCTCGTCAAAGATCGTAGGTTTGACGATATCTGTGATATAGAGTTGTTTCATCTTTCTTCTACAAGAAAAGATGAATATTGACTTGTATAATCCAAGGAATAAGTACAATTCGAACCGGGGAGTGTGGCCCCTTAGTATCACAAAGTTTGAACATCAAGATCTGTACATATCGAGAGGCAATGCGCATATACCTGTGGTATTTCCAGAGTTTATCAAATATGCCATGAAAATCCTAACAACTTACCTTAACGATTCCGTGTCCGCTGCATGGGAGGGGCAAGCGTTGTAGTTCTGGCACATTCAGGTCAATTTCGCAACAACAGCACTGGGGATCTCTGTAAGACATATGAAAGGATCTTTACCATTTATCAGCAGCATCTTTCGCTTTCATGTCTACTACCATATGCGACGTATACTCTAAAGGATAAAAGTGCCCATGCCTTTCGATAATGGTTTAAGCCGGTACAAGAATCCTTACTGTGTCGTGTGCATATCCTGACGGTATGTATAAATTCCGAGCAGTTGGTTCATCCTTAACCAATGGGGAGTGGTGGAAACAAGTTGCTGGGGGTTATGCCAAGTTCATCATGACTACAAGTCAGGGTCTTGCCTCGGAAGGTTTGACTAAACTTAGCGAGTCCATAAGAGTGTATGCAGTGTTGATACTTGGTTCACAAGCACAAGCAAAAAGCCTCTTTGATTGGTTCTGGTGCAGACAATTGTCCAGCGAGACAAATCCTACTACAAAACTTTGAAAGTATGGTCTTGAGAGAAAAAGATATAGTGAAGGATAAAACAACTTTCTCTTCAGTACGCCCAAAGGGTGTAACAACAACATCCTAATCGCATCCTCCAGGATAAATCCTGGGATCCAAGTGGATGTAAATAAGGCAAAGTCTGAGGCAAAAGTTGAGAAGAAGACAACATACACAGAGACGTTGAAAGAAGTACCTAGTACGCAGATACTGGAAGCGGAAAAGCACGAGGATAACAAATCCTGGTTTGTCACAACGGAGCAGCGCTCATCCTCACGTATATAAGGCTTAAATGAAGTGGACCTGTTTATGTGGATAAAGTTACATGAAAGCGAAGTCCTTACGATCTTTTGTCTTCACGGCGTATGCCACAGCAAATGCTGTAGCAGCAGCAGCAATACCCAAGTAGATATGCTGAGCGACGAACTTTACAACCTTCGCAGGAAACTGCTGTTCCAGGAAGGGCTGCACCTACATTGCCCGCAAAGAACTTCAAAAATTTCTGAAGTCTTTGAAGCAGTTTTTGTACAAAACCTTTACTTCCTCCTGCTGCAACACCTGCTGCGGCACCTGCTGTTCCACCTCCACCTGTCACAGCCAATACGATGGTTAAAATCATTAACTCGACAGCAGTGATGATACTCGTAATGGTAATTCCCTCCTCTCTGAACAAAATCTCGAGCTTCTCTTTAAGAGAAATATCATTCCTCACCATCTTCACCAAGGTCTCTTTAATCGCCTGTAGCTGCCCCCGTATCTTGTTCATTAACAGTCTACGTGCTTTTCGTGCAGCCTCGCCTTTGTCTTTCAATTCCTCGAGATACTTCTGAGCCTCATCCATGTTGTCTTCTAAACTTTCCCACTGCTCGACGGATATTTCTGACTGCACTTCATTCTCCTCCAATCTCTTTATCTTGGCCTGAGCTTTTTTTTGGTATTATAGTCTAGAATCTTGCTATCCAGCACTTTAACGTTGTCATTAACCCTCTGCATTTGCATGTCGAACCCATTTGCTCCCGAGAAGTAAACTCTCCGCCGAAAGAAGTCTCTTCTTTCCCCCCTCCTCGGCAGTCTTCGGCACCTTTGTCTTGAGTTCTATCGGCTCTTCCTCGTCGTCAGGACTTTTCTTGGCATACTCGTTTAGATTTTTCTGCGCCTATCCGGTCTCGCTCATCTCCTGCGCCTATCCGATCTCGCTTAGTTTCCTTGTTGGACGTTTTAGGTCTTTTGTAGTCTTCTGAAGATCAAAGCCCAGGGCCCGAACATATCTTTTGCCCAGGGCAACAAAAATAGCTTTCGATGCCTTTGCGCTACCATCTCGATTCGTAAGCGTAAAAACCCTCTCATCCCTCAGGTCCAGATAGATAAGGATGCGGGTACAGCTGACTCAGGATCTGCCACAACAAAGCCTGCCGACAGGATAACAAACATTGCACTCGAGTTCGATGAAGTAAATCACAAGAGACCTGCAAATACTGTGGTATCGCGGTACGGTCGCTTAGCACTTCCATTCGAAAGATTACTCCGTAGCAAGGTGATTACCATGAAGAAGGAGGATACGAGTTATAACTTGCAGGTCGATACCCCTGCCAAGTCTTTAAAGGGTATCCTCTTACTGTTCGTAGATCCTGCCAAGAAAGCGTACTCTGCCATTAATGAAAGGTGAGCCCAATGAACTGTACTCACACGCCATGATCCTAAAGGATCATTTTGAGCACATAGTCAACCTGTTGGGTAGCCACAATTCCATGGTGGTGATAGGCCAATTAATGATTGAGGGTACGCGCTTTTCGTAAACTTGTCTCCGGATCGTATGCTCCACGGTAGTGGAAGACCTCTCCAGCGTTTGAGTGACGGTATTACACTGCATATGAATAAGAAGGCCGGTAGTGAAGATATCCGCTGTTAGTTTAGCTTCTAAGCGATAACCAATTGAAAAACCTGGGAGGTAGATTTCATAGTCTGGAGTATTAGGCAGAGAAAGCGAATATTAAAGAGTTCTCCGAGGTGGTACTAGATCTAGCTATTGCTGGAAGTGAAGAAAAAGACACAACCATTACGATCTTTGGGGATGACCTTCAAGATAGGAGGGGGCAGAATGGAGAGTTGCAATAGCAACATATATAAAGCGTAGGCGTCATTAACAACATGTTCATGAAACGATGTAAAGAAAGGAATAACGCACACCAGCTGAGATTGGCTCATTAAAGGTATCCAGACATGCACATTCTATACGAGTGCGATGATCCCAATGTCGTACATGCCTGGTGTAGATTAAAAAAAGATGCAATTTTTCAGCGTCTTTTTTCGTGACAGTGCGTTATACTCTAGTAGTACTCAATTAATACTACTGGAGCGACGTGTCTTTTATATGCCTGCGTGTTGGCCACAGCAAGATATCCAGCAGGGTCGCATATTGGACATTGCCCCCTTTCCTTGCTATGGGCGCAGATACTGGCCCCTCCGCATTTTTGACACGTAGATCTTATCTTATTATGCTCGCAGATACTGCCAGCACCCCAGTCTTTGCAAGTCCTATATCGCAAGTACGGCGAGAGCAGTACACAGTGCTGTTGGACTGGGCTATGTGGCACTTGACTTAGGTTTCTGACCACTTGATGAAGTACTTTCGCACTGGTTCTTACGTATGTTGTCCTTGTTCTTACGGTTCTATTCGGCAAGTTTCTTGCCAGCAGCAAAGCGACCTTCATTTTACTTTGTGATAACTTTTTCTGGTTCTTTCTTGTCCTCGCTCGTTTATTTTATGGAGGTTAACCCTCATAAAATCCACTCCTGAAAACTTATCACCGGGCGTTCAGCCATCCCCACTTCGAACTCGCTATACCTACAACCCCGGAAAAAATATTTGGGAAAAATGTGATAAAACAGCCAATTAGGCCTTCTTTCCTTATTTTTTATGTCATAACTCCTTTTAACTGCCCCCCTTTCCCCCCAAAGTCAATGTTGTTTACCTCTAAGGTTCCTGGAGTACTTCTGCAAGCGTCAGCTAGGCAAATACCATCTTCAACATTGACTTTGGGGGAAAGGGGGAGCTTAAAATGAAATTCCCAATATATTTTTTCCAGGGTTGTCTGAAATTTGAAAATATGAAAAAAAAGAATACCCCCATACACTGTGTACCACATGGTTTTTAATTCATTCCCAGACTTCTTTGGTTGTTGGAAAGCATACTAAGGCTCCTTAGAAGTATTCTAGCCAATATGGCGGATTTCAAAATGGTAACTGCAGAATCAAAACAAACAACCTGAAAATACCCAAAGAGAATTGAAGACGTACAGCAAATGTTTCAAAGCTTGGGATAGACGGACTGGACAACATATAAACATTTATGTGATAACATTCTAGACATAAACAGTCGTGTCACATAACGTTCTAAACATAAACAGTCGTGTTATATACGTTTCGTTCCATATATATAAAAACGTGATAAAACGGTTAAAGAATCACATAACGGTTAACCGAATGACAAACTTAAAAAATACCAGAATAAGCTCAAAATGTTTAGTATAATTAATTGTGAATAATGCGTCACCATGGTCAGCACTTATAACCGCAATAGTTTGTTCATATTTCACGTTTTTTAAGAAATGCCAACGGTTAACCCTAATTTTTTGATAAAAATATAATTATATAATATTTTTTTAAGGAACAGTTGGGTTAACCGTTGGCATTTCCCTAAATTGGACATAAAAGCAATAATTTAGTGTGTGAATCCAAAATACCAATTAGGACTATCATTCACATTAGGTTTAACCTTGAAAAAAGTTTGCGAACTCTCTTAAGCTGGTATTTGTCATTCGGTTAACCGTTATATTTCCAGCAATAACATAAAAAGTTTGTCAATATTTTAAACGAACTCCTTTGTTTTGTTTTATTAGCACCATTCTTTTAGGCATTGTGTCTATAATTTTGTTTATGTTCTAAAAATATAACACATATTACCCACACTCCATCACTTTTTAGGACTAAATCATAAAAATCACAAAAATCACAGCTCACATCCGCCATTATGAATTTTTCAAATAATAACGACACAGACGTAAACCTTGTTACCTGCTAATTAAACATGGAAAATATTGAAGACAAAAGACCAGCCATTTTAAAGTTATGCGATTTTTTAGATTTTCGAAATTCAGACAACCCCGGAAAAAATATTTGGGAAAAATGTGATAAAACAGCCAATTAGGCCTTCTTTCCTTATTTTTTATGTCATAACTCCTTTTAACTGTCCCCCTTTCCCCCCAAAGTCAATGTTGTTTACCTCTAAGGTTCCTGGAGTACTTCTGCAAGCGTCAGCTAGGCAAATACCATCTTCAACATTGACTTTGGGGAAAGGGGGAGCTTAAAATGAAATTCCCAATATATTTTTTCCAGGGTTGTAGCTCCAACTCGCATACGCAATGACGTCAGAATGATCTTTCTAGTAATATCTATACCAAGGCTGCACGCCTCCGTAAAACTTGTTGTTATTCTATAGTGCCAGTAGACCTCCATCTTGCAAGGTTTCGATCGTTTCTATCGTGTAATCCTTCAGGTACTTTTGACAATTCCCCATCTTTTTCTTTTTTATCTAACCCCCTGGTCATACTCCTACTGAGAATCTCGTATTTTCACCCAGTCCCAACCTTTTATCCATTCGTCCAATTCTTGATGGTCTGGTCGGGCTTTGTACTATTCCAAAGCTGTTCAACTTCCATTTAAAGTTATCACTTGCATTTTCTTCATTATCTTCTCCCTTTGGGTCTTCCTTCCTCTTGGACAATTCTGGATGATTGAGTGTATGCCCCACAAGCATTAACGGGGCGAGAAATTTACCAAATGCACAGTACACAAGGATCTCTAGGTATGCCATACTATCCTTGATGATAGGGTCTTCCTATATGTATTGCTTTAGACCTTCCACACTGTCGAGCTTAACGAAATTGCCCATAACTTTCACGTACATGCTTACCACATTACCACATTTTTTTCATTCTCGTGTAGCTTGCGCTTAACACAATCTGCACAAGTTTTCTCTATCGCTTCATCTGGCGCCTTGGAGATGAACCCGTCAGTGCACTGCTTTGGTAAGAGGTGTCCCTTTCCTTGTCGCAAGGCCTCCCCTAGAGCCTGATGTTTATCGGCAGGCTTTTCCTTTGTATTCACGGCCTCGGGCTGGTTTATCGACAACGTCAATCACTTTCGCGATTGAACTCATCTTTCTTATAAGATTCCGATATCTCAGAAAACAGAGCAAGTGCAACCTCTAAAGTAGAGCTATGGCGATAAACAGACATATTTCCATGTTTTTCAGAAGGATTATGTGAGGTTATACTATACACAGAACTGCTCCATACTCATGTGCTATCATTTCTTCCTCGACGATAATGCTCATGGGCTAGTGTTAGGATTTGATCCAGCTAAACGAGCCTTTTGTCATCAGCTTGATTTAGCGCTAGCTTGTTTACCCTTTGAGTGTATATTTGGTGCTTTTCTGCTTCAAAAGTACCTGGATTGCGTGTATACCAAAACCTTCCTCCAGATATCACTTGTAGTCGTCGAAAACGATGGATTTTTTCACACCCTTAGCCATTCGATTTCCATTTCCATTCACCTTCCAGCTTCGTACAACTTTTGCATGCATACAGTTTGTCTCTCAGTGCTACAAACTATGTCATAATTTTTCGCCCAACTCGTACTTCATCAGACCAATGACCTTCTTTTTTTTACCGATTGGAAGCGGTCTTGCTTTATGCGCTTGTATCAAAGCGTTTCTCTACATCTGCAGCTATATCCCTGTAGAAATCTTCTTTCTGTTCTAATATGGTACACGAAGTTGTTGAATCTTGCTTCCATATTTTCGCTTCATGTAGTCGTATAGTGGAAGTCATACAAGATTAGTTTGGAGAGCTCGAGTATTGCTTATCCAAGATATACAGGCTTAACCATTTTGACTCCTGTTTTTCCCATCTCTACACCCATGAGATGGTTGCTGAAGCGCATTCCACCCTTGAAATTCGGCTTCAACACCATCTGAAGGTACTTTTCCTCATTCGTTAACAGTTTCATATTCCGATGGTTCCTGACATTCTTCATGGTCTTTCCAAAGACAGAAACGTTCATCAATTTGAAAAAGTCCTTCTCGAACTCATTCTTGGCGGCGGTTCTCAGTCTCGTGTTAAATTTAATATCGGGATTAAACCATGAACTCTGCTGGAACTGGATGACTTGGTGTGCTTTTTTTAGTACAAGATCGTGCTTTATAACATCATGAAGTACTCTGATATGCACTACATATATGCGCCTGTCCTTCAAGCTTGGTATAAGCTTCTCTACCCCGCTAATCTTCATGCGCTCTGGTAGGAACGGTAGCTCATTATGTTTATCGTGCAGCGACTCTGGATACTCCATATCGACATCGAGTACGTAGCCGTGCCGGTTCTTCCTGGCCAGTTTTGCAATGTGTTTTGCTGTAAATTTATTGGTCTCATGTACCTATTTGAACCCTTGTATTCGTAGTTCCTGTGTCATAGCCCACCCATAAAGATTGCTGGTGTCGAGGTACTGCAAGTACGAGGATTCTACGTTCGAATTATATTGTTCACCCATATAATTTTTGTTGGCCTTGGCATAGCGATGCTGCTTGTGTGATCCCTCCACGAAGACTCTTTTCAACCATAAGAAGCATGTCATGTGAGAAGCTGCTTGAGACTAGGCCTGGACAGGTTTTGAAGTGCGCAGGGTCCAGTTTGTAGTTCTCGAGGCAGTCGTTTTGGAAATTTTCAAATACATCCGCAAGAAGTAGCATATCTTTGGCGAGGTAGGTGTCGTGATAGTCGCCGAGTGTAGTCTGATCGCCCTCTCGGTTGATATAGTTCTTCCATACATTTTGGGCTTTTCGTATGGAGTTTACTGTGGAACGCTTCTTTCGGAGGAAACTCCGTCTCTTCGTAGTCGTATGGGTATACTCCTTTGCGTTGCATCATCTTGAATAGGTTTTATGCTTGACGAACCATCTGAGATTTCTGCACTGTTCATCGCTCGGGTTCTTTGACAAATTGTCTAGACTCAAAGGGCATAAATCTACAGCTATCGATGAACCTGAGCTCTAAAGTATTGAATACCTACTCTTCGTCTGAATTCGTGATGCCCCCAGTGGCACATCGACTTTCACGTTAAAACTAATGTACTTCTCTGAATTTTCCGCGATACAACCTATGTCTTGTGTATTGTATTTCTCGCCGAGCTACCTGATTAACAGATGCGCGTCGTAGCCGCTCAGATTGAGGAAGATGATTGGGATATGTTTGGGGATCTTGAACTTTAAATTGCGTTGTGCGCCGCGCCTCAATATAGACCTGTGTAGTAACAGTGGTCTTGAACCTTTCGATTCCTTGTAGGGTCATTGAGTGGCTTCATGCAGATGTGACATTCTGTTGCCTCGCTCTCTACCTCTGTGAGTTCCGTCATTGGCTGCTGTGGGGAAGGTTTCATACAAACGCTTCACCTCATCTTCCCGATGGTCCACGAAGAGCTTAACACAGTCCTTGCCACGGTAGACCTTTAGCGGACCCGGTACATCCCAATAAGCAAATTTGCTTATTCAGCGTTTTCTTTTTACTCTCTCTGTCATCTTCTTCTACTGGAAAGAGTAGTCTTTCAAAGTTTGCGTATATGCCAAATGGTAGCCGCATCTTCACCCGACCATCGTGGTATTTCAACCATTTTAATTCTCCTTAGACATTGCGACCTTGACTGCGTCGTGATCGATGCAATACTCATATTGCTTGTCTCTCAATTCAATTGTGTTGAAGGCGTACAAGCAGTTTAAGCAAAAATCCATCGCGTTGTGATTCTTAGAGGTCTCGTTTCCTGATAACCTTAAGAGATTTTTGATGGTGGTGTAGTGCGTCTTCGTGCTGTCTGTGATGAGTAATAGGTTCACTTGTTTGCGGCGTGCGATGTTGTGTTCGGATTGTTTAGGGTGCTGATGTTCCTTTTCGTAATACAGTACACTGCAATGCTTTTGATAGCCGTTGGAAACTCCATGCTTTTCTAGTTGTAACGATCTTCGAACTTTCGTAGCCTGATTAATCTTTGGGGGTCTCTTCTGATCTATCCATGGTGTAGTGCTGCGAAAACTCCCCACTTGACGCACTCTTTGTCTTCGTTCTTGAGATTGATGATGGCTTTCTTTCTAGAGATCAGTGCAGGTAGCTCTTTATATAAAGATTCTCTTGTGAGTCGCAACTTAAGAAAGTCTACATCCAAGTACAGGATCCTATCTTATGGTAAACTCACTCTGTAGCCGACATGGGTGCGCTGCATGCTTCTTTATCTGCGCGAACATGGTATCCAGCGCATCATCTTCATTACTACCCTCTGCTCCTTCTAGATCTTCCGTATCAGGTCCCACGGCCAGCACTCTCTTCTTTTTCCACATGGCCACATAGACAGCTGCACTTTCGCAGAGCATATATCCTCTACTTGCTATTCGCATAAGCGATATAGAGGCCACGTGTTTTTTCGCTGATGTCACAAGAGCTTGCACAATTTATGTTAATGATGTCACAGGTTTTGAAGGGGTAGATGAAAAGGGGTGCGAAAAATGAGGATTTATCGATGTTAGCATGAACCATCGCAAAGTTATCTGCAGGATTTGCCCTATGTGTTTATGCGATAGCTCACGCTAATGACGTCACTGGTTTTGGAGGCTCGATAGCTAATGCTGCTGGAAGTGGGGAGTTGCTCGATAGGGTTTTGCGTTGTTGGTATAACTTCACTTGATAATCATGAATTTCTTGTGTTGGAAAGCCAGTTACAAATCAGTTTAAACCTTTCAACTCTTTAATTGGCTAAAACAATGTGGTAATACGTTCCCCAAGCTAGGAAATAATAATGGCTTAAACACATTAGGGCTATTTTATAAAAAAACAATAAATTTCTTAAATTTAAAGTATAGGCTTAACTTTTACAAGGTCGAAACTAAAATTTAAACAATGCTAAAATACGAGCTTATTGAAATAATAAACAAAAACACTTAAGTACACTACTCTGATTATAATTTGTCAGGCAAGATAAAAAGTTTGTGATCATTAACATGTCATTTAGATTCAGACGAAGCAGTAATTTGAAAAACGTATTTGGTTGTTTCGAAGCAGAAACAGAATTAAATTTATACGGAGCACAATTTATTGACACATAATTGAACTAACGTCTTAAATCCTTTTTGCACTCCTTCGTTTGTACGCCCTGAAACATTAAATTGTGGTATGTCTTGTGATAGCAAGTTTTGTTCATCGAAAGGGAGACATACTTTTATATCTATCTTGTTTCTAAAGATTGCGATGGGAACGTTATCTTTTGTTATTCGTTGTATATCTCCTAATAAGTTGATCAATTTCATATAGCTTGCACGGTTGTCTATAGAATAAATAAGCACATAACCGTCTGAACGAAGAATTTTTTGTTTATATTCCTGAACGGTTTCTCTGCGAAATATTCCGTTTGAAGTTGTTAAATGCACATCATATTCTTTAATGCATTCTTTTTTTCCATCACCTAAAAATACATTTGTTTTTATTGGTATATCTCCTTTTTCTTTTTCTTGTACGCTCGATAAATCTTCTCCTGCATATTCTGAACATATTGTAGACTTTCCAACACCTTTATCTCCCAGAATCAAAATGTTTACTTGTCCACAATGTTCTATACCCATGCCAGTTGAACCGGTGGAAGAATGGCTACCACCACCCGAACGTGAACGACTTTTCCGTCGAACTTTTTCTACCACATTTAACAACATCACACAATATTTGTATCTTGAAACGGTGTTTCTATCTTACTTACTTACTGATATTCACTCACTTTATTTCTTTCCATTACCATAGAATTATGAGAAGATAATGTTGTTGTTTCAGCGCATACCTTTATGACACGCTGTGTTTAATTAAAAGCATATTTAAACATTAACTAGAAAATCTTTTAAGATTCTATTGATTTACAAAGAAAGTATTTACCATTGCTATGTTATTTTTTGCATTATACATAAGAGATATGAACCAGCCATTTTCGGACAAAAACCATTGTGGCGAATTTAGAAAGTGGCCAGCAACATTCTACATTTGTGGGTAAAATATGTTCAGCTTATTAATAATTAATTACTTTTAATAATCGTTTCAAAGTAAGGAATTAAAAAAAACTATGAAGCTGAAAGTAAAAAATGAGTCAATACTATCAAGTTTTTTTCCACCGTATTTTTCGTTACATACATCAAATAAACAAGAAGCTCTATATATTCCCCACGATATTTTTATAAAAAAGATGTTTCAACTTCAGCTGTTTGGTTTTTAGTTGAAGACAAACGTAGCATATCGTTCCCTCTATTCTTATATTTTCTGTCATTTTTGGAATGCTTGTGATAATGGGGTTCTATTTTTATGATAGTCAATTTTTTCGGGACCTGGTCCCACTTGTTCACTAAGCCTATTTTAAGCAGTGGTCATAGAGATATTTTAATTAACGCTTTTTTAAGAATAATGAGAACAAGAGGTTTTGTTAAAAAATAAGTTGGATTGCTAGCTTGCGAACTTTAGAGTGCAGCAGAGGTTTTTCATTTTTTTGTTAAGAGGCAGAAGACAACATGAGTATTCGTATAAAAAAAGTCGAAATTAGACAAAATGCAAGAACTTTTACTCCATTTAATGACGTAATATATGTGCACCTGTAGTTTAGTTTTAATAAAATCACAATTATTTAGTATGGAAAAAATTTCGCCAGCTTTGCTGGTCTTAGCTTTGTTGCTCTACATATCTATATAACTAGTCTATAACTATCTATATAACTAGTCGGTAAGCCTGTGAAAAGAAAATTGAATTGGTAGAAGGTTTTAAGTTGTTATGACGTCATCAATGCATATCCAAAAAAACAGAAATTTTTTAACCCGTTCCATCTATTGCTAAAAGTTTAAAACTTTAATCAAATGATGTGCTTTCAACGAATGGTTAAGGTAAGAGTTTGAAAATGTTATTGACGTCATCAAATACCCTCCAATATACAACATTTATATACCCATTGTCTCTATTGTATATGAGCTTGAAGTACTGATCAAGAGAATATATAGGATCATGCACTTTTGACAAACAGTTACAGAGATAGTTGCGGTTTAAAGATTTTTTTGAGGACATCGTCAACCCGTCTGTTCCGAAACAGGTGGGATGACCCATCTTTAGGACATTGATGTTATTTTGGTCCCAGGTGGTCCCTAGTTGCCCACGCAGGAGATGAAGTCAGTTATTTTCGCTCTTTTCCAAACTATTTGTTGGCCTAAAAAATATAACTGCAATACAATACAATGGTGAGTTCTATACAATGGTGAGTTCCAAACAATGGTTATTTCCATACAACAATGGTGAGTTCCATACAATGTCGATTTCCATACAATGGTGATTTCCGTACAATGGTGATTTCCAAATAATGGTGAGTTCCATACAAAAGTAAGTTTCATACAATTGTGATTTCTATACAATGGTGATTTCCGTACAATGGTGATTTCCAAACAATGGTTATTTCCATACAAAAGTAAGCTTCATACAATTGTGATTTTTATACAGTGTTGATGTCCATACAATGGTGGTTTTGTTTCGTTTTTAGTGGTTTCTGTTTACCTTCGTGGCTCGTAGTGGCCAGTGTTATTCATACGTGGTTCGTATGTAGCTCGTCAGCTGTTTCATAAGTGAACCGAATTTAACTGGTTGTATTCGACAAGTTGACTCAAAACAGGGAGACGATTAAATTTGTCAGATTTGATTGAATTTGCCAGAATGGATCGTGTATCACCCACTTTGCATTCTCCTACTCGAAAGATGGGTTAGACAACGTAAATAAGTGCAGCAATTTTCATGGATAGGCCTAAAATGTACAGATGTAGTAAAACCAGTTTAAGTGTCAAACTAAGTACTTAAATGCTACTACAAAGAGAATAGGGAATCAATCCATCGCTTAAAATGAAATGTTGACACAAAATTAACGCGGAAAAGTAGCAATCCCAATGTTTTGTTAATTTTTTCAAAGAGTTTTGAGTTTGTAGTCGTTATAAAAGGCGACACGATCTAGAAATAAATGAAATTGAAGGTATTTGGTTAGAAATATGCCCAAAAAATGCGAAATCATATTTACTTTCCGTAATTTATAGACCCCCGGATAATTCAAAGTATCTTAATAAAGATTTTTCATCTCTTCTATCTGATGTACTGTCATTAACATTAGACGGTATCAAAGAAGTTATAATCTTAGGGGACCTTAATGTCGATTTTCTGAAAAAGAACGATCATGTTGGGATTAAAACAGCTTTAACGTTACACGGTTTTAAACAAGTCATTAAATCACCAATCCCGAATAGCGGAAACGTCACAAACTCTTATCGACATTATCGCTACAACTAATTGCACAGTTATAGCGGATACCAAAGTCATCCCCATTTCTTTTAGTGACCATGACCTTATATGTTGTATTAGAAAACAACATCACACCCGTTTCGTTAGCAAAACAATAAATTGTCGAAACTATCGAAGTTATGACAAAGATAAATTTTGTCAAACACTTTCATCACAGAATTTTCAAGATGTTTATAATTCAACGAACGTCAATAAAGCATGGTCTTTGTTAAAGGGAATTATATATCGCACCTACGATTCCATGGCTCCATTAATTCGTAAAAAAGTTCGCGGTAAGCCATGTGATTGGATGACTGTTGATCTCAAGAAGGAGATGAACTCACGCGACAAATTGTTACGAAAATCGCGTAAAACCAAATCAGAAGCAGATATCACCGCTTATAAAAAAATAAGAAACAAGGTTAATAATAAAGTTCGTAAAGCAAAGAATACGTATCAGCGACAGTTATTTGAGGAGAACACCGGAAATCCAGAATCCTTCTGGCGATCGATAAAAAAAGTATTTCCACTTAGATCGAACTCTCAAGTGAATACTACTATACAAATCGACGAGAAATTGGTAACCGATCAACATTCTATTGCTAATGCGTTTTGTAGATTTTTTTCTAATGTTGTAAATTCACTTAAAAGATCTGCTTTTGTGTTGACAAACTCCGTCTGGAAATATCATAAAGAAATACCGAGTAAATCTAACCCAAAATTTCGACTTAAGCCAATCACTGTTAATGAAACCATGAAACATCTACAATCATTAAAACGTAAAAAGTCTGTTGGGCTAGATGATCTACCATCCTGGTTACTCAAAGACTGCATGGAGGTAATCGCTTCACCACTGACATACATTATTAACATGTCTTTTGAAACTTCAACTTTTCCAAGTGACTGGAAACGCACCAAAGTGTTACCACTTTTCAAATCTGGAGCAAAGTCATCTGTTAATAACTATAGACCAATATCTGTTATTGCAGCTATATCCAAGGTGATTGAAAAAGTTGTGCATGAACAATTGACTGCAAATCTGGAAAGTAACAATTTAATAAACAACAACCAGTTCGGTTTCAAGCCTCGTCGCTCAACTGAACTGGCTGCAACAATCTTTATCGACACTGTGAAATTAAAGGTTAACGATGGCAAAATGGTCGGTGCCGTATTTTTAGACCTCACAAAAGCATTAGACATGTTAAGTCATGGTAAACTACTGTCAAAATTAATCAGTTTTGGAATTGTTGGAGACGAACACGAGTGGTTCACAGACTATTTGTTTGGTAGATTTCAGCAAGTTCAATACAAAAATTCTTTGTCTGATGAACATCCAGTCAATAGTGGAGTACCACAAGGGTCAATTTTGGGCCCACTACTATTTATTATGTTTTTCAATGATCTTTGTACCGTAGTGAAACACTCTGAAGTAGTCAAATATGCAGACGATACTGTTTTATTTGTTGCTGGTAAGGACTTAGAGATCATAGAAACCCGTCTTTCATCCGACATGAATTGTGTACTTGCATGGTGTTTGGAAAATGAATTAATTTTAAATCTTGGAGCAGGAAAAACTGAAGCAATGTTATTTGGTTCGAAAAATAACCCCTCTAAACAAAACAGCTCATTAAATGTAACTTATGGCTACCAAACTGTGAGGGTAACATCCACGTATAAATATCTTGGTGTACTTATCGAACCATCATTGAATTTGAGCAGCAACTTTGATTTAACGTATCAAAAAGCTTCCGGTAGATTACGTTTACTATATCGCATTCGAACGCTGATTACAGAAAAAGCTGCATTGGCAATTTTTCACACAATGATTCAACCAGTATTAACATATTGCGGATTTGTTCACCTTAAAAATTCTCAGACACAACTACTCAAACTCCAATCTTTACATAGACGAGCAACTTCAATTATTGGAAATCAATTCTTAACACCACCTGATACTGTCAATATGATAGAAATGCGAGCTTGTAATTTCATTCGCCGTTGCTTGGACAACGATGTGTGTGGAAATTTTAAAAATTACTTCACAAAAACAAACCACACAAGAAACACACGTAACAACAGAAATAGCTTGAAATTACCTAATCTTCGTTTGGAATATGCTCGTGGAGCTTTCTGTTACACTGGAGCACATATTTACAATACACTCCCGTTGGACATTAGAAAATGTGAATCATACAATATTTTTAAGTCGCAACTGAGAGAATATTATCTGCGTATTTAGTCTTTTTTATGGCTTTTTGTTTGTTTTTTGTTTTTCGTCTTGATTAACTCATTTTTCTAGTGTGGTATTTTGATTTTTAGCCTTTTGTCTGTGTGTTTTCTGCTGTTTATATATTTTATACTCACCGTTTTTATTGTACATTTACATTTTCTTGTTTTATTGTTACTAATATTTTTTATCCTATTTATTTCCAAGGACCCATGTTGATAACAGACTTTATAATGTCTGAAATGGCCATCCTTGTGAAACATTCGTCAAATAAATAAATAAATAAATAAATTGTGCTGAGGTCGCTTAATGGCAAATTGAATGAGCGTTAGGGTTAGAAATTAGAAGCGACATTTAATATTTTGGTAATTTTTTGTTCAATCAAAAGCACAGGCGCGTCAAGATAGCACGTAAATATGGCTCTCTGTTTGGGAATTTCTTGCAATTAATGAACAACATCAACCGTACAATGTTGTACAGCTGGTAAGTATAAGGTAAATAAACAGCTTGTAAAATGTAATGGTCTCACTCTTTGATGGAAACTAGCCTTTGCGCATGTAAAAACATCCTCGCCGCTAACTCCCCAATAATTAACACGTGTTTATATTTTTACTGACAACAAAACGAAAGAAATAGTGCTGGATTAAGCATATTCGCATGTATAAGTTCTAACGATAAATTAACCTCCATGATTATACTAAATTATACTAAATTATAATTCAACCTTCTAAATTTTTACTTGTACAGTTTATCTTTAATTTTCGACACATGCGACCAGTAGTAAAAATTGCAACAGCTTAAGTGAATTATAGCACATCATTGAGTTAACATCATATTTTTCAAAACTGCTACAATACCTATAAAATATCTTGTATTTTTTGTAACCTTCTTGTTTATTATCAGTGCATTTTTATCGACTTCACTTTGCTTTAATGAGTGAACTAAAGCACACTAAGAAATATAGCCTCATATATTTGAGCTTCGAAGAAGCCATGGCTTGAGGTATTTTAATGTTGAATTTACAGCCCATCATTTTGACCTGCCATGATGGTAATACAAATACCAGGCCCCTTAGAAAAATAAACAAACAAACAAACAAAACAAACAAGTTGTGCATCTATGAAATAGCATTTTGTCATCGTCACCCGTTGTCTGCTTGTCGGGCGGGAAATCCATAATAATGAGTAAAATGTCGCAAAAAAGGGGGTATTTTAAGCGAAAAACCGGGACTTAGCCACACGTTTTGTTACGCAAACCTCGTTTAGCTTTGAAAACAAAACGACGTCTTGCAAATGGATCTTCCCTAAATGCTGCGAAAACTTCGCCGACTGCAAGATCGACCCCACCTTTTACCGTGGCTAGAACTATTGAGAAGCAAACAGTCCTGGGGACGAGGTTGCGCCGACTGGTCATTTTGAAAAGTGTTTAAGTTCTTAGTTCTATTCTTGATTTTTTTATTCTCTCTACTTTGTCTTTTAAGGATAGTTAAATTTATGTATCCTAAACCTTAACGAGAAGATTTCGTCACGTTTTTTAACCATGGACAAATCTTCATGAAATCAATTTCTACAAATGTATATCGTGAAGAAGGACACTAGTGAGCTAGCTGTTTATGTATATACTAGTCGGTGGCCCGTTGGTAAATCCATAGGTTTGCCCGTCCTTTAACCGCATTTCGTGTGTCTCGCTATTGAGGTACCATTTTGAGGAGAGACAGACAGAATATGTTTTTATTCGGCTTGGTATATACATTTCATCCAAGCCAACATAATTGTTTTTTAAAGTGTTATCTTCTTAGTGTTATCTAAGCTACAAGTTGGCTTGTGGCTAGCAATAGCTACACCTCCAGCTAAAAAGACAAAATGTTAAATAGTATTCCTTATTCATTTATAGCTGCATATTTTACTGTAATATAATTAAGTCTAATTAATTTTAGAACTTTCACAAAAACTTCCACCGCAATATAAAATTGTTGGCTGACTGTTTCAGATAAACAGGGTAACGTCGGGTAATTTCCTATAAGATACACACGGAAATGTGCACCGCCGTAAGCAAAAGTTATTTCTTGAAAAAGATATTACACCCAAAATAGTGTATAGCTGGAAGCGCTGCACAAGATTTGCGACACACCGTATACCAGTACCACGGCATGTGCATGTGTGGCACAACCTGCTTAGGTGCTCAAACTGGTGTTTAACACTGGGTCATCCAGCTAGTGTATATTATAATGCTCGTTGTCTATCCGTGAGCCAAAAATATTCTCGACGGGTTAATTTGCGTGGATTTCCAAGTTAGAACTAGTGTAAAATATAGCTTGGCGCGAAAATAATCAATCCCTGAATGTTTGAAAATTAAATGCATAAAGAATCCCGTGAAAATAAAACCTCAAAAACCATTTTGTTTAGATGCTAGCTTCAGTTCACACGATGTCGTTTCAGTGAAATCATCCTCAAGATTTAAGAAACTTTTACTAGTTAGCCTTCTGCTTGGCTTCTTATACAAAAAAGTGTATTTTGTAGGATAAATTTACATTTTGTAGGATATATTTTGTTCTGACGGATATGTGGCATGTGAAGCTGTTGGAATATCGATGAAATGGATCGCACGTACGAATCTGATTGGTCAAATACTTCGCTAAGACGTAACTGAGACTTGTTTTTACAGGAAGTTTTAGGACACGATCGCAAGCATGTGAACACATTGCTTTCAGCAAAGTCACTAACCAGGCACTTAAAAAGTAACAAAAAAACCCGTTAATTTCTTCTAACTAAACCATAAAATCAGCAATTCCTCCCAGTTGTCATGAAGAACCAGAAAACACCCTTCCTTCACATTACCGACGCCACCGCAACTCTCTGTTGCACTGTGGTATCACATGATTTTAAAACGCCAAAGATGTTGTTCTACTGCGAAACAAACAGAAACAACCTCGTACTCTCACAGCTGACGAAAAGCGTAGTCAAATAAAACAGAGCGTTGAGAAAACAAGAAGCTTATTGTATAAAACTTTTTGGTAATTTCATTTCAAAAGGAAAATATATACATGATTAATCTTAACCGTGAAATCATTACATCAACTAAGCCAACCGAGAGTATTTATACAATGTCATATCGTCCGAATATAAATTTACAATACAGTCCTGTTTTCTGATAAAAGCCACTAGTTGGTGAGTGCAATTTTGAAAAATAACTGTCAGAAGTAACTCATCCTTTGCTGTTCCCAGAACAGGAAGTAATGACAGAGGGTACGAGGTTGATAAAATTTAGTTTTTACACTGATACAATTTAATCAATCACCAAGATTGATGATTGAAGATGCAATCTCCCATTAAGCACTCACAAACACACACGCACGCCATACTAACCACTCTCCTTCGCTACGTCACACTATCACCACAGTATGTTATAATACACAAGAGACACGGCGGAGGAGAATGTGTAGTTACTACAATAAATACTATTGTTTACATGAGAGTTAAAACTTTAAAATTTCTTAGGAGGGATACAAAATCAATTTTTAAAAAATACTAAATTAATATTTATAATGTCTTAAATTCGAAAGTAGGGCACAATATATATATTTATATACTCCAATACATATTGTTAACTCCACTCACAGTAATGTACAGTTATAGGTCAAAATCGAGGACAGGGGTGAAACTTAACATTAAAAAAACAAAAAGTTCAAAACATGTTTTTCATGAGCTCATGATTGACTAACAAATTTCGCGATTCTTTGACCTCCAGCATTCTACGATTAAAGAAGGCAATCTCAAAATAGCGTCACCATTTTATCAGGTTACTTGAAAATAATAAGAAAAAAAAATTCACGATTGTAAATAAGACAACTGAAATATAAAAGTCAGCTCAACTAAAAATAAATCCAAAAAAACAACCGAGTTTGACAGAATTTCAAAACCCGTTCTCTATTCTTATTATTAACTTATTGATTTTCATTACTTCTTAATTTCTCTTCATTTACTTTTTCCCAGATTAAAAAAGCAAACGGATCTCAGTGTAAAAATTTAACAACGGGTAAAATTCCCCTCACACTATTCAATTGTATTCATCTATCATACAAAGATATTCAGTTATCTACAAAATAAACCGTCGCGCAAACAAGTGGAGTTCGTTAAAATAAATATAGCCAATGAGGTTAGCACCGTAACATAAATAACGTTGGAAAATTGAACACATTAAGCTGGTACACCCGCGCACAAATGTACCGACATCAAGACAAATATACCGACATTAAGACAAAAAGTTTTAAGCAAGTTTTCGTTTTTTCCGTCTGGTTAAAAGCAAGTTATTCGCCATACACCAAGTAACGTTGTGTTACGTCGTAAGGGCGCGGAGTATCTCCTGAGTTGTTAGACTAGTTCGTGCATGTACAGGTAAACACGAGCGTCGGCTGCCGGTTGCTGGGTCAACATTTAACCAAGATAACATATCAAAACGTTCAAGTATAAACCTGAATAAGTAAGACAAGCAAATGCATTGCACAGGTTTCTATTATGCAATAACAAAGTAAAAATAAAAAGAACGATTTTCGTGTTTTAAAGGAAAGAGATACTTCGCAGAAACTTGAAACTACTGACAAGTCTTACTTCATAACTTCCAAATAATTTTTGCTATCCAGTGGATGTCCATTTTTCATTGACTGTTGATTAGATGTCACGTGAACATGCAACTCAGACTATGAGGGACAGAATAAGAAGAAGTCAACATTGCAGCAAAATAATACAGTGAATGTGTTGTTTTTATAATGATGTGTAGTAACATGCTCAAACTTTCAAAACAAACAAACAAACAAACAAACAAACAAACAAACAAACAAACAAACAAACAAACAAACACACACACAAACAAACAAACAAACAAACAAACACACAAACAAACAAACAAACACACAAACAAACAAACAAACACACAAACAAACAAACAAACAAACAAACACACAAACAAACAAACAAAGAAACAAACAAACAAACAAACAAACAAACAAACAAACAAACAAACAAACAAACAAACAAACGCAACAACAATATCCAGTGACCAATTTGCAAGTTTCTACTTCGAGCATAAAATTTGATAAAATACAATTCATTTAATTTTTGTGCTACGGAGACATGAAGCAACTTTTTCAGGCGATAGTAACAAATTTACACTATCGCCTAAAAATGTGAACTTGTGTCGTCAGTGTAGCTTCTCGTTGCTTACAGCATTTTTTGGTTTACTCGTAGCATGTTTTTGTTGTCAGTAACAAAATACAAAATTAAATGTCTTTGATTAACAAAAAACAACCTGTTGCTAAAAAAATTCTTTGTTGCGCAAATTTTCGCAAGAAATCTGCGTCGTTTTTGTATTCAGCCAATCAGAATGCAGTAATTATACCGAATTATTTCATTGTTGTGACGGAGTGTTGCTTGTGCCACAGATGTGTGGCGACACGATAAATTTTATGGACGATTGTAACAAAAATGAATTTGTTACTATCGTCTAAAAATTTGCCTCGTGTCCCGTGCCTTAGGAAAGGATTACAAAGTCAGGTTTATATCCCTAGGTTCTAACTAATAAAAACAACAAATGGCAAAAAACAAGATATGTCGGACGAAAAAACAAGATACATACCTTTATCACTTGAGGTGTACCGTTACTTTCAGTATCTGCTTCCACAGCTGTGCCAGACAACAAAAAACCAATGGCAAGTCGACCTTTGTATTCACTTGAGTCAGAAATTTGTACATTTTTTGTTGGCGATGCCATAAACATTTGCTTGTTAGGAATAGGTTGAAAAGGGGACAGTGAAGGCATTGGAGCATTGGCTTGATACGGAGGCGACAAAAGCTTCGTGATTTCGCTTGGTGGTGAAGTCTGAAAGATGGACGCATCCGATGGTGAAGGAAACATAGGTAGCATCCCATGGAGAGTATCACGATCTGAATCATCATCGAAAGAGGTGTTCATCAATGAAGAGTTCTCGTATCCATGAAAATTAGAGTTTTTCGAAGGTGCACGTGTCGAATGCGATTTAGGGGATGGCATGACGAAAACTCTGCTTTTTATAGTATCTAAATTGCGTTGTCTTTTAATAGGTAACAGTTTAATATCACTCTGAAGATTTATCGTACACAGTGAGATGCTTTTCACGGTGGCTTGACCTGTTCTTCTTTGGTTAGCTGCACAAGGTGCACAGACATCTACGGGAGGTGACATTGGTCGACTGTTTGGCGTGCAAGGAACAGCTGCTTGAATTTCTTTTTGTATTAACGTCTGTAGTTCTAAATACAAAGAAATAGTTTGTAAGAACAACAAAATGATAAAACAAACAGGAACGCATATAAAAACAAAAGCCAAGAAATCAGCATAAAAATATCTGGTCATTTACCTCGCAGTTCCATGTGGCCAACATCACCAAGTTTACTCAGTATAACTCTCCACGAACTAACACTGTATGATATCACACCAGTTATAAACTCCCATAGTTTTCTCAAAGCTATACTCCAAATCGAAGATTTTTTGCTTCTTCTAGAAAGAAAAAAACTGTTAGGAAAAAAGTTTGCTACGTTTTATAACATTAGACACTCATACAGTTTAGTTTGGCATTGCATTGAATACATGGCAGTAATTTCTGGTTGAAAAGAAAGATGTTACCACTCGCTAGCAACTTAAAAAAATCGAGGGGCAAAATTCCCAATGGCCGGCTAACAGGTTTACTTGTGGAAAAATCCGTAAAAGAAATTTTACAGATTAAAAATAGTATTTCCCTTGCTCAATATTATAACAATTGCGGCCGAAATAGGTGACGATTCTGGAATACACCATTCCCTTAGACATAAAAACTTATCTATATCATTCAAGATTCCCAGTCAGACAAGATTCCCAGTAAGGTGGTCACCATCAGAATGACAGGAAAACTCCAAAGTGCATATGTAATCGAATGGCCACCTAATGTTCTAAAAACGTACTCAAGGTTAGGGAAACTCCTAATCAAATTTAGTATGTGTACCTTTTCGGGTAAGTTATCTTTATCAAACTTGTTTCGTGAAGTTCGCCTGCTTGATCGGTACACGTCACAACCAACCACTGGTCGTCATTGGAGATACCATAGCAACAAAACAAAGTATTGACATTACTTTCTTTGAGTTGAAGCGCTGAGTTTGCAACACTGGAGTGAGTTTGGTTTTTCAGATATTCTGTTGGTATTGATAAAATGAAAGGTGGAAGATAAACATATGGCGGTAAGTTATTCTCAACCTAAAATGAAGAAATGACAATATTATATGATGGGGATAGAGATAGGTAAGAAGTGTTAACACTGGGACTGATTTCTTCATTGCAACAGTATAAACATTTATATAAATCAAATAGGTGGCTATTTATTTCCAAAAAGTAAATTCCATGAGATATCTGACTTCAACAAAAACGAAAATTTTTATTTAAATAAAAAAAACCCAAAAAAACCCGGACATAAACAAAAGACAAATTCAGAAAAAAATTTATCCAGGTGTTTTCTCATATTTTCAACTTTTATATTTTACTTTCTGAAGATCTGAAGATTTAAGGAGTTTACGAGAGTAATAACTACCATGTCAAATATGTCAAATATGTCAAACAATAGCTTTATAAAAGCACTATGTCAGGCTTTACAAGAATTTTTTTATACGCAGCTAACATACCTGTCTTCTTCGGACTAAATTATCTCTATAATTACAAACTCCAAATCCTGTCATGCACTTGTCAGTCTTTTTAATCCATGTCATAGGATTGCCACGACATCTGGAATATACACTCAGTGCAAGTTCTTTCAATTCAGAATTGTGCGTGCCACTATTATTTGAGCTTGTGTTGAGATTGAGTTGCAATATTTGCTCTAACGGAATCACCTGCAGATAAATATTATAGGAAAGATAGAAACATTGAAATGAAATGACTAAAAATAAGAAAAAGATAATTCAGAAAATATGCATGCACATGAATTTACAAACACAAAGACGGAAAGAAAAATGATCAGCATTAATGCAAGAGTTTTACGTATATGAAAACTAGTAGATATGCAATTCTTAGAAGCAATCTGTAGTTATTAGTTGGCGATACCATATTCACCAAAATACAAAATGTCAAAATACAAACAGTAAGCCTAACGATTAAATATTTTTTCTAACACAGGCTGATTTTGAAACAAAACGACTTAAATCAATCCGACTTCATTTAAGGTAAAGTTTACAATAGTCTCTTTTGTCATCTGAAAAAGAAACTTTACCTGCAAAAGGATGTTATCTTTCAGTTTATCAAAGTTCGGACTCATTTCCACAAAGCATTTCAACAAGCCCACATATGACCATAACTTTGAAACGTCTTCTTCTTGCGATTCTTGATGGAACGGATCCACCATGTATATCACCAACGTAGGTGGGCAATCTTTGGTGGTGTCGACAGGAGTTTCGTCATACACTGTGGCAGTACCAGTGTTTCCAACAGAAGAACTTTAAATAAACAATATTTAATATTATTTCACAAAGGTCTGTGTTTTGACGTAATTTTAAGAAAGTTTGAAAAAAATATCCTACCACTTCTTTTTAAAATCAACACTCCAGTCAAAAAGGGCCTCATATTTTTAATCATGTCCATAATTGAAAAGTATTTTCATGAAGAACTTACGTGTTTTGAGAACTATATGAAGACCCTGCTGCTGTTGCTGGAGAGGAAGGATTTTGTTGCTTTAATGCAGAAGAAATAGCAGCTGATGAAGCACTCCGTTCAATTTCTGATTTACTAGTGTACAATGTTGAATCCAGCGTTAATGATGCCAAATATGGTCCTATAAAACCATCATTAAAAGTTGGTAACGTTATAAATCAGATGTCTACACAATGTATAATCATCTGCAACAGAAAAAAAAACAAGACAAAGAAATTACCAAGCTGATGTTTACAGAACTGAGCAACAACTTTTAACTTTGCCATCAATTTTGAGTCATTTTGACTGAACCAATCGCTAACTGATGACGCAGAAACCTTCTGAACTGATTTTTGCGTAATTCGAAGTAATCCATCGCGAAGATCTTTTACGATTGGCCAATGTGTACCAAGATTTAAGGACTGCAGTAAATATTAGAAAAGTGTCTCAATAACAATTACAAAATAATAGTGAAACATTGTGAAAAAGAACTGAATTACTGAGTAACAAATTGATTTCTTTCGCTGCTGTTGTTGCTCATTTGCATGAAATGATGAAAACTGTGTTTTGAAAATTAGATAACAAAAATCAGATACTTTTGTCAAAAAAAAGAGGATTGTATAAGAAACACACTAAAACATTACGTAAAAATGTTACAATTATTACAATGATTAAATAAAAGGTTTGCTAATTGCGATTCGCGATTTATTCTTACAAATTTGTGATATTAAAATAATTTGAGAGGCAACCACGATCTAACATAATTCGTTACTTCACTTCCTGAATTAAATTGTAACATAAATCTCCTTCAGGGAATGTGCTAACAGTTAGGTTTAAAAGTTACAGGCTAGCCTTGAAATAATAATGAAATTAATTTTCACCTCATAGACACAATTAAGTTCTTTGAAGAATTGCTTTGTACTATTAACTATAAATTCACTCTCTGGCAGCGCAACAATATAAGCAATATTTCGTCGTCCTCCATACGGTTCCAAGTTAAGAGACTGCCAATGCTTAACTGCCACAGGAGATGTGGCAAGCATGTCGCCATCATAATTAAACAACAATCCATTAGCTGATAACGCTGACTGCGAGTTGTTTTTGTTACATAAGTCAGTCAATTTTTTAAATGAAAGTGGACCATTAACTTTTGGATCATCCCATACAGATTTTTGAACAGGGCTATGTAAAGCTTTTTCAAGACGACGTTGTAATTCTTTTAGTATCGTGTTACTTTGTTGGGTTAAATTACTAGTCTTTTCACTCTCCTTTGGTTGTTTGGTATAATACTTTGTAACAATACCGTGTAAATATTTGGTAGCCAGTGGTGTTGAAATATTTTTCAGCAACAACTCTATGTCATTTGGTAACAGAAGGAACTTAGCTTCCTCTACTTTGTTCAATGCTTTACTTGAAGTTTTTTGTTTGAAACAACTTAGAGGCTGTAAAACAGAATCTTCAGGAAATAAAGTAGAGGTAACATCATCAATAGCAGTTTTTTTCCACGTCAAATTTTGGTATGCATTGAATAACATGTAAGTCTTTTCTTGAAAAAGTGAAGCTAATGACGTGTTGGCCGCAGTCCAATTTATACACGAGTCTGCAATTGTTAAGTTTATAATTAAAGCTTGATAATCCTGCATGGTAATAGGTATTGTGGAAGAGCTGGGAGTAGCTAGCTCTGAAATTTGTCTTTGTAGTAATGCTGAAGGTGATGGAATAGTAAGTTTAAGTTTTGAATTATTTTGATTCATTTCTTGCGCATCAACAGAACTTGATGAAACTCTGTTTCCACTTGGTCTACGTGAAAGTATTGGCGGGTGATGGTTGGCGTCCCAGCTTGGAGTATATTTAACCTGGTTAATTTGACCAAAGTCGACTTTTCTTTGAGGTAAGACAATGGGTGCATATGCCGAAGGAATTGTTTGAACTTGAAATTTTGGGAGAATAAATGTTGGAACCATTCCCTAAAACGTAAATAAGATTCCACAAAATACTTCACTTGTAATGATATACCAACGTTTCTTTAATTGATACAACTTTAAATGTGCTAGTTATCAGATCATACATATTCAAAGTATACCCAACAGCTGAATATATACCTGTCTTACACAATTAGAAATGTTTTAAACATTTAACTCACACAGAAAGCCACATAAAGGAATATAGTGGTACTCATAAAATTTCAAAAAAACTAGTCGGTGGCCCGTGGAAAAATCCACCATTTTGCGTGATAGACAGACAGACAGACATATACGGGTATTATAACATAGATATGTACCTTTAGTGACGGCTTTTCAATCTCCATTTGTTCACTTTCTGCAGCTGGAGTATGCTGTGATGTATCAGGTGATACAAGAGACACACTGTTCGCATGAGCAGGATGATGGTCACTATGAGTCATTGTTATTGGTGATGTCGTATTTTTTGGAGGAGAAGGAGGCGTTGGAAACATTTGTGCAAGGTCCTGAACAGTCAGTCCGGTCGCAGTTGTGGTTGTTAGATTGGATGTAGTGAGTTGAGGACCCGAGTCTGCCAATCCAGCAGTAATAAGAGGTTCACTGACTGCAGGAATCTAAAATTCAAAAAAGAAATGAAGGTCACACAAAAAATAAACAAAAATAAGGACATCAAACACTTTTCAAAGCGCTTTTTCAAAAAAGACTTCAAAAGACTTTTTATCAACAATACTTTGACATTAAAACTAATTTCTGGTCACCTGCTTTTTTAATGTTGATGGAATGAGTTTAACATGGGATCAAATTTGGATATCTCAAAGTTGAGTAGTTACAAGTTATGACTAGTAGACATTCTGTCAGTATTTGGCTGTGTTATGATGCCAATTGACATATTTTGGTTAATGAACAAACAAACAAAAAATTTCAGCCTTTAAATTTAGTGATATGTTAACACGTCAGCTTTCGTGCAGCATACTGACATGAATTAGAAATGCTGCTCTTATTCTGAGATGAGTTTTGTTGTTAAAATTAATATGACTGATGTTAAATAAAAATGCAAGAGAAAAAATAAATATTAGACCTTTTTCAATGAAATGTCATCATCGTCATCATCAGGATTATCAAACATATGGTCCAAGTCATCAAAGTTTGGCATTAGTTCTTTTGTAGTCATAATACTTACAGACGAAGTCGATTTATAAGGTGGTGATGGAGGTGGTTTGGTTGTACTTAGATTCTTACTACTAATACGAGTGCGTTTTCTTGGCCTACCAGGCCCAGAATGCGTGGGTGATTCGCTTCTTGGAGAAGTGATGGGACTATCACGTTTTCGCAGATTTACACTACTTCTTCGTCGAGTGTTTGGCAAAAAGATATCATCATCGGATATTTGTCCAACTCCTTCTGAAGGAGAAAGTACAGAGCTACGCCTTCCTCGAGGTCGTCCTGGACCTCTTTTTGGGGGGTCACTTGGTTCTGATTTTATCTTTTTAAACCCGACATCTTCAAAACCAAATACAGGATCAACATGTTTCTTTATCCTATAAAGATTTAAATAAAAACAAATTAACAAAAACAATAAGTATTTTGACATCGTCATCATCATTGCTGGCTTAAAGTCCATTTTCCATGCTAGCATGGGTTGTACTATAATGGACCTCTCCCTATCAGACCTAGAGTGTGTTAAATCTAAACTTCACATCTGCATATCTTTTTCTCTCTGCTTCTGATTTTGCCTTATACACTGTTGTACGATCATGACCCTTAGCTTCTAAGTAAATATTTTACTACCACTTGACTTTCACTTTTTCCAAAGTTTCCTCTTTTCCTTCATACACTGGTCAATCCCATTATTCTATCACCAGGTCGGTCATGTCTAGCTGGTCCTTTCGTCCACCCACAGGTATCATCAGAAGCTTCTAGAAGACAATTCTTCAAAGTAGTCCAAGTACTTTCAACATTTTCACTCTCACACTGACCATTGTGCACGAACTTGACTTCTTTAACACTCTTCAAAAGGATATCACAAACCAGCACCCTATGCTGGGAATTACACTCTTTCCCCGATATAACTTTCACATCCGTTGCCATTCCAAACTCAAGCAATTTCTTCCCTTCCCAAATCTGTAGCCTCCATGCAAACCTCTATAACATTCAGATGACTTCCCAACATGACCATTAAAGCCGCTGCCCAGCATGACAAGATCACTGTCTCTTGATGTGACTGCTATTAACTCATCATAAAACTTATCTTTATCTTCCTAACTGATACCACACTGTGGAGAATTATACTGACATAAAAGTGACAATTCTATTACCTATCAAAACCTTCAGCACTATAATACAACTATTACTTTTTCTACCACATTCTCTACAACGAATATGCGAACTCCTCCATGTCCATCACTATTACCAATCCAAAAGAGCTTATACCTTGCCCTCCTACCTTCCACAAATCTAACTGAAGGTCCTTTCTTCTTCGACTTCCTGAACACAATACATATCAACAGATCTACGTTCTAACATCTGAACTACCTCACCTGCTCTACCTCTCAGTGTACCAACATTTACACTAGCCATCCTCAACCTAGTGTTATATACCTTGTGATGTGATAGCTGGGTAACGGTCTGACGATGCTTACACCTGACATCTGTCCTACCATGCGCAACACCTTCACTCCTTTAAATTTCAGTCCCGTTTACGCAGTTTGTCTGATAAACTGTTCTCAGGGCCATTAATAAAGAGTTTTGGCATTGTTTTACAGCTGGATGCCCTTCCTAACATCAACTGTTCACAGACCAGATTGGGTATTTTTTAAAGTGACTTGGAAAGAATGGAGGAGGATAATTGGGTAAGAAAGTGTAGAGACTTGATAGTTCCAGGGGCAAAGCCCAGAGGCAGACCGAGAAAGACTTGGCAGGAGGTTATAAGGACAGACTTGATACAGAGGAAGTTGAGTTTAGATCTAACACAGTCTAGATCAGATTGGAAGAGGGTCATTAATATACCCCGTCCAACCCATGCTAGCATGGAAAACGGACGTTAAGCCGAGAATGATGATGATGATGATGACACCATCACTATGTGGCATTTCATGGGACTTCCACAATCGGCCCTTAGGTATTGTTCAACTCCTTTTTTGTCTCTCAAAGAGTTCCTTTACCATGGAAAAGATATTGTAAATACAAAACTACTTCTTTAAAAAAGAATTTCGAAATATATCGTTGTAAAATAAAAATAAATGTAACATACCCTGAGCCTGGCACCTGCTCAATCTTTAATTCGTTAGGTTCGTCTAAAAATACAGGTGTTAAGGCTCCATACTCTGACTTCACAAGAATAGCATCTTGGGCAGTTTCACAAACAGTTTCCCTGAATCTTGGTTCTATATTATTCCCAGGAAGTTGTGGTCTTTCCATATTTAGTTTTTCAGGTAATTTATAAACAAACATATTTTTCTTGACACTGCATTTTACCGGGTCTCTAGGAAGAGTCGTTTTTTCGCGTTTAGAAAGTGCTGGAGCAACTAAATTATTGGGAATAGACGAGTACAATTTTTCATTGTCATTGTTTTGCAATGATGCTATGTTTTCTTTCTTTTCTGTCACGAATGGTGTACATTTTTGATCTTCACTTCCTGTTGATGTATGAGTGCCAAACGGTTTCATGGATCCACTAGGTAAAGGTGTTACTCTACCACTCAAGGATGGTGTTAACCTTCCAGTTGGCCTTCCAGTTTTCAGTGCCCGTTGATGAAATGATGAATATGAAGCACTTTGAGAAACCTTTTTAACTTTAGCAGTTGATGGAAGATTTGCATTTGAACCCTGATTGTGGTTAAACGTGTTGCTAAATGGATTGCCTGTAGTAGAACTTTTCACACTACAAAATGAATATAATGAAAATTATTACTTTAGTTAACTTATACCTGACTGGTTCTACAAACAGTAAACATATCACAAAGAATTTTCTGTATACAACATCTGAAAATTATTTCTAAGAACAAAAACTTTTACTGCCTTTTTATGGAACATTTATTACTTTCTTGCTGAATACAACTTACGTACCGAGTTGTGTTACTGTTTGACGAACATCCACAAGCTGAGTGGTAACAGTTTTCTTTGAAATCCCATAACTGAGTTGATGGTAAATGGAGTTCTTCTTTTTGTTTAATATTTTCCCATGCTTTGTTGACAACTTTTGTGGAAAGGATTCTTTTTGATGTCTTTGTGATAGCCTCATTAATACTACTTGTCTTTGTCGTGCCCCCTAAAGAATGAAATAAACAAAGACTAAGAGAAAGGATATCATTTTGCATTGCAACAAAACATTAACTGTTTAAGATTTAAAGAAAACATAATACAGCACTTAAAATAACGAACGGCCAATGGTCACTGACTGCTGAAATTCATGCAACCAAACCAACACATTGTTTGTCATGAGCCTAACATAAAGTGTATAACAACCAAAATTCAGAGTAAATAAACAAGCAATATTTACATGGAGCTTCAACAGGATCATTTAAAACAAGTTTTACATCACTTGTGGGTAAATTAAAACCTGGCAATTTTTATTTAATTTATATGCCGTTTTTCTCTCCAGTGGTTATATTAAACATTTCTTCTTTCTTAAAAAGAAACGTTTTTATAAAGGTAATGTTACATTAATTTATAACAGACCCTTGACAAATTGTTGGTTTGTTTGCGTAGTTATGTGAGAACATTGATGCACAATTACCATTAAACTTTTGTTTCATTTTGCAGTGAAAATGCATCTGATTAGGCTATACCTATCAGTAATAACTGAAGTGGACCTTACATAATACGTAATAGGGTCACATGTCAGAAAAATAAGACTTAAGTTAGTTTGAAAATTTTTAACAAAGAAGGCTGTAACAGCGGTGGAGGCGGCAAGAAAAACAAATATGTAAAAAGCTATATCTTGAGTCGCACAAAGTTTTAACACAAAGTGGATATATCAATGGGAATTCTAATGCAAATCTTCTTATATGGTATTAAATTTTTTTTGTTTATCTTAGCCATATGAGTAATCATTTTAAAAAAAAGGAAATTACCGTTTGTTAATGGAAGAGGTACCAAAACTAGATGTGCAGGGTATAACATTTTTACTTCACCAAGACTAACTTCGACAACACCACAGCAGGTATGTGACTTTAATGAAGAATCATAATCTTTCTTGCTAATTGGAAAAAACTTCTTCCATTCTTCGATTATCTTTACAGCTCGTGCATCTGTATTTGGCAAACTGTTGCCAGTAAGGTGAGCATCGAGACCATAAGGAGCCAGTAGAACTAAAAACAAACCGAGTATAAAAGTGAAAGTTAAAATAGACTAAACAATTGCATATGCTGATTAACAAAAATATGTACGTCATTTTTTTACATTGAATTTTTCCATTAATATGATGCGTATAAAATAAAAAACTAATTGCTTTGCTATGTGAAAACCAAAATTTAATTTTGATTTTCAATATGTGCTGACCAGGAAACTTCTATAGTCCAGTCGCTTAATTCAATTATACCCCCTAACCTTGAAAAATTAGTGTCAAGCTGAAATTTGGCACAGTAACTGACTGTTATGTGTAAAATGACCTAAAAAATCCCCAATTTGCTACAATTAGAAATATAATATATGTTCATATTTGGAAATGTTAATTTTGAAACCTATCTATTCTGGGCTCAAAAACATGGGGCTTTTTTTGGCCATTCTATACATAATGCAATCTCTCACAATATCAATCCCTGTCAACTAAAAATAGCAAAGCTGCGAATACCTTTTGATTCTTTGTTTGAAACATAGACAGAAGTTTTCTGCCCATCTTCAGGACAAAGATTTCGTATAGCATTCTTTTCTTCCACATCAACTGCTGCAACAACAGTGCTCTCACCATGTATAAAAAGTGAAAAACTGAATGCGAGAGCTCTAAAACATAAATTATTTCCATACAACAACTTTTAAATTTTCTAATATAATTTATTATGAGTGCTTGATCAAACAGTTTATGAGGATAAAAAAAACTCTGTTTTAAAGTGCTCTTTCAAGCTTCTTACTTCTTCAACCTCAAAACCATGCACTTGTCAACTCAACACCGTGGCAAATACTCTTTTAATTTGCCATTGACTTTGATAAAAAAGAAACAGAAAGCAAGTAATAACCTGGCAGGTGTATTTGATTTATCAACATCAATAACTGGTTTTGTAAACCATTTCCCAAGTCGAACAAAATCGCCATTCAAAAGGTTTCTAAAAAAACAACATATAATAATAGAAATTGTGTAAGAAATCAAAAAATAAATTTACAAATAACTTTCTGCTATTAATGCTAGAAAAAATTTCTTTGAAATCAGTAAAGCCTATACACTTACTTTTCAATGATGTTGTAAATTGATTTAAAAAACAAGTCAAGGTTTTCTGGCGAAATTCCATCTTCATAACTTCCAGTTTCAACTTCTATAATAAAATTAAGAATGTGTTGTTTGTCGTCACGCCCACAAATAATCGAAAACAAAATAAGTAAAGCAACGTTTGGTGGAGAATAATCACTGTTTGACATGATACCAGATATAAAAAAAGTTTTGCAATGAAATATGACAACACTTAGGCTTTGTAAGAATGCATATATATATGGTTTTGGAAAAAGGCTTCGCATTCCCCAAGATTCTAATTTCCTGATTCCAGGATCAGATTTAGATTTTAAATTCATGGAGTAAGAAAAAATCTACCAACATAATATTACCAACTAGTCGATAAGGCCCATGGAAAAAGCCACTTAGGCAGAATAATAATATGAAAAAATAGGTTGTTTTAGGTTTTTTGCTGACATCAGCAGTGCACGAACAAAAAAAAGTTCGCGAAATTTGTTTATCCGTTTCCTGTAATTTGCAGAGCTTGAAACGCTGATGAGAAAAATGTATAGTATCATGTGCTATTGACCAACGGTTAGGATTTAAAACTTTTGCTGGCGTCAGCAATGGCCCGTCAAAATTTTTTTTTTAGAAATTTGTATTCCTGTTGCCTTCATCGTATAGATCTTGAAACGCTGATCAAGAAAATGTATAGGATCATGTACTTTTGACAAATGGTTGCAGAGATCACTACCAAACCCACTTTTATTAAATAGCGCCACCGTCAATGTTCTAACGTTAACGGTTAATGATATTTATTAACGGCCAATGTTTTTTGTTGCCTGTTAACTTTTTTTGTTAACTGATAACAAATTTAATTGACCGTCAATTTAAAAGATTGGCCGTTAATTAATAATGTTGATTGTCGGTCATTCCAGATATTTTATAAATATGAAAGACGTATTAACGGTTAATCAGAAAAATTAATGATTAATTAAATATGTTGTCTGCCAATTTTAAACGTTGCCAGTCAATTTAAATTCTAAATTTTAGTCAAATGCACTGAAACTTCCTATCGATTAATTAAATCTTTCGTATAATTTTATTTTTAATACGAACTTTTTCGTATCATCAAAATTATAAAGTTCGTATAAAGTTTGTATCGTTTCAAAGAAGTAAAGTCTATTTTTAACAATTATAAAGTTCGTTTCGTTATACGAAGTGCGTTTATTTCATTTGGACTATTATCTAAGGTATTTATATTTAAATATCTTTAAACAATACAAAATTCGCTTATTACGCGTCTTATTATAAAAAATATTTTTTAAAAAAAAACTTGGTCTTGTTTACGAAGTTCATTGCGCTATCATCACTGTGTCTTATTATAAAAGAAACTAAACTTTATTTCATGAGATAAATAATAAGTTTAAATAATATTGCTTGCGCTAGATTTAAATAGAAGTTTAATTCTTCAATAACTGTGTTTACAACGAAGTAAGGTGTTACGACAAGCATATTTTTCTATGTATTTTCGCATCAGACACGCAGTAATATTTTTTGTTGTGAAGGAATAATAATTTGTCTCACTAGAAACAATGTTTGGATAAATTTGTTCTCTTGTTTTAAATTATTAAAATAACTAGCTGTCAAGGTGAAAAGATAAAAATACTTGCATGCTAAAAAACCTGTTTTTAAAAGTTATGCAGCAAGAATTTTTCTTGTGTTGTTTCGAAATTTATTAGCAAGTTATATTCTTCTCCCACTTAAATATAATAAAAAAACAGGAAAACTATTTTTATAAAATGTTTTTTTGCGCAGTCTTATAAGAAAATCAAAATCTAAGTACAAAATCCTTTTACAGACTATATAGTTTAGTTGGCAATATTAAAGTCTTTTGCAGCATTAAAATGATATATTAAAAATCAATAATGGAGGAGGTTGTTACGACAAGCGTATTCTATCTTGCTTTTATTATAGAGCAGCATTTTGCGGCGCTGCGAATAAATCGCCTGGGCAATTTGCTTATGCATGCACAATAGACAAAAAACGTGCTGATTCAGAGATTTTTGTGATCCGGCGATAAAATAAAGCTCCCTCGCAAAGTTGAATGAATTTAACTTTGTGAGGGAGCTTTTAAGCGATAGTCAATCAGATTACTTGAAATGAAAATTATTGCATCACCCTTTACATCGTTTCCGGCATTTAAAAACAAATTGACATATGAACTAGATGGAAATTACACAAACGATAAAATCTCCGTCACATTATTTGTCTAGGCGCAAAAATCTGCTCTATGGAAATCCACCTTTACAGTATTACATTATAGGTAGCATTATTTTAAAAATATATAATAATCACATTGAAGGAGGGTGTTACGACAATAATAATCTGTCTTGTTTCTCACTTGTATTATAACTATTTAGTGAAAGTAGCTATTTTTTGTTATAAACGACACAAAAATTTAAACTTTTATATTCAGTTGTGCGCAAATAACGCTGGTATTTTAGAAGTGTGTTTCAAGTTCGTACAGTAATTTACTTTGTTTTAAGTTCGTATCATTTTCTTTGTATGATAAAAAAAACTTTGTTTAAGTTCGTATCCTGTTTTAAAAAAGTTCGTATGAACTTCGTTTATATTTTTTATTTTAAACAAAGAAAACGAAGTATTTTGTAGCGTTGTATAATGATACGAAAAAAACGTACGAACTTTTTGAGACGATATTGATATTGGAAGTTAACAAGATTTATTAACCATCAATAATGTTTATACTCTGTTAATTAAATTTGTTAACGGTTAATATTTACAGAGAAGATTTGCAAGTTATAAATTAACCGTTAACAAGAAACATTAACGGTTACTATTACTTAACTACGGTCCATTTATTTCGTTGTCAGTCAATTTATTTACTTGACGGTCAATTTTTTAGTTGACAATCAATTTATTTTGTTGACGGTGACGCTATTTAATAAAAGTGTGTTTGGTAGTGGATTTTAGGGTTTGAAGGTTTTTGGATGACGTCATGAACCTGTCCATTCCGAAACGGATTTGGGGACGCAGGTTTGGGAAACTTACCCAAATTGGTCCTAGGTGGTCCCTAGTTACCCACGCGGTGAAAAATCATTGACGTCACCACCTCGTTTCCAAGATATTTGACCTTAAAGTTTTAGGTGCACTGTAATGCAGGCCTTTTCAGGAGAGGCGTGCAATAGCACACGCACACCTCCACACACACGCAAAATGGCTTAGGCGTGCTATTGATAGCACCTGCAAAATGACAAATTTTATAAGTTAACCAGTGCAGCACACCCAAAAACACACCTAAAATACTTGAGGTGTGCTTTTTGGCACACACGTATTAAAATTTTCCTGAAAGGGCCCGGTAATGGCTTCATTAATTTAATATAGAATATTGACGTTAAAGTAGTGTTTTAGACGTCGCGTCGTAACGTCAGAAAATTTAACATATTAGACAGACAGACAGACAGACAGACAGACAGACAGACAGACAGACAGACAGACAGACAGACAGACAGACAGACAGACAGACACACACACACAGTCTCTGTATTATTATAGAGATAAAATGTCTGTAACATTACAAAGAAACAATTATGCTATCTATTTTTGTTGTTTTAGCAATCTATCTTAAAAAAAAAAGCAATGTGATTTCCTTAACTGACAGGGAAACAATCTAACAAATAATCACTCTTATTAGTTCTCTGTGCCAGGAAACTCTTGGATTAGAACAACTGTATGTAATACCTTGCAGCTGTGGTCCCGGTACATTTTTTAACGCAGGTTCTTCGCCATACCAAAAAATGACCAGCTCCTTGGCACAATTAAATAGACGGTTATCAATCTCTTGAATCGGAACACCAGGCTGTGGTATCCTTTGCCATACACAAAATACATCTGTCTTTAAAGCAATAGTATATGCTGTAAGAATAGGATCGTCAGATGTGCTGGCGCTATTCAGACATTTGCAAGCATACTTTTTCCATTTCAATCCACGCGTATCAGTCTATACAAAAAATTAATAAAGATTAAGTACAGAACAACCCAGCTTTAAGCTGAAGCAGTTAGCAACATTTCTGTCATCTTTGATTTCCACTTTTCCTGCACATTTAAAAGCAAAACACCAAGAATAAATAGAAACTAAACAAGCCCATGACATATCAACTACAAAATGAAAAAAATCCATATTCTATAGGAGTAATAGAATAATCTATTACTTTGTTAAAAGTTAAAAAATGTAGTCTTTTCAAACATTTTTTTTAACTAGGACAGGAAAAATATGTATCTTTTATTTATCAAAAACTTTAAACAGAATGTGAAAAATCGCTCTATAGAACTAAAGTGCAATTTTGGAGACATTTCAAGCTTCCGATGACACTTTGTTTCTTTTATGACGTACTGTAAGTGTACCAAGTTTGATTCAATTTGGACTAGTCTCTCACAAGTTATAGAGGGAGAGGGGGTTTGCCCTGCACTTAATCCCTTAGGGATCGTCTCCAAGATCGTTTCAGTTTTGATACGAATTGAAACGATTTTCATCGTATGGAAATCGTTTCAATATTTTTTTCACATCGTTTCATAATCGTATCATGAAACGAATTAAATGTTTCATATTTTAATTGCGAAACGATTTTGTATAAACTACGTAAAAATAAAACGATTGTGAAACGATTTTGAAACTATTTTGAAACGATTAGAAAAAATTCTGAAACAATTTGATACGGTTGTCAAAATATTATTTGTGATACGATGTAAAAGTCTTTGAAGTTATTGAAACGAATTTTGAAACGATGTTGAACTAATTAAAAACCAATTAAACTTATATATAAATGTAAAATTATTGTTTCTCTTTTTTTTTATTCAACACAACATCGACATCATCAACAACATCTTTTATCGTAAAACTAAAAATAAACAGTTTTTCTTAAAACTAACAATTTCCTTTAAAATGGAAAATATTGCGATGAAAAAAAATTTAAGAACGAAGATCGGCGATAGAAATGCTTTTTGAGATCGCATTTTAAAAGTTTAAGAACGAAGAACGGCGATAGAAAAGCTTCGTTAGATCGCATTTTAAAAATTTAAGAACGAAATGCGGCGATATAAATGCTTTTTTAGATCACATTTTAAAAATTTAAGAACGAAGAACGGCGATAGAAATGCTTCGTTAGATCGCATTTTAAAAGTTTAAGAACGAAAAGCGGCGATAGATATGATTTTTTAGATTGCATTTTAAAAATTTAAGAACGAAGAACGGCGATAGAAAAGCTTTTTGAGATCGCATTTTAAAAGTTTAAGAACGAAAAGCGGCGATAGATATGATTTTTTACATCGCATTTTAAAAATTTAAGAACGAAGAACGGCGATAGAAAAGCTTTTTGAGATCGCATTTTAAAAGTTTAAGAACGAAAAGCGGCGATAGAAATGCTTCGTTAGATCGCATTTTAAAAGTTTAAGAACGAAGAACGGTGATAGAAATGCTTTTTTAGATCGCATTTTAAAAGTTTAAGAACGAAGAACGGCGATAGAAATGCTTTTTTAGATCGCCTTTTAAAAATTTAAGAACGAAGAACGGCGATAGAAATGCTTTTTTAGATCGCATTTTAAAAATTTAAGAACAAAGAACGGCGATAGAAATGCTTCGTTAGATCGCATTTTAAAAGTTTAAGAACGAAAAGCGGCGATAGAAATGCTTTTTTAGATCGCTTTTTAAAAATTTAAGAACGAAGAACGGCGATAGAAAAGCTTTTGGAGATCGCATTTTAAAAGTTTAAGAACGAAAAGCGGCGATAGAAAAGCTTTTTGAGATCGCATTTTAAAAGTTTAAGAACGAAAAGAACGAACGAAGAACGGCATTTTAAAAGTTTAAGAACGAAAAGCGGCGATAGAAAAGCTTTTTGAGATCGCATTTTAAAAGTTTAAGAACGAAGAACAGCGATAGAAATGCTTTTTTAGATCGCTTTTTAAAAATTTAAGAACGAAGAACGCAATAGAAATGCTTTTTTAGATCGCATTTTAAAAATTTAAGAACGAAGAACGGCGATAGAAAAGCTTTTTGAGATCGCATTTTAAAAGTTTAAGAATGAAAAGCGGCGATAGAAAAGCTTTTTGAGATCGCATTTTAAAAGTTTAAGAACGAAAAGCGGCGATAGAAAAGCTTTTTGAGATCGCATTTTAAAAGTTTAAGAACGAAAAGCGGCGATAGAAAAGCTTTTTGAGATCGCATTTTAAAAGTTTAAAAACGAAGAACGGCGATAGAAATGCTTTTTTAGATCGCTTTTTAAAAATTTAAGAACGAAGAACGGCGATAGAAATGCTTTTTTAGATCGCATTTTAAAAATTTAAGAACAAAGAACGGCGATAGAAATGCTTCGTTAGATCGCATTTTAAAAGTTTAGGAACGAAAAGCGGCGATAGAAAAGCTTTTTTAGATCGCATTTTAAAAATTTAAGAACGAAAGGCGGCGATAAAAAAGCTTCGTTAGAGATCGTATTTTAAAAGTTTAAGAACGAAAAGCAGCGATAGAAAAACCTATGTGACAGCGCGTAGGTTTTATTGAGAGACCTTTATTAGATTAATAATTTCTTTTATTCTTTTATGTTAAAAGAATGTAAAAGAAACACCTTGAAACGATTTTGAAACGATCTAAAATAAATATACTGAAACGATCATAATGATACAATTTTGAAACGAATTATGGTATGTGCAACTTAAGTAAATATAATTTCAAGTAAATATAATAAAACAATCTTGAAACGATTATGAAACGATTATGAAACAATTATGAAACGATTTTATTTTTTAATGAAACGATTTACAAAATAGTGAAACGATTTCCATACGATCTGAAACGATTTCAAAAAATTAAACATTACTTTAAAATCGTTTCAAATTCGTATCACATGCTATGCTAATTAAAAAATGAAACGATTTGAAACGATTTTTTTTGAAACGATCTCGGAGACGATCCCTTATGTATATTCCAAACAATTATAGTTGATATTTTGTGATTGTTAACACATTTAAACAATAACATCACACCCTTAGTTTAAAAAAGGCCTTATGCCTTTAATTTTAAAAAAGGCCTAACTTTTTTTGTTTTGTTGAAAGCCTTCTTCAACTTTTTACTCTCTATGTTGTGTTTTTTGATTAGCTATGTTTAATATAATTTCTTTTGAATTAATTTAACTCATCTTGTACATTATGTATATTAACCAGGGACTAAAAAAGGATAAATGGACTTACTATTTAAAAATAACCTTTTTAAATACTATTAACAGTACTATAAGGTATTTTGTAAGTATAAGTGGGCCCAAGAAAAGTCTGTTAAGTTCACATTAAGGTACTTTGTGTAGGTAAAATTAATTTAACTCAGTGATTTTATGAATTAATTTGATTATTACAAAAAATGGACTTAGGCCATTCTGAGCTGCAGTGTAAATGGACTTTTTAAAATTAAAAGATGATGATGTAAGTAGACCTAAATTACAATTGACGTTAGGCATTTTCAAAATTAAACAATGCTTTTTGGGTATATTCAAGACCAGTTTTGAGGACCTTTATGATATCAAACCTAAACTTTGAGCATATGAAAAGAAAGCAATCAGACCACAGATTGAGAATATCCAATAATCTTATTTTTCATAAAGAAGGACTTAAAACTAAGGGGTACCTGGACTTAGGCCTTTTTAAAATTGGAGGGTGCAACTTGTAAGTCTTGAATTCGAACAAAAGTTTTTTCATATATTTTTGTTAACGCACACATTAAAGGATAACAATAGAAACATGCAAAATACATGTGATGACAATAGACACAAAGTTGTAAACATGACTTCATTAGGCGACATCATATGAGTGTACATGCAACATTACATTCAGGCGATACTATACTTTTCATATCTATATATATCTAATAAGTTCCCAATTCAGAGTCAGAGTACTGCGTGTTGATGAAGGACAACGCGTGAGATAAAATTAACCAAGAAACTTGTTCTTGAACACTGTACACAAGAAAAAGCCATTTATGATTAATACAGAAGAAATAGTTATTTCCATCTAGGTTCAAAAATGTTAATTACCGTACTTAACTGTAATTAAGAGCTTGTTCCTGATTGTTAATTCTTAACTTTGATCCTCTGTAATTAAATAAATAGATGCTCAACATCATTTTACTTTGTCCTATGATGGGAGAACAATCTCCCAAAACATGGCCTTCTAAACTATCATGAAATGAAATGAAAAGCCTTCAACAATAACATAATCAAGCGTTTTGCTTCTGGATTTTCTCTGGAAATACGATAATATATATAATATATTTCATAAAGCAATGTTGCAAAATTGCATTATCTTTTTTAAAAAATCTACAAAAAATACGGTGTTTTTCTCTCGCACTTGTTTGGCACATTTTCAATCTGCGTAAATCATAACTTGTATTACGTAAGCAAATTCGCCATTACGAATGCAGCATTTTCATAACAGCTTGAGCATGTGATGAGAAAAGGTGAATTTGAATATGGATTTTTTGGAGATACTAGATCAAAAAGAAACTAATAATTATGGAATCATTATCCACAGTAGATATATTTTTGATACAAACATCTGCATTTAAGGGCAACTTTTAAATAAAATTTGTTTTCTTCTCATAGCTACCACATTTTTCAGAAATACTTCTAAAAGGCTAAACAGCATTTCCCATTTGGAGAATGTCTGCTATTATGTTTTCATCAAATTTATGTGCAGGATATATACAGTATGGCCCCATTTCCTGCCGTTATAAAACAGTCTCTCAAAGGAAAGACATGTTTGGCGCATGCATTTCTTGTTGAAAGAAAAATTACCATTGACATAAATTCCATGTTTTCCAGAATTAGTTTGACTCTACCTGAAAATAAAGTTTGGAATGGACTGGCTCACGGCCTACCGCCTGAATTATTTTGCCTGTCGATGTGCGTAAGAGCTCTTGGGATTATAAACAACACATGTCACGATAAAAGTCATCTATAGGAGTCCAAGTTAAAATGTTGGTACTTCCTAAAACTAAAAAGTATGTTGTTTGGTGTTTATAATGGATGTGTACTTTTTTTATCCAAAATTTTGAAAAACTGAACTCACCCAAAAGCCCTTCAGGCGCATCAGTACCCTAACACAGAATGAAGGTTTTTTATTTTTAAAATAGGTTCAGGCTCTTTTGGGTGAACACTTGAATTTGCCACCGAACTTGTCTGAAAATACTGCACTTTTGAGAGCATATGCAGCTTATCTGTACCTTCATATTGTCGAGGGAAGAACTTATAAATAGAATTCTTGTTGTTGCACATCTTCACTAACTCGAGACCTGCCTTAAACATAATTATATAAACATACTGGATCAAGAATAAAGCAACTAATAGCTAACTAGCTAGTAAAAAAGTGTCCATAGCTAGTCGGTGAGCAATAGCCAGCTAGCTAACTATTTTTATCGGTGGCTACAGGGTTGTTAATAATAATAATAATAATAATAATAATAATAATAATAATAATAATAATAATAATAATAATAATAATAATAATAATAATAATAATAATAATAATAATAATAATAATAATAATAATAATAATAATAATAATAATAATAATAATAATAATAATAATAATAATAATAATAATAATAATAATAATAATAATAATAATAATAATAATAATAATAATAATAATAATAATAATAATAATAATAATAATAATCCTAATTCATTTTCGGATAGCCGCACGACCGTTTAGGATAGCCGCACAACCGACAGGATAGCCGCACAACCGTACAGGATAGCCGCACAACCATACAGGATAGCCGCACAACCACCTAGGATAGCCGCACAACCACTTAGGATAGCCGCACAACCACTTCGGCAGCCGTGACATTATCATGTTTTCATTAAAAAAAATGGCTACCAAGCGGATGCCATGCAATGACTCTAGCTAGTGTATTCGAAAAGTTTAACAACTGTAGCTAACCATTTGTTTAATGTTCAACGAAAGCTGTTTTATTCAAACTTTTAAAGAAATAAGGTTTACTAATTTAGCTTTAATCTTCTGTTAAGTAGAGTTGCAGCTCTTTTTCTAAGGATTGGACAGTGATGTGATGGGAAGATCTGTCTTGGATATGCAAAATATCAAATGTCTTCTGCTGATAATTTATGATAGCTAGCTAGCTATTTTTTTTTTTTTTCTTGAACTTTATTGAAAGTAGCTAGGTATATATATACAATAATAAAATATTTTCCAGAGCTAAAAATATCAATTTAGCTAGCTATAGCTAGCTGTAACAGTTTGATTATAGTTGCAGAAATATAAGTTATTCTTTATCAGGAAGTTATTTCTGAAGCTGGAAATTATCGTTGTAGAAATTTTGAGATTTCTTGATCGGGAAATCTTTCTGAAAGTTTTCTTGATTAAACACGAAAATGAATGCAAGCTAGCTAGTTATTTAAAAGCTGAAAATTAAGAGCTAAACTCTCAGGATAATTGCATGAGAAATGCTTGTAAAATTTTAAAAACATTAGCAAATTTTTTTGATGATTTCAGTATTTCGGGGGCCATGCGCTATTGCTGCAGAAACCATAAAAGCTAAAACTTTTCCCTTTTTGGGTAGGATTTTTTTTCTCTATATATATAAAAATAATATCCACTTCTGTAACTTTGACCGAGCTCTTTGGAATAAAAAAAAGGTTTCTCAACAAATAAAAAAGGTGTGTGTGTGTATCAGTATTTGTATACTTGATATCAGTATATATTTGATTAGTTTGGCCAAACTCTCTTGTTATCCATTATATATATATATATATATATATATATAAATTAAAATGGATAAATTAATATGGCACAGCTAATAAGTAAACAAAGTGGAAAAAGTAATCTTTCCCTGATGCTTCTGTATATAGCTATAAATTTTAAAATTATTTTGAGCATTCTATGCGCAAAGTGCTCAAGCTAAAGTTTTTATGCGCAACAACTTATGAATAAAGTTAAAATGAATCTTCTTAAATTTGAAGCAGCAAAATGAGGTATAATGTAACAGGTATATATACCTGAAATTGATCTATGTTTTGATTATTTTTTTAATTTTTCATTATTTTTATAACTTCCGTGTGTCAACTTGACTGTAGTTTGTTTGTGGTTTATTTTTCTAAGATTTTAAGCTACAAAAGAGCCCATATATATGTATATGTAAAGTATATTTTCTTTCTGTATATACTCTGGTGTTATGTTGGGTGTGGTAAAGTAAAAATTTATATCTGAAGATTGACAAAAGTATTCTTGGGCAGTTAATATATACATTTAAGATGTAATAACCAATATTTGGAGGCATTGATGTGGACTTGATATATGACATTTAGACAAGATGGTAGACAGAGACACAGGACATAACATAAAAAAATATGGAAACATTTAATGTATATAAAGATGACATGATAACATACAGAAATGTAGGCGTATAGCTAACCTATGTATATACACTCTAGTGATGGCCAAGCAGCCTCTCGAAATTAACTTTTTATATCATATTCACTGAAAAAAATTCAAGCTATGTTCTATAACTATTATTTAATCTTGTTTTTACTGACACAGCGTTGCTAAAGTGTGCAGTGAAAGTAAATTTTGTGTTTGGGTGGATATTTTTATGTTGATGACAAAGCCCAATCTTTTTGTTAAAGTTTAAACTGAGGAAAAATAAAAACGATGACGTTAAACTTGGAATGGTGTTTTAGAATGGTGTGACGATATTCCACCAAAATATTTATTATATACCTATCATTATAATTTTTGAGTTCTTTAATTTAGGCATTTTAAGAGAAACCGTATTAATTTTAACGTAATGTCTACATCAAGATCAATTAAAATAAGCCAAGTATATATGGTCTAAATAAAATTTGTTAACAGATTTGCTTCAACCCCGCTCCCTACCCCTTCACATAATTTTTTTGAATTAAGAAACATTTTTTGTCATTTCTCCAACTCTGGAGCATCTTAATACCTTGTATATTGTAAATATACATAGAGTCATTCCTAAGGGATTTTGTGTTTGCCATAAATCATTTCAAGTTTGGGTTATATACAGTTAACATAAAGTGTGACCTTATTATGTAAAGAGCCATGATTTCAAACCTGTTCAAGAACGAAATAATCTTTATGATATAATGTTTTATAGTTTTAGACTGACACAAAAATTATCAGTAGTAGGGAAGCTTTCAACAACAACATGGTGAAGGTTAGACGGAAAGGTCACAAATAGTTTGATTGTCATTGAAATTAAGTATGAGAACTGGACAAAATACAATTACTGTAGGTAAGTGAATTTTTATACAACAAACTTGGAATGTACTGTACATAAAATCATACACATTCTTTATATAGAAATCTTAATTTATATATCTTTCCTGCACTCTGCAATTCTTTTAATGAAAGTTGATAATTGATTTTTTTATCATTTTAATGTCATTACAACTGCCAAAAATACCTGATTTATGTTTTTATCCTGTTTTTAATTCTCAGAATTAGCGTGAAATTTGTTAACAATTTAGGCAACTGTCAACCTTAAAGTTTCTTGTGTTTCTTATAAAAAATATGTCTTTATAATCCTGATCATTTATCCAATAAGTGACACACTTTTTGATTACCATTTTTGTTTCCAACTCCCTCTGGTAATCCATACATGATTTAAAGATTAGTGATTCTTTGTTGCCACTTTCATTGATAATCCATACATTATATTATTAAATAAATTGCGGTGATTGTGTATTTACCACTTTCGTTTCCAACCCCCTCTCATAATCCATACATCAATTTATCAAAGAAATTACAGTGATTCTTTTTTACTACTTTTAGTTTCCAACTCCCTCTAAAAATCCGTACATCATTTTTCCAACTGTGATTCTCTATTTACAGCTCTCGTTTATATTTTCCTCTGATATCTGTAATATTTTATCAAAGAAATGACAGTGATTCTCCATGTTTTTTCTAGAAAATCGTGATACACTGGATTAGCATTGGTTCAGACTTTGGCGTCTTGTTTACGACAGCATGAAATTAACGATAGTACATAGAAGCACATGTAATTCCTATATGGAGCGCTACATTGTTACAGTAATGTGTTCAAGTTGGATGAAAATGACACTGTTGATTAGTGCTCTGTAATTTACCTTAATTTTAGTTGGAATAATATATATTCTTCTTTTTTACTACTCTTCTTACTCTTCCTAAACAACGGTAAAATAAACTTGAACTCGCTTTGGCTTAATGTTCAAATAAACGGGGTCTTGAAGTATTAGAGTTGAGGATCTGATCTATAAGCAACCAGAGTCAAGCATTAGTAGAATATTGCTTAATTTCAGCGCAAGTGTTAATAACCCTATTCGACCCGAGGGTTTTATTGACAGGGGGAGGGGTGGGGGCGGATTCCGCCTTATGCATGACTTTTGATAGGTTTATACAAAATAAATAAAATTTGGCACACTTATTTTACGTCATATAAGAAACAGAGGGCAACAAATTTTACTCTGTCAGGATTTTTACTGTGACGTCACCGGAAGCTGGAAATTTGTCCAAAATACAACTATCTGCCTAAAAATCAATTACTTAGTTTTAGGGCGAATTTTTACATTATGTTTGAAGTTTCTGACAGCCAAATAACATATTTTTTTGTTTTTTACACAAAAAAGCCCGAAAATCTGATTTTAACGATAACCAATAGCAATAACAAATTTAAGAAACTAATAAACATCCTTCGATTATGAAAAAGGCTCGCATTAAAAATAAACGCCTCTCAAACGTACGCTAATTAACAAAACGCATTACTACTGCCTGTCTGCGTGGTCTGGCTTGGTTCGTCAGCGATTCCTAAACCGCGCTCGAAATCTTTAAGCTACAATTAAAAAAAGTGCAATATATTTTTATCGACTTTGCTGTGACTAATAAGTTCCTGTACCTCACTTGCAAGATTGCCAGATTTTTCAATATTCCATCCTAAGCTATTACAAACTCGTTCCCAGATCCTTTTGCTTTACGATATCGAAATGACAAAGGGTACAGGGATCAAAGATAAAGATATCTTACAGTTTTAATTTGAATACACTGGTGACATCTTTTTGTTTTAAGTGTTTAACAAAACATAACACCTGTTATGCATTTCGCCTTAACCATTCGCACTTCTGTTCCGACAAATGAATGTAGCGTAGAGAAGAAGACGTATAACTGTGCTCTTTAATAGTTTCACTTTATGCGATTTAATTTGGATTTAAATTTGAGAGTAAAGATAACGAATTGGATCACTGATTTGGAAAACGATTTTGTATACACAAGATTTAAAGTTAAATAGAAGAATTTTGGTTAGGATACAGCTTGATAAAGGTATTGCTAATTATGCATTTTAAAACGAAAACTGTCTTTCTCCCATATACTATACTAGTATTGAAGTCACTCTCTGATAATAAACACTCTGGACCATCATAAGAAAAAAGGCGCCAGGGACTAAAAGCTGGATTACGATAAAACATTGAATAACCGACGCTGACTCTCTTTTTACCACTTTTGTTTCCATTTCTCTGGGATAATCCATACACCATTTTGAGGAAATTACGGTGATTCTTATTTTACCTCTTGTTTTCAACAGTCTCTAATAATCCATATCGTAATGCTTCGAATACACGCCCAGGGCGTTTATTAAATTTTGCGAGGGAGAGCTTAATATTTTTTTTAATTACGGATGAAAGGAAAGAAGCCAGGAAATACGACAAACATTCGATAAGCCTTTACAAAAGAAATGTTCGTATTGGACATATGTATGCTACCATTTTAAAAATAAATGTTGGACTAGTTAGTAGTATCGACTAGTTTCTGAGGTTTTTGAAAATGAACTTGCCAAGAGGAAAAAACGTTTCCTACGTCAAAGTTAAAGTTGAGAAAAAAGTGTACATAGATTTATTCTTATTACGAAAAACGAGGCAAGAGAGTTTTCCTTTTAATACATGTTTCGAATAAACGCCCCCGATGGATGTGCGCTATTCCAGCCGGGTGTGTATTAAAGGCAGCTTTTAAATTAAAAGGATCAGAAAAATGGGGGCGTTTAGACGAGAGGGGCGTTTAATGAAAACGGCGATTATTTAAACCTTTAATACATATTTTGAAAGATTACAGTATTACTCCATTTATCAGTTTCATCTGCAACCGTCTTATATAATCCATACACTATTCTATCTAAGATAGTACAAAGATTCTCAATTTAACACTTTTATTCCAGTTTTCTCGACTGACCCAATGATTGAACCAGAATACCGTAATGATCCGAACAAGCGCCTTGGGCGCTTATTAAATTTTGGATATTTTGCATGGGCGGTTAATTGAGGGAGGGCTTAAAAAACGCTGGGCGCTTATAAATTTTTCCCTAATTTTGTACAAATTAAAGACAACGGTAATTTTCAATTTTGCTTTTTCCTGAAAAATAAAACTGAACAAAAGATGTAACAAAATGAAGTTTAGTCTTTCTAGGGTTCTTTTAGAAAAAATTGTATAGAAAATTCCCTATTTATGGTATATAGAAAAGATGTTCAAAACAAAAAATTTGTGTTTTTTTATTCCCAATATAAGAAAGTAAAATTTTCAAATAAGCGCCCAGTTTCTCAAGGTAGTTTTCGATTAAGCGCTCCCTTTTATCAGGTGGGCGCTTATTCGAGGGGGCGCTTAATAAGTGCTGGGCGCTTATTGAACTTTGAGGAAATTACCTGGCCGCTTATTCGAGGGGGGCGCTTAATAAATACTGGGCGCTTATTCGGATCTTTACGGTATTTAATTTTTAATATGTACAACCGGTTACTTTTTGCTACTTTTTTAATTTCACAATAGGTTTGAAAGTAATGGAGGGTACAACGGGCGTAAAGAATCAGACAACGGAGAGGAATACGGATATAGAGAAAAAGGTTGGTTATAATTTTAAATGGTTTTTCAATGAGACACAATAGAACCCAAGTAAAGAGGATGGTTAGTCATTTTGAGGCTTAATACTAATATGAATGCATAAAATTTCCAACCAGTTTTTATGTAAATTACACGACCTTTCTGTTAGTGCTATATAGTTTTTGCCGGCGGCGTTGATCTAATGTTTAAACATATTTTGCCGTGTAAAAATAACATGTTTTCTCAGAAATCTTTAAATTATAATAATTATGTCTAAAAGGCGGGTAATCTCTTTCGTAGAGTGGGATGAGCAAAGATGAAACAAAGGAAAAGAACCCATCAACGGCAACGGAACTTTTAAGAAATATTTTAGCGTCAAAGAGCAAATTCAGAGAGAGCAAAGACAAGGATACCGAGCAAGAGATGACTTTGCAATTAGTTAATGTGACAAAATCAAGCGCCAAAAAAGAAGCATTGGAAAGTAAGACGATAGTGAAGGAGGTCAAGCAATTGAAAAGAATGGTTAATAAAGTTGAAATACTGGACGGTAGATACATAAAATTCGAAGACAAAGACAAGCAATATAAACCCGTTGTGTGTAAAGAACTTTCTTTACCTATTATTAACTACCTCAATCAGGGACCAGCTTTGTATCTCCACCAAAACCTTTACCAAAGGAATCAAGAGATAATACGCAATTTCAATTGGATTCAAACTTTAAAGACGCGACGAAAAGGAAAATGGTTATTGTGAAATATGCGCAGTACATTCGAAGATCTCGAGATTCATCGATCAACTGAGCAACACACATCATATATATCTGATGGAACTAATTACGCTAGCTTGGATCGGGTGATCAGTGATGTCAATAAAAGGAATGAAAATGAAATAACTGAAAATTGTACCATTAAAGGAATCAGCATGTTTAACGCAGAATTGATTGAAACTGTTATAAGTCGTGGCTATGTCAAAGGTACTATTGAGGGCAATGAAGACTGTTGGAGGCACTTGGCATTTGCCAATGGTGGTAAAACTCAGAAGGATCTTGATGACACAAATTATTGGAATTGGTACCTGAAGAGATCATGTCCATGATAGAGAAGCAAATAAGGCAGAGTCTTGGAGAACATTATGAAAACGGTTACATTAGAGATTACATCATAAAGGTTTTACTCCCGGACGCTATTATATGCTTGTTTTCTACAGTAATGAAATGGACAAAAGCAAAACTGAGGAGCATTTCAAAGCATATCTTACGCACATAGATGAGAATAACGATATAACTGTTAAAGATGACGAGACTTTCCAACTGCACATCAAACGTGGAATGGTAAATCATCAAAATTTTATTAAAGAATTGCACTCCAAAATTCAAAACAAAAGGTCACAAATAGACTTTAAAGTCACAAATGAGGCAGCAGAAGCGACGAAAGTTTCTGATGCTGAAATAGAAAGTGCGAAAAAAGTTTCTCTTCAATCCACAGAAGCCAATGCGACAAATACAAAGGGACAACTTAAAAAAAGAAAATCTGGTAGCATCGTTAAGGAATGTCCAGTTTGCAATATTAGTCAAAAATATATTACGCGTCATTTACGTAGAGCGCATAAATGGAGCTGGGAAAGCGCAGCTGCAGCTTCGAGTCAATTTGGGTTGAAAAATAGCCAGAAGAAAGGTGAGTTTGTTTGTTATATCATTAAAACCTATTCGGTCCCATGAGGGCGGGGGCGGATGCCGCCGCCTCAGACTGTTTTCCTTTAGTAACTTCCTTTTGCTATGCTGTATGGCTATGAAACTTACTGAGATTCAATAATTATCTATTAGGCACGTGGGTGCCAAATGTTTTGAACCCATACCTCTAGGAGGCTTAGATATTGGCTATTACTCGAAACTACCCCTAAAAATCTCTATGAAATCTAATAACTTTTGTTAGGATTATCCTTAGAGCATGAAAAACTTACATCACCACTTCGTTTCCTTAAGTATATTTCTTCTGTTTTTTGTGGACACATAATTATTCCGATTTCCAAATTTTGTCGGATTTTACCCGAAAACCAGGTTTTTCCCGATTTTCGGGTAAAATCCGACAAAATTTGGAAATCGGAATAACTTTTTAAGCGAATTATTTAAAAACCGAAATATATGTTAAATAACTTTTACTTGGCATTCAGATAGTGGTATTTTTAAACAAATTTCCAGCTTTCGATAATGTCACAGAAAAACTGCTGACATAAGCAAAAACGTATTGCTGCCGTTTTCTTCCTTTTATGACGGAATATAAGTGTGCCAATTTTTATTTAATTTGGACAAGCCTCTAAAATGTTAGTTTCAAAGTAGGGTTAAACGCAGTCAGACTATTCTCAGGACAAGTTGCGACTTTCGATTTCTCTGCAAACTAAGTGTACACAAAAATAAATTCCTCATTTCTACATGCATATGTGAATAACCGTATATGTTTTCGTCTTTTCTTTCTTTTAAGAATTGGAGAAGAAGAGTAGCAACTACCATTACAGTCGAATGTGTCCATTCCCGAATTGTTTTCTTGTAAGATCAAACTTGCCTGATCATCTAGCAAGATTTCACAAAATGGAAAAAGGACCCAAATTTTACGAAATGCTCAAAATAGCGCCAAAATTCGAAGAATCGTATCTGCAAAGGACTTTTCGCAGTCTCCCAAAAAAATCGTTCCAAGACATCCTCGTCAAGAAAACAGGAGGGGGCCGCAAGTAGTAATGATAACGTCAATATATCGCAAAACAGGAAACGCAGGTTTGAATACTCATCGAGACCAAATTCATTAGAGAGCACTGCGGTACCCAAAGAGACCAAAAAAACAGTCTTTGTACACGGTGACGATCAAGAGAAGTTGGGAAATGAGGAATCCAGTTGCATCATTGAATCAATGCATCAATCTTCTAATGTTAATGAATTTTGTCAGTTGCGGCTACGGCCAAAAGTAAGATATGAGATGCCCGCAAATGAACAAGTGGCGGAGTCAGATGATTCTACTGAGGATGAAAGTAACATAGGCGGCGAAGATTTAGGAGAAAGCAGCGGTGATGATGATTGTTACGACCAAGCTCTTGGGAAGAACGTGGAAAAGCTTGTAGAACGGTTTAGGGAGTATATGATTGGTCCTGATCGCAAAAGAGATGAAGCTTCAATGTACGTAATTGCTGGAGATGTTCGACGTATTTTTCGGGGCTATAAATGTTAAAGATTGATGTGAGTATAGTTTTCAAAAATGGTGGTAACGACTTTAGAGAAAAGTATTTGAATCAATACTGCAAGCAAAAAAAACGAAGGCAACAAGCGTGAAGAAATATCTCTACTCTTTAATTGATTTATGTGAATTCTTAACCGCAGAAGATGTTGCCCTACCAAACGTTTCGTACCCCATTGATCATCATACCACAGTTACCATACCCTTTTGACTTATCGCAATCAACATATCTTCTGCAACCTACCGATCATCACACCACAATTACCATACCGTTTCGACGTATCGCAATTAACATATTGTCTGTACCCTACCGATCATCATACCACAATTACAATGTTGTTTCGACTTATCGCAACCAACATATGGAGTGTGCAAAGGAGGAGGCACATGACCAAATGAAACCTGAACATTGATTTTGGTCAGATCTTAAGTTATTTTTAGCCAATATCTACGTCTAATTTTTGTTAAACAGATATATATATAATAAACAGGGTAAAAAAAAATGAAGTCACATTTTTGGTAAAAAAGAAATTTCTTAAAAATAAACTGAAGTGTGCAAAAAAAATTATTCTTGCTTGTGCTTATATTTGTACAGAACTAAAATTGCTTAAAAAATTTCAAATCCAGTTCAGTTGCTTAAAAAATGAGTTGCTTATAGAAAAAAATTGTGTATTAACATACAGATCCAAATTCAAAACCTGAACAAGGTGCATTACCATTACAACATTATGCTGCTTATTAACATATCGGACCAAATGCAACCTAAACAAGGTGCTTTAACATTACAACATTATGTTTGTTACGATTGCAAAGAAATTCAACATTCAGTCTCATTCGTACCCTACCGATCATCACAGCTCAATCACCCTACCATTACAACTTACAACTTACAACAATCAACCTACCAGCCATCACACCTCAGTTACTGTAATTACTGTAAGTTATGCAACATACCAAAATGGGGCAACTATTTTTACTTAAAATGTTAATTGCAACATAAATTTGTCCTTTATTTTAGGTATGAGCTGCTTAGTCCCATTGGCTAACCATTACAACTTACAACAATCAACCTACCAGCCATCACACCTCAGTTACTGTAATTACAGTAAGTTATGCAACATACCAAAATGGGGCAACTATTTTTTACTTAAAATGTTAATTGCAACATAAATTTGTCCTTTATTTTAGGTATGAGCTGCTTAGTCCCATTGGCTACCTTCTCGTGGTGCAGGTTGTCAAGAAGAGCTTGTAGACATAGTAAAAATTTCATATGTCTACATTCTCGTGGTGCAGGTTGTAAAGAAGAGCTTGTAGACATATGAAATTTTTACTTGGGATATTAAAATTTAATAAATACATGTTGTTTTGAAGTAGAGTAGAAATGTGTCTACACGCTCTTCAACCAACAGCCAGGGCAATAAAACTCTCTTTGCATGAAATGCTTTTTCTCTCAGTGCTTTTAACTCCCATTAAAAGGTGTTGTATTAGAAATTTACCTAATCGATTAATATTAGTTTTTAAATTTCTATTAGTGAAGTAATAAGATGGACAGTGAAGTTGTCAATGTAAGTATTTTCATAGTTTGCTTTTTACCTTTTCAATACTGGAAATTGTATTTCTTTGATGGAAAATTTTGCATTCATGTAAGGCTTTTTGTATTAAATTTAATACTGAGGAAGGTTTGAGACACATTTGTGTCCTATGTTTCTGTATTATATATTTAAAGCAATTGCAGATAAAATTGTAATTGAAACAGCAAATAAACACTACCACTACTACTTTTAGCGACTAAATGAGATAAAATAATACTTAGTTGGATTAGCATACAAGAATTGGCAGATGAAAGTACAGTATTAAATTAATTTGAGACGAATCTTTATGTAGGAGCTAAAGCAGAGAATTGAAAAATTGGAGGGGAAAATTGAGGAATTGGAGGAGAAAGTCAAAGTAAGTTATGCACTAGAAATAATTGACAGGCAGCATGTTAGTGATGAACAAAGTAGTTCTTCTTCAATATGACTTACACGCATTATACTCGCCCGTCATGATCAGAGGTCTGATCGGGGTGAAGCATTCTCTGTTGAGGAATGAATACGGATGTGCTATGATAAATATTCACCTATGTATACACACCATCCGGATAAACTATCTGAGTTCATCGCTAACATATTGCCGCACGTAGTGTAGTGGGTTCGTCAGCGGCTCGCATTTCTGGGGGCCGTGGATCGAATCCCGCTCACTGCCAGGCAGTATCTTAGTGATGAAAAAAGTAGTTCTTTTTCAATAGAAATAATTGCTTTAAAGTGTAGAATGTGGTAAAACAGTAACAATACTTAGTGAATGATTAGAAAAGTTTAGAATGAAGTATTTCCACAATTGTATCATGTTTTAGAAATTATCAGTTGAGAAAACAGACTTATCTTGGGACGCCTTCCGGGACTTTTGTCCCCAAAATAAATCTTTGGGATCTTTTATAAGCTCCCAAAATTACATGTCCTGGAAGGCGTCTGCTGGCTCCCACACATTCACGGAAGAGGACGATGTGCGGGAGCGGATGAAGCTAAAGAGGAGGAACAGTGGAAAAGTGGAAAGGAGAATATCGGTGGTAAAAAAATATTTAAAAAAATGCTAAAACTTGCTGTTCTTAATTCATTCCCCTCAACCCATCCCCAGACTTTTCTTCTTATAAAAATTTATTTTGCCTAACAGCAATATTTTAACGTAGTATATAGTTATATAGTCAGTTAGCAAGCCTAACTTTAGGTTATAAAATTCTTTACTAAGCTATTATAAAACAATTTATTTAGCTAGCATAAAATTCTGGTAGACTGGTGCGTTTTGTCATTAAAACCCTATCAATAGCTAGTAGCTAGCTAATTAACTAGATATGCTAGCTAACAGAATAAAATATTAAACGGCGGGTTCCGTTGGTATTGTATTTATAAACTATTTTTGTTTCTTGAGTTTTTGTTCCAAGATTCTGCATATAATGTGCGTAATTATACTCTCTGGGTCTACCTTATTCCATGAAATTACAGAGTCATGAAAATTAACGCGGTTTTTCAAAATTCGCGTTAATTTAATGACCGTTAATTAAATGCAGTGCTAATTTAAAGACTGTTAATTCATGACTTGTTAATTAAAATACTGTTAATTGGTGACTTTTTTACAATATATAAATCCTAAAAAAACATAAAAATACAAATTTTCTGCTATTTTCTCCTCCTTGGACGATAGCTCAACCGGTGTTCTTTTTTTCAGCGATCTTTTTTAAATAGCTTTTGTATCATCTTCATACTCTGATCCAAGTGATAAAACCACTTCTTCTTCCAAAATTTTAAATTTTTTAACATTGTCTTTCCAAACAACGAAAACTTTTATTTTGATTTCCAAACCGCAAAATTACATAATTATTACGCCCTGTTGGTCTAATGGCTATGACACTCTGCAAACGAGAGATCCAGGTTCGAATCCTGGACAGGGCATGAAAAACAATTATCTTGCACCTACAACAACCAGGTTGTATTATATTGGCACATAATTCTGCTAAGATGATTCACTGTATATTGACTTATATAAATTTAATACCTTACATTGAGTATATCTTGAGTTGTATGGGGAGAGAGTTTCTATTAAGGTGCCTGCCCCTGCCTTGCCGTTTCCCTTGCCATTTGCCTACCCTTCCTATGCCTTTTCTGTTGCCTGCCTACTATGCCCTTGCCTGTGCCTCCATGCCTTGCCTACCCCTGCCTTGCTGATTTTCTTCCTGTTTCCTTGTTCCTCTTCCTGTATCCTTGCCTGCTTTGCCGTGCCTTGCCGTGCCCTTTCCTTGCCGTGCTTAATGCCTTTACCTTGGCAACCTCTCCACAAGACTTTCTATATTGATCCAATTTCCATAATAATCACGTTACTGTATTTGTCGATCGAAACAGAAGCCCCCGTTAAATGGCGAATGCTTGAATTCTTGTCTTATTCACAACGCAGTAGTACTAGCTGACGGGCCAAGCACCTTTATATTTTGGAGCTAGGTGAGAGTGAGTTCAAAACACAGTACAGCAACCACATGAAATCATCACGGCATAAAAAGTATGAAGACGAAATGAAATTGTCGGTATTTTTTTAGTAAAAAATGTTCAGCCCGCCTACATCCAGCGTGCCGAGATCTCGGATCCCGGCACATACCGAGTGAAAATGTTGAAAGGGTTTTATTGGTTCAGTTGAAGAATATTCAGTTGTACACGAAACAAGTAATATTAACTCTCTCTCAGTGAGTCGGATGTTGAAGACAAAGGTTGCAAAAAGTAAAATTCCCACCAACAAGAAAATGAATACCAAAACTTGTAGATAATAAACGCAGGCATTTAGAAGGAAACTTATCCGCAGCTCAACTGGACCCAACTTCTCATTAGAGAAGCCTAGAAAGATGCTCCGTTTCGCAAGGATTTAGCTGAGTGAATGCCTAAAACAACAGCAAGCTTTCCAACGTCCATGGAACATATAAGTGAATCCATGACACAACTTTGGAATAGTATTGGTCAGTCTATGGGAATGCTGTCACAAGGTTACACTCAACGGATTAATGTAATTAGTCCACCCAAGCCACAAGGTAATCCACAAGTGCCATTTTCCTTCAAAATTCGAACTGTTTATCGAAAACAGTAAACCTCTCAAAAGGAAGACGTTTTGTTCATGTGACATTTTGTAACTCTTAGCAACTATTTTTCACTCACACCTTTAGGTGGGTATTTAGAAATAAAATTTTTTTTGATGACGCACTGTTTGCTCATTTTTGTGGGAAAACGCGCTTTTTTTGCTTTTCATAGATCCAGAACTCGGCACAGGATGTGCTAAAGTTTGACTAGTTGTTGTGGACTTTTATGTATGTATTGTAGTCTCTGTCTTGTCTTTCAAAGTATGGTTTTATGATTATGAGGTGACAAAACAGCAAGCTGCAATGATGATACTTGTTCTAATAACAGCTGGCTTGATTCCATGTCATTTTATCAATATTACATCATTTTTACTTTAGTTAGCATTTGAAAATTGGCATCTGTCTTTTTCAAGCTGGTCCCTCATCATTGTTCATCTTTATTCAGCCTTTTTGATAAACTTTCATTACACTGCAGGTAACTCATATTGTAAATGTGTTGGCAGCAATTTTGGAAATCACTTGACCATCTGTTTTAAATATACCAACCTCTCAGCGTTTACCGTCTGTTGTAAACATTGAAAAACAACATCCCTGTTTGCTATAGCGTTGGGAGATATTTCAGGTTTTCAGGGGATGTTAAATATTTTGTTCAGCACAATAACGTGAGTTCTGCTTCTGATGGAAACTGGTCTGATTTTTATAGCTGGTGGTTACATTTTATAGCTATTTATCTATGTGACACACACAGCAGAGATTGCCACATAAATTTAACAGTCGGTCGATAAACAAGTGCAGTTCTAGGAAAACAGGAAATATATATGTAAAAACTTTTTTGTAAAAAACAATATAATGAAATACGACGTGGAGAATTACGCGAAGAAAAACCCTTTTTCCGCAAAAATATCAAATTTTAAAATTACAATTAAAGCAGCTCGGTTTTTATATGTGTAGTATGTCACAGATGTCTCTATACAGAGGTCGGTTGTTAAATTTAATGCTGAGAAATATGACCCGCGGCATCCAGGCATTATTAATGAAAGGAGGCAGTGGCGGTAGCGATTGCGCATGGGAAAGGAGTAATCGATTATCATCAATATGAATGTGGCCTCAGTGGTGAGACATGTGCGCAATTTTTCAGAGATTACTTTCCCGTAATGTTTAAACGTGGAAATAACCAGCGCAGAAGACTATTCCTTCAAGAAGAAGACCCCTTCACAAACTCCTCGTTTGTCGCTGGATGCTATGGATTCCTTCGGGTCCAGCTCGTTCACCAGACTTTAACCGCATAAAAACGTCTTTTTATTTGGTTGGTATCCGCTTAACAAAGATGAGTGGAAAGAAGACTGAAAAAAAAAACAAGGAGAAAGAAACATGCGTACAGCTCTGTCGTCATGTAAAGAGAACACTTTTATATTATCCTTCGAGAATTATCGACAAAACAATTGTTTCCATTCAGAATGTGTTGACGAGGGTAATAAAAGGTGAAGGACGTCGTACCGGCACAAAGCTTGTGAAAGACCTTGTAAAGTTGTGGAAGTTTTGGAGCAACGAGTAACCAATGAGTAACCGTAGGCTGTTTAAGAGGTTTTCTTAGCAAGATTTGACAAGTAACACGAGTAATCGTTTTGTATATAAAGAATATATAGTATTCCTATAATATAAAGTATGGTTACTCCGCTAGTGAAAATGACCTAAAAAAGAATGACTACAAATATTAATGATGAAGATCGATTATTCAACGATATCCCTTCTCGAGATGAAAAGAATAATGCTAGGTTCCCACGTGCAATCGAACCAAACAAATATGTTAATGTTATTACTAACTGTCTGTGGTATCTTCACGGTAACAAAGAAAAAAGTAAACACCCGATCGAAAAATACTTCAAAAGTTCAGGCGATCCCGCAAAGGTATGTTTGATTTATATGTTAACAACCTCGTACCCCGGTGTTCTGAAAGCAAGGCTGTATTTTATTTTTTCAACCCATGGGTTAATATATGATTATGAGATAACAAGACAGCAAGCTGTGATGATGGAACTGGTCTAACGACCCTTGAAGTTAAAATTGTAGAGGTTACACCCTCTAAAGATCAAAACGCAGTGCAAGATCTCCCTTTTTGCAAGGATAATCTGTAGATTCAAGGTAAATGAACCAAACAACCCTCTCTACACAATACAATACGTACAACTAACGGTCGGTACACAAAAACTGACAACATGAAAACAGAACACAGAAGACAGACATAACAACAACAATACAACAAAGAATTTACTATAAAAATAAATAATGATAATGAGGTGACAAAACAGCAATAAATATAAAACTATAAATATGAGTAGACAACCACCCGAGCGCCAGGATTTGTGAACCTGGCAGTAGCTTTCCACATGTGTTACGGGATCCCAACACTCAGCCTTACACGGGTAGTTGTCGCTTTGGACCAGCCATTTGCTTCAGACCAGCCGTAGGTCAGGACCAGCCTGAAGACAGTGGAGTATTCTACGTGGATGTACAGTCACGGAAACAAAAAAGAAAGAAATGAAAACCCCTTATATAGCTTCTTCCTAACATCAGGTATAGCAGGATCGTTAACCCTGTAGACTAAGTGAGCCAACTTAGCCTCCCTACAGAACTGGGGTTATAAGTGGGGTCGTTACACCCAAAGACAAGGCAATTGCCAAGCCCCCTTGCTAAGCTTGTTATAGTTGCTTTCTAGGAAAAGCGGCGAGTGAGCGAACTCGTGAATAACGGTAAACTGTATCTAAAACACACAGCAGGGGTAATTTCAAACCGCTAGGAAAAAGAGATCCCTCCCCCTTTTGATATAATGTACTCTCGTTTTAGTGCGAATTCACACTATTTAAATTTTGACAAAAATAACACATACACTGTGGAGTTATCTAGATCAGATGGCTTGACACTAATCACTGCCCTATCATCACATTTTAACCATGTATTAACACCCTGATCTCTTATGTAAGCCCAATAGTGACCAGCCGCCAGTGTGCCTGAATGATTAATAGTGGCGGTTAATTTATACTGGTTTGTGAAAGATATATCCTCCGCAGGATGGGAATAAACTTTTAGGGTGTCGTGACCTTGGGCGAGGCAAGAAACAAATTTATTATTTTCCACAGATCTTCCTTGGATACAGTTAAACCTTTTCAGTTGGATGATCAGTATATCTCCACACTGGGTGAAGACAGTTTCCCGGGTACTGTCTTGAAGGGAAGAGCACTGTGGGCACATCCATCTGTCATTTCCAGACATATATTCTGGTTGCAAAAAAGCTTTAATGGAGCCTATTATGTTGTTTGAAACAGGGAGTGGCAGATGGACATACTTTCCTCCCTACTGGAAGACAAGAGGCATGAATTACAAGATATTGTTGTAGTTACTTTGTTGGTAATAATATTGTTAGCGATAACTGATGGCCCTGTCAACTCGTTTAATACATTCCTAGCATTGGACATCTTACGTTGTAACGCTCGGAGAAAGACGGAAGGGTCTACAACTGAGGTGGATTTAGACAACAGAGACATAGTCAGCAATACGGACTTGGCCAGGGGGGAAACAAAAGAGGACTCCGATGCACTTTGTGACCAAAGTGCAGGAGTTACAGATAATGCTTGCAGGATAGAATTAGCATAGCATGTATTCCCTTTATTAATCAGACCAGCATGAGTTCGTTTTGCTGGAGTGCTGTTGGTAGGCGGTTCTGGGTCCGGGTGTGAGTGACTTTTATCCGCAGTTGGCCTTCGTTGTTGATGCTGTTGTTGTTGCTGCGGGCTTGTAACCTTTGGCAATAGAGGGGTAGGCACAGATGTTGAGCCTGGCGCAAGATTGCAGCTGCCTTGGTTCCACGTAATTGAGTTCCTGGCTAGCCAAATGCAGAAGGATGCTTTCATACAAATGTCGCCTAATTTCCGGACGGCTTGGAAAGCTTCTTTGTTTGGGGAAACCCAATCTTTTGAAACAAATTGCAACTGACCGAGAGCAATATCCACGTGCACCCACTTCGATCGCGAACAGATTTACTTGCCATCCATTATGCTCGATGATATTTATCAAAGGGATGTAGCTTTTTGGAGTGCCAGGTTTCCATGTTTTCCTCACAAGGGCAAGTAAGTTCAATTAAAATAACACGTTTGCTGTTGTTGGAATACAGGACAAGATCTGGTCTAAGCGATGTTATGGCAGTATGACCAGAGGAAAAATAAGTTCACCATTTAAATCTGAAAGAAATAACCAGTCAGTGGCAAGATGCAAAAGGCCTACGGGTTTTGATTTTTTGCTAGATGAGTGACTACCTGCTTTAACAAATTTTATATTATTTAGGTGCTTTACAGGAGAGGAAATAGATTTGGAAAACGTGGTGATCAACTGTGAAAGTTCGCGCAAGACAGAGTCGTGACGAAAAGTAAATCTACCCTGTGTTAAAGCAAATTATCATACTATTTTATATCTTTAGATTTGTTCATAAATTCAGTAACTATAATGAATGGCGAAAAAAAAAGATTAAAGCTCCAATGCTAAATTCGGCTGATTTGAAACGTCATTTATGCTGCTTAATGCAACTTCTGGACGAATCGTTCACAACAAAGTGGGGAGAGTTTCGCTCTGACTTGGAATCATTAGCTTTATCAATTGACAGTTATGCTCACTTTCTTGATACATCAGAATCCAAACAACTGTCTACACAAGCAACTTTTTCGTCCGCAAGAGTCCTTTCAGACCATGTAACGATTCGCACTTGTTCTGAAACAGAATTTATGGACAGAAAGTATCAGCGCCTCAAGGACGAACTACTGAAAAAAAATCTGAATGAACCGTATCGAGCAGCACGTGATACAACAATTGTTACTGGTAAATATAGAAAGGTGGATTTGAAAAATTGCAAAAAATATCATGAGTTCTTGGCGAATCACTGCCGTGATGTAAAACAAGTCGTTGTTATATGGAGACGATGTAGTGAAAATACATTCGATTTGAAATATCTTTTGGACGAAAGGTAATTCGTGACAGGTAGGTTAGTATCATTCGAGAACTTGGAGCGACAACCAGCTACTATCAAAGCGTATATTACATCTCTATGTTTCTACACTTTTATCATCAATGATAAGCCAGAAATGTTGAAGCTGGCCCTGCTTCCCTTGTTCTTACTCATGAACTTTATTTGTGCACCTATGTTAAGAAAATAAGAAATAAATTTGAAGGGATGTCTATTGCCATAGACGCGCCGGTGCTGGTACGCTGGAGTGGCAACAAGATGCCATCGTCAATGGCAACGGAACAGATAAATTCTTTCTCGGGAAAAGCAATCTGCTGTGTCGAAGGTACATGGGGAAAAAAGGGAAATGAAAGAAGATCTGGCCAACTTAATGTGTCACTTTGTTGAAACAGCTGGTTGAATGATTATGAGATAACAAAACAGCAAGCTGTAGTGATTTGACTAGTCTAATGACTCTTATTTTAATTGGTAGAGGTTAGACCCTCTAAAGATCTCTATGCGAAGCAAGATTTTATTATTTGCAAAACAAAACAAGAAAAGTTGGACAAACAAGTTCTGCTTTACGCCACCCAGTCACACTCCCTCTGTTACTACTCTTACCGACTGTCAATAATCAAACATTTAGATCAAACATTGTGATAGTTAACCTTAAGACTTACAGGTTGTAAGTAATGTGAATTGATAGAGCATAGAGCTTATCATAAATCTTCGTATATAGGAAAATTGTTTTGAGGTTTTTATCCAGTAAAAAGGAAAAAAGAGAATAATTCAGGTCGAATTTTAGCTGTGAACTGCTTAATCTTTGACAAAATTTCAGCCACAATGTTCCCATAATCTAGGTTCCATATTTGATTTTGAAAAATATTTTTGTAGAATTGTTTAAATTGTTTATTCACAGAAAATAACCTTTATGGAATTCTTCCATATTTCTTCCGTTTTTGAACCTCTCCATAATAATACCTGTATTTTGTCTGTCTGTTCAAAATGGTAGCTTATATTCTTGTGATATTTCCGCAATATTTTAGAAACCAGTTATTAAATCGAAAATCACGTTATAATCGCACCTATATTTATAGTAAAAAGCCAAATTTTATTACTCACTGCTAACAGGCAAACAATGATGCACAAAATAGCGATGCGATGTCAAAAATCACCCAGAAAGGGAAAAATTTCTGTTAGCATCATGTTATGGCATAGGTATTGGAGCTTCAGAAAAAGTATGGTAAATGGCCTAACTCGGGAGGGTGAACCCTCCAAGGCTGGCCATCTTGAGTGCTTTGACACAATTTCTTGTTAAAATACTTGTTTCAGCATCTGATGTTTCTGAGTAAGTAGGCTACCTTAGATAGCGTATTTGAGTATAAATGTACCTTATTAGGATAACATTATGATTTTAAATAAATTTCGGTAGATATTCTGCTGCACACTTTATTGCAGAGCTCAAAAAGTAACAAGAATGCCTAATTTCCGTCGTACTTATGTGAAACTTCGCAGATATGAAAACAAAAATGGGAGCAGCATTTTAAGATAATGATGATGAGGTGACAAAACAGTTGGCTGTAATGATAATACTTGTCTAATGACAAACGGTAGTAAAATGTAGAGGTCCAACCCTCTATACTGTATGATGAATAAATGTTATTATTCTAAATATGTCAGACCATTGTACTTCCTTCAATTGCAGTGCAATTTAATAGCTAAATTGTCTGTATTAAACTTAGTTTATGTAGATTTGAAGCATATTTACGCTGGTCAACATTATTCTGTATTTAACTTTTTTTTTTTACCTGTTTACACATGAAAGCTGCTGGTAATTTCTTAAGATTTCTAAGTATCAATAGTTCAGCAGATGAGAGTTTGACATGCTTTTACATTTTACTGTTTTCACATGTGCATATAGTTAATTTGTTGCTTAACAGAGCCAAACAATAAAATTAATTTATTTACTACTTACTAGCAAAATCAAAAAAATCACCAGCATCGTTGTAGGTTACTTATTCTATTTGTTTCAATATTAGATTTTTTTCCAAGGTCTCGTGAATTTATGGAATGTTTTTCTCAATTTACATGTTTGCTTTCTTTTTTAGGAACGTAGATACTGAAAAATGACACTGAAATGCATAATACATTACAATAATCAAAATTGTTCTTACAGCAAAGTTAAATCTCTTGACAGTGAAAACGTAAAACGAATCATGGAAGCAAAGCGCAATAGGGAATTGTTGGGAGGAGAAAATCACCATGAGGAGCAATGCCAGTGTACATTCGTGAGTCTTTTTAAACTATGAGTTAGACTACAACAACACTGATTTTCTTTCCAAATGTATACAAGGCATGCATACTTTTTCCTAGATTTACCTTGATACTCTCCACTGATCGCTTGGATCAAGAATTAGATAGAACTGTTTCGCGGCGAAGAACTTCTTGATCCTTGAGTGGAGGAAGTGATCGATCCGTAGAAGAACACAGCTCAGTTGGATTGTTTTCCAAGGAGTGCTTCATCTGCAGAAAATATAGAATTCAACGATCTAATAAAGATGAATTTCCGAAAGTCGTAACAACATTGACCGCCGCGGAGCAGATTAAAACATTAACTGAAGAAAAGATACCATCATTGTTTTTCAAAATAAAAGATCTTGATCTGGTTGCAAAGGAGCTGCGGTATCATCAATCTTGTTATAGGGCATTTACGAGAAACCAATCTAACGATGGTCAACAAACTCCTACACTTGATGCTGCTTATTCTGTAGATGTACAAAGTCAAGGAGATTATGAATCAGTAAAAAAATATATTGAAAAATATGTATTTCGACATAAACAAGCTGTTTTGTCCTAGTCGATATCAATCGAAATTAAAAACTCGAATTCTAAAAGACTACAAAAATAGAATTGAATTTCTATCCGTTGGCAGAAATATGCCCGAGATATTAATTGACAAGTCCATTCCTGTAACAGAAATAGCATTTAAAGACAAAGGGGACGATATTCTCGATCAAGCGAAACATCTTCCAGAATTAACATGGTCACCAACCCTTGAGGAACTAAACCAGGTGGAAAGAAACCCTCCGAAATCCTTGCTTATTTTATTGAAGCATATTTTGATTATGAGATAACAAAACAGCAAGCTGTAGTGATTTGACTAGTCTAATGACTCTATTATTTTAAATGGTAGAGGTTAAACCCTCTAAAGATCTTTGTGCTAAGTAAGATCTCCCTTTTGCAAGGACGCTCTGTACAACCAAGGTAATTGAAAAAGCAACCCTCTGGTAAATACAAATAGTGTGCACACAACAATATTAAAGAAACACTGTAAAACGAACGACATCTCAACAAACTATAAAAAGGAAGCAAACAACCACCTATGTGCCAGGACTTGTGAACCTGGTTGTAGCTTTACACGTGTTACGGGATCCCAACACTCAGCCTTACACAGGTGATTGATAATTCAGTTGTGTCTGAGTCTAGCGAGAGACTAATCAGTTCGTTCTCTTCTGATATTTTGGCTGCTGTAAATCGTGGGAAATTGATTACTGCAAAGCAATTTTTACTAGCCCTCGGTTTGCCCAATATTACAGGACAACGCAAGGCTGTAGAGATTGTCAAACGATTTGGCCACAACATAAATGCCACTTGTGAGATTGAGGCAGCGCAGGAATTGCGGGAATGTTTTTTTTTAATCAATAAAGATATGCAGCGTAATTACCTATCTTAAAGCAGTCCACCTAGGCACGGTGTATCTCCGCCAAACCTGGCGTTCAACATAGGGTGACCCAGCGAATATCTGTACTAAAGCGCTTCACCTGCTCAGCATGGTTTACCTACACATTAGCGCTTAACCTGGCGGTCATCGCCGGATCACACAGATAGTCTGTAAGAATATAATTGCAGCTTCGCTTTATTATTGATGTGTTTAAGTATATACATACATCCGTTATCATCACCTGACGTTATAATTCGTCCACAATTTAACTCAATTGAAAGTGATACTACTTCAACCAGTTAATAATAATTGGTCATGTTCTAGAGGTCATTGGCACAGTCTCGCATCAAAGTAAATATTTCCAACAACTTTATTTGAGACTTATTTTTTTATTTGGTCTCTTTTTTTATATAGTCATAACCAGCCATATCAAGGGAAATGCTCACTTTTGAAAATTTTCAACAAAAGATTATTACATAAGTAACTGGTATAAATATGAAGACCGTATTTGATGCTTCTGTCCTTACCATCCAGCTAATGATACTTCCTAAGTTGTACTTCCTAACTTTTTTGGATGAAAATCTGTAAACAATGTCAACTGTAAAAAGCGTAGAAGGCTTCTTTCTTTTCTGTGTGGAAAGAGGTAAAGTTAAGTCAAAAAAGAATTGGCATATTACGCACGTCAAGCAGATACCGCAATTTCTGTCAATCGTATCCCATACAGGTCTGATTATTTTGATCACAGCAGTATTTATTTCAAATTAAGAACAAGTGTTAAGCCTGAGTATTTATCAAGCGCATTTCTTTAATCGTGCGACTGCATCTAACGAAGATTCTCTCCTTGCCCCACATTGGATCAAGTGAACACAAATGCTACAGAGGTATTTAATAATTCTATTCTACAGTTTTTCTTAGGTCAAAAAAGATGGCTTTTGTCGTATGATTCCAATCTTCAAAAAGACAAAATCAGGCTTGATTGGATAGAGTATATTAATGAGTTAACATACAGGCTCATTGCATTATCCGCCAAAATTAGAATATAACTAGAATTTTGTTTCAAAATGCGCAGGCGCTAACAAAAAAGTCTGTGAGCTTCTTGCGCTATAGCGAAAACACAGTCAAATGGAAATGAGCCTTAAGTTAAAACGATCTTGTTCAATGTCGTTTTTGCTGTGAACCGGACAATCCGCGAGCTACGTGACCGCAAAACAATTACCATAATGGCATGAATCTAATACAAATTTACCACCTGCACCACCTTTTGAATATTCACCAATATCAGGGTGGTATTGTAATGGCTTTCAAATCCTTCTGCTGCATGTTTTTTCTATTAAGCTGTCCTTATCACCACCCAACCTCGTCCCCAGGGGTTTTTGCCTTTTTGACATCGAGGAGGGCGGCGAAATTACCCCTGGCACAGGCTGGTGAGTTCTGTAATGCGATTGGCTTACATCCGACTTTATAATTTATACGCGCGTCATAATATATGCAAAAACATAAAATAAAAAAAAGATTAAAGATTATGAGAAATGGAGAAATGTTCAAAAAGATTGACTAAAAAAGGGTGAGCTAAACAGTAAATATTTTTATGAAAGATGTTATTTTGGCCGATTTCCATTGTTGACATTTTGAATGAAAATAAGCTTAGTAAAAAACATGAATTTGGCAATTTAGCTGGATGAGAAAATACATGTAGAGCTAGCGAGCTTACTAAAAAAATAATTTTTTATTTATTTTTCTACTTAAAAAAGAAGTGCTCTTCCAAAAGTATAGTTTTAGTCAGACTAGCTAAATGGGTCTTCCAATTAATATAAAGAACTGATGTGACTGCTTAACAAGCTTAAAATTTTGTTGATCTGTCATGTATTAGTCATGGGTAGAAAAATGTCACGTTTGGAAACAAAATTTGTGTCTGAAAACACCACAAAAAGGATTTAGCTACAGTTGAAAACATACGAACCAAAAAAAAAAATTATATAGCTAGAGGGACCATTTAATAATTACATAATGCCTGAGGGGTGGGGGTATGATCATATTTGTTACGCACTGTTATGAAAATTTAGTTTTTATGTATGACAGATATTTTTAGTTATTTTAGTATACAATCTATATACATCTTGAATTTGTGTTTTGCCTCTTGACTTACACAAAAGTACCAAAAATGTCATCTTGTGTGCTTAATATATGGTCCTGATATATCTTTTTTCATATTAGAGCAATAGTTTGCCTTTAATAAATATGGAAATGAATAGACAAGCTCTTAAAATTTTAAATATCAAGTAAAAAGGGGTGTGTGTGGTACTAGATTTGTTACGATGGGTTACAAGAGGTGGGGAGTCCTAAAAAGCTAATTGTTTTTGGCACCTAGCACCTTCATTTTACCAACACAGTTTGGGAAATGTAAACCAGACCTTGACCCTGCATATATTGCTGCTTAAACACAGTATATATTGCTTCTAGTAGCAAACTATTGTTCAAGTAAGTAATAATTTATTCATCAATAGACAAAAAGTACATGATTTTATAAGTATTGTTGTAAATAAGTCTATTGAAAGGAGATCACCACAAAGCAAAGTAGCTTAAATGAAACTGGTGACCACCTAAGAAACAGGACATCACAAATAGGACAAAATACAAAGACAGGAATGGGACTAATACAAAACACAAAGGTAGGAGTTTATGTAGATAAGTCTAGTCAAATAGGAATTTACCAAGAAAAATCAAAGCACAAGGCATGATGCAAAAAATACGGAGGCTGATACAGTTAAAAAATATAATAAAATTTAGTAGCTGTTTAAGAAATGCTGAAATAGGATAGGTTTGATCTCAAAAGTAGATTTACTAAGAAGTCGAAAAGGAAAAGATTTTTGTACCTCATTCCACGATTTAAAAGAGTGGAATCTGATAGACTTTTTCCCAAATGATGTTGAAAAACCAAAAGGTAATTTTAAAAGCCCTTGTTGATCAGCACGAGTGTGTTGATCATGAGAAAAGTTAATGGAAAAAGTATTTTTGATAGTGTCAGGAAGGCTATTATGAGCTAAGTTGTGCAGAAAAATAATATTTTGCATAGAGATCATGTCGGGAAACTTGAGAAGTCCGAGATTGGAGTAGAGTGAACTGAGTGGTGTGTAGGGAGTTCCAAAAGAAATGAGAGTCGGATAGCATGATTTTGGAGCATTTCAATACGATGTGTACGATAACTTTTTTGACCCCAAACTTGTGAACAGTATAAAATACGTGAATAAAAGATGCATAGTAAATCAGCAGGAGTATATTTTTGGGGACAAGATGACGGATTTTGGCTAGAGCTCCATTAGCTTTCTAAGACTAATAATGGTATTATTAATTTGTGATTTCCAGCTTAGGTCAGGGTCTAGAATGATTCCAAGATATTTGACTTGATCACTGGGATAGATTTTAGTACCATTAACATTTAATTTAAAGTTGAAATGAAGTGGCTTAAAAGGACTTTAGAAAATAACATATTCGGTCTTTGTTTTGTTGAGAGAAATCTTATTGGCATTAATCCAGTGACATAGGAGTTTAAGATCTATATTTATATGCTTGGCGAGTTGTTTAGGCGATTTACTGATGTGCAGCATTTTGGTGTCATCAGCAAAAAGGTGAACTAAAGAATAATTGATAGCAAAATGAAGATCATTTACGTAACTAAAAATAAAAGTGGACCAAGTACAGACCCCTGTGGTACACCATGATTGATAAATTTCTGAGAAGAGATAGAGTTATTGATACATACAAATTGTTTTCTATTTGTTAAAAAAGACCTAATTAAAGAAAGTGGGATGCCACGAATACCATAGTGGGATAATTTTTTCAGTAAGATTTCATGATCAACTGTATCAAAAGCTTTTTGCAAATCAATAAATACACCGCAAGCAAAGAGACCATTGTCAAGAGCATCCATAATTTTTTGAGTGATGTTAATGAGTGCTTGGGAAGTGGAAAATTTCTTTCTAAAACCAAATTGATTATGGTAAATAGTTTTGTTGGAGGATAAAAATTTATATAAGCGATTGTAAATTAGTTTTTCAAAAATCTTATCAATGTTAGAAAGTAGTGAGTTCCATATTGGAGCCTTTTTTATAAACCGGGATGACTTTAGTAGTTTTGATGGAAGATGGATATACACCAGTAGAAAAGGATAGATTTATTAACTTAGCTATAGGTACTGACAGCGTTTCCCTAGATGGGATAAGTACTTGAGAAGGAATGCTAAATGGACCACTTGCTTTTTTGCTATTAATGAGAGAAAGACAGTCAAAAACTTCTAGTTGATCAGTAGGAGTAAGAAAAAGAGAATTGGGAACAGGATTTTTTAAATATAAGAAAAATGTTTAGAACTAGGTGGAATGGTTTTCCTAAGATCATCTGCAATTGAACTGAAATATTCATTGAAAGAATTAGCTATGATTAAAGGGTCAGATAGGGAAAGTTGATAGCTGAGGGAAGGGAAAGGATCATATCAATATAATAGATATAAGGACTAAAGGTTGCTAAGCATTATGTTAATTTTGACCCAAATTTAAACCTAATATTTTCAACTATAGGTTACTTATAAAAAATTATTAACAATCACACGTTACCACATTTTGTTGATAATTGATAAATAATGCTTCTTAAAAGATTTATTCACCATAAAATATAGTTCCAGGGTGAACAAATAATAACTTGGTTTGGAACAAAACTTTCTAAAGTCAAGCGTTAAAAAACATAAACAACTGAAAGATATCGTCCTCGCCATGTGTGAAGGACTCGATGAGATTGCTTTTACTAGCTGCATAAATTGTAACAGCGAGACAAACTCATTAATTATTTATAGTAACCACTATATTGGTTATGAAAAGCAGCCTGTACCAGGGTCTTGTGTAGCCGTCAAGTAAGCGCTAGCGGCCCTTAGGCAACAAACCCTGGGGACGAGGATGCTCATTACCCCTTACACATTTATTTTAAAATGACAGTTCTTATCATGGACTCAGAAGAAGAATGTGCTGTGACCTATAATCAACCCTAACGCAAATGCTTAAGAAACCCGAAAAAATAAATTTACCTGGTTACAATGCTGTTTCTGATTTATATATATATATATACAACTAAAAATAGCTTCACCAACTTAAATGTAGCAGAAAGGATGCAACTATACAATTGCAAAAAATACGATTAAATATTTGCCAAAATTATTCTCGTTATTTTGATGTTATCTCTAGATACCCAACATGTCTTCCGGTTGAAATAACTTACATTACAAGAACTGAACAACATTAGCCATTGTATTTAAAGGGCGTGCCAGTGTGATGCCATCTGAATTTAATTGAAATCACATTTAAGTGGGACTAACATTGTTGCATATAGAATCACAAAGACGCCAACTTTCTAATTCCTAATGCTTGACAATTTTTATTGTTACTTGGACACTCTAGATCGTTGGAAAATGCACTTCCGTACACCTATACTATACCGCCATTTTACTATTTGAGAAACATCACTAATTGGTGTTACTTTTGCATGATTATTCAACCCGCCAGTTTTGAATACCGCGGGACGAGAAAAACATGGGACGAATTTAGTATGCTTGTAACTGGTGTACATAGAAAAAAGATCTGAGACGAAGGGTGAAATCGATTTGATGATTGAGACAAACTTTGTCTCACTCATTGCGGAAATAGAGGTTCTCGCTTTTTTAAAAGAAATGCGTGTGACTTTAATAATATTCTTTCGGCGTGTGAGGTAAAGAAAATGAATCAGAATGTATATTTGTTAACAACTGGCAATAAACGTTTTTTCTTCAGTCTCGTGGCATAATAATAAGTTATAAATACATATTACCTTCAGGTAACATACTTCGGACAGGAGACGCGACACCTACAAGTTTGATCATATTTTGGGGTGTGATCATATGGTGAGATGTTAAACCCAAAGTTTTACATGTTATTGCTCATTAATTGATTCGCAAATATTGCACAGATTGTCGTATGACCTGGCAAGGATAAATAAATGCACAATGAGTAGTAGCAAGATGAATTATGGTAAGAAATTTATATCGATATATTCTTTTCTCATTACTTACATTCTTTTCTCATTACGTTTTTGTGCAATATATTGTAACTTAATATTCATATTCTAAAACCTCACGATATTTTACGATGTTAGCTGAAAATAATACTCCACCCAGGTGTTGCTAAAACTTTTGGTTTTACCAAGAAACCAAAAACTGGCAAAGATAACACTTTTTAACTAACTAAGTTAGCTCATAATAATAAGAAAGTTGACGGACTCCTTTCCTACACGAAACGGACTCCTTTCCAACTCGGCCGGACTCATTTCCAACGCTCGGACTCCTTTCCAACATGATCGGACTCCTTTCCAACATGATCGGACTCCTTTCCAACGCAAACGGACTCCTTTCCTACTCAATAGGCGAGGAAGGAGACGAAGGAAGAAATAATATAATACACGTTTTTTTACTTTATTTAGAATGTAAGAGTGGTTTAGTGGAGAATATGGTTACTTTATTTCAAAGCAAAGACTACGTTGCTGTTTGTGTATAAGGTTATAGCTAGCTTAGATTTTTTGGGGTGATGTGAGAAATAAAAGAAGGTGATATTTAACAGAAATTATCTATCTTTGTTTTTATGCTAGACGACTACCTAGCTAGTGGCTATTTAACACAAAAAAGGGCAATGGCATTACCTAGCTATAGCAAGTTAGGGATATCTCTTAATTCAGGCATCAGATCCCCTGATCTGGGCATCTGCTTCTTCACCAAACTGTGAATATTTAAATTTTTGGTTGTATCGGCACACCAACTTTCCAATCTAAAAAATCTTTTCTTTAGTTTGGATAATCTAAAGTATCTTTCTCTTATATATAGACATGTTTTATGGTCAGCAGATTGGCTAAAACTGCAACCACCTCAGTCAACATGTATGCTTGAGATAGTAGCTAAACATTCAGACAAACAATGTAACATTTGGGATGAGTTAATTGTTTTGCAAGTTATATGGCAGTTACATATTTATTGTGACCAATGGTAGCTATGAGGGTGCCGACTTGCCGGAAACGCCACAAAAACCACGGGGGCTGTCGGCGACTTCCGACGTTTTAAAAACCTAAAAGTTTCACCCGGAGAAACCCGAATCAACCCGAAACAACATTTTTTTAAACATTTATTACCATGATGTATAATTTATTCATTCAATGACGAGTAGTGGTAGTTGATGTTAGACGTAAATCTCTGTTATGACGGAGGGTTAGTAAACGAAATAAGAACGCGTATATTTATATTAACATAAATGTTTGTCTTCTGTGTATTAACGAAGTCCGTAGATACTTTACAGTACAGCTACCGCGCCATTATAGCGCATTTGCATATCGGCACATAAAGGCATGGTTAAGGTACCCAATACCAAACATAACGGTAGACTAATAGTCACTCCTCAACAGTGGAAGTTCTGAAAAAAACTGTTTTTTATATCATTTTATATCCCACAAATAATAAACTGAGAGTAAAACGACAAAATAGCACCTTCCTTCTTCGCGACAAAATTTAACTGAGAACAATGAGCCTCGTGCGTATAGCATTTCGGGCGCAATTCAGGCGATTTCGGATGGGCCCAGGCTTTTCCGGGCGGTTACAGACGAAAACCTTGAAAAAAAAAACGGAAAAACGCTCGCGGCTGTCCTAACATATACGGCGTTTTCGGCGAGTCAGCACCCTCGTTGGTAGCTGTGCACTTCAATGCAGAAAACATAACACATTGGTTTGAACCAGTATATTTTGTCACGATAACTATAGTTTTTAGGTTGTTATGCTTATCATCTATACACTGTTAAGGTTTTCTTAGCAGTGATTTTTAAAACTTAGTCTCTTTGGTGACTACAAACTACCATCAATCTCAAAAACTTTCTCATTATTTTAGACTTCATTACCTAGACACAGACTGCTTGTACTACAGACATGTGATGATCATCAAATAAACAAAGTACAACACATTTCTCACAGAAAGAAAGTCAGTATAGCTACATTGCAAAAGCTACACTCTGGTCAGGTGACGGGTGATGTTTTGTTGTTTTTTCTCACTTTTTAAAGATCGTTATTTATTTTTCTTTAAGTTAAATTTCCTGGGAACGAGATTGCACATTTTCTAAAAATTTTTGAGTAATCGAGCACAAGTAAATATTAAAAAATAAAAAATTAACAAGAGCTATAGTCAGCTAGCTGAGTTTGGAAAAGAAAGTTTGTCGTATTGATATACTGTATTGATATAATCTATAATGCTCTGTTTCTCCACCTCCTGCAAGAGACAGTCAGATGGGCAATAATATTTTTTCAAACTAAGCAGTCTTATATTTATCAAATAAATTGTATATATATGTATATTTATATATTGAGGATTTTCCAAGACCAAATTTTAAATTTTGCTTCTATTATTCAAATGTTTGTACTGTTAGTAATAAAATAAACATGCCAAGGAGTAAAACAATACCGTTTTTTTGAATCATTTTCAAGTATAAAATTATTCAGGAAAGTTTTATTGCTCATGTCCCACCCAAACTTGTATGAATCTAACTTCAAAGGGTTGACACATGTTGTCAGAATAGTGTAACTTCATGAGTAAATGCTCATTAACTTTTGAAAAATGTTGAGTGGCAAATATCTTACCAGTAAGATGTGATATATATAAAGATATTTAAAAGAGAAACCTCTGCACATTTTGCTTGTGTTTTTTGTGTTTCAACTGCTGGACATTTGGAAGATTTTGAGTTAAGCAAGAAATGAGCATTATGAGTATTGAATGTAATTGTATATAATTAAAATATCACAAAAGAACTAAATTAATTTATTGTATGACCCATTGCATTTTGTGTATTATCATGAACGATCTTGAAAATGGGCAACATAAAGGTTTCTTTTATTCCAAACTGCAGAGCCACAGGTCTTTTTGTGAAAAAGTTATTTAATAATGTATCTAGTGTAATAATTATTTTTACTATAACTTTTACTATAAGATGTTTTAGGAAAGCATGAAAGAAATTTGATAAAGATAAATTTCTATTTCGTCATTTTAGTAAATTTTACTTTACTCAACTTGTGCTGTTACAATCACTTGGAATTACTGTATTTTTGGATGACTCTGGAGTTACTATTTACTTCTGAAAACAATAAATTAGTTACATATTTGCCAATTCTGCTTTCAGTTGAAAAGTCTTGTATAGAATATAAACAGGATATATATAGGATATAATGAAAACAAAACAATGTAGGAAAAACAGATTTATTGATGCTTTTTCAGTTGGGAAACTGGATAGGAATTAATATTTTTAAAATATTCGAGGGGTAGGTTTGAAATATTTGTATCTTCTTTTCTTTTTTTTGTAGTTTCTGTTTACTTTGTATTTTTATTTACATTTGAGAGTACAGACATTGTGTAAGGTCAGTTTGACTCATATGTGCATGTTCTTGAATTGCATGCTTTACATTTTTTTTTTAATAAAATGTTTGATCCTTATTCTTTGGAAGAAATATTCTTAGGTATTATTATTAATGGATTGATTTTTCAGGCATCATATATCATCTTATTTTACATAGGTTTCAAATGCGAGACATGATACATTTAAAGAAGGGGGGTGTAGCCGAGGTAGCTAATTGTTTATGTTCTCATTAAGATAGTTACTTACGAAATGTTAATTATTTTAATATTATATTCTTAAGCTACGCTGAATATGCAAGTCGGAATCGGTGATTTTTCTGACATTCAACAGAAGTGTATTTTGAACACGTTAATGCTCTGGTTCTGCAAAGATACTATGACAGTTAGTGTGCATCCAACTTTCTTCAACACTCAACTAAATGGTAACTTTTCGGTATAACATTGTGTGTACAATTTTTTTTATTTTAATATTTCGATTATGTTTTCAAAGTACTTTTTCCAGAGACCATGGTTTTGGTGTATGAGTCATGTTGTAATGTCTCCAGGCAAAGGGTACTTCGTCTCTGTTAGTGTATTCAGAGTATCGACTCCCTAACTATTTTTGAAAACTTGTTTAATCTACACTTTTATGCTATCTTTTTAGGCTGATGAATTCCTTCTTTATCATGAGACAGAAGCTTCCCATGAAACTTCGTCCGAGGTAAATCTGTCTGAATAAACATATGTTTGTTCCTGTCCTTATCTAAATAGAAATAAGGATTTATTGTAATGCTATGATGGACTTTTTTCGTAGGAACTTAGTGGGATTAAAATCATTGATCAAGAAAGTTTTACCAGCGATTTGAACAAAAAAGCAAATGAAGATGGTCAAGTGGATTTCCAAGTACTGAACCCCAATTTTGTCTGTGACAAGGAGAATAGGGAAGTATTAAGTATTAGGGTGCAGTTGAGGTGAGGGTTAAAAAGGAGAGTAATGATAGTGGGGAATTGGTTGCAGACGAGGAAAGTGGTGTATGTGTAAAAAAGGAGGAGGGTGCAGTAGAGGTGAGGGTTGATAAAGAGGTAGGGGAGAAAAGTGGTGTAGGTGAAAAAGAGGAGGAGTGTGCAGTAAAGGTGAGGGTTGATAAAGAGGTAGGTGAAAAAAAGGAGGAGTGTGCAGTAAAGGTGAGGGTTGATAAAGAGGTAGGTGAGAAAAGTGGTGTACGTGGAAAAGAGGAGGAGGGTGCGGTAGAGGTGAGTGTTGATAAAGAGGTGGGGGAGAAAAGTGGTGTAGGTGAATAAAAGGAGGATTGTGCAGTAAAGGTGAGGGTTGATAAAGAGGTAGGCGAGAAAAGTGGTGTACGTGAAAAAGAGGAGGAGGGTGCAGCAGAGGTGAGGGTTGGTAAAGAGGTAGGCGAGAAAAGTGTTGTACATGAAAAAGAGGAGGAGGGTGCGGTAGAGGTGAGGGTTGATAAAGAGTTAGGCGAGAAAAGTGGTGAACGTGAAAAGGAGGAGGAGGGTGCGGTTGAGGTGAGGGTTGATAAAGAGGTAGGGGAGAAAAGTGGTGTAAGTGAAAAAGAGAAGGAGGGTGCGTTTGGGGTGAGGGTTGATAAAGAGGTAGGCGAGAAAAGTGGTGTAAATGAAAAGGATGAGGAGGGTCTAGTTGAGGTGAGGGCTGATAAGGAGACTAATGATGGTAAGGAGGTGGTAGTAGCCAAGGAAAATGGGGCTAAGATAAATGATGACAAAAATTTGCTGAAAAGTGAAAATAAGAGGTATCCACCAATTACCTTTTCTATAAATTTTTAAGAAATTTATTAAAACTTAAAAACAGCACCAAGCAATTAATTTCCTATTTTAGAAGGAGTTTTCTGTGAAAATCGTTATACGTTGCGGCTGTGTGACTGTAAAGGATTGGAAATTTTGCACGTCAAATACAATTCAATTTTCGCCTTTTAGGTATCGATCAAATTTCAAATGTCCAGTTACTTCCTGTTCTCTAATGGTTAAAAGTTTAGCACGGCATTTGTTATTGTGCCACAAGTGGTCAAACGCAAGTGCAGATGCTGCTATTGGTCAATTTGGGTTGAGAAGGCCGATACAAAAAACATCGCAGAAAAAGGATTATCACACATCAAGAATTTGTCCAGTGGAAGGGTGTTATAAAATATTGAAGCGTCGGCCAAAACATCTGCGAGAATTTCACAAGATTGAAAACAAGGAGAAGTACCGTGCCTTGCTTGACAGTGCCGTAACTTGCAATAGCATTCAAATAATTCGCGATGTGGACAGTTCACCTCGTAAAGTATTTCACAATATAAAATCAAAGTCACTAGCGGATGGTAAACAAAAAAGCTTTTCAAAAACATCTTTACCAGCCGCTGAGCAAATGATTGTACCAATAGCGGACAATGCGGAATCTGATCAAGTCATGCGTGCCTTCACGTCTATGCCGAGGAGAGAATTGCCGGTGCATTCTGTTGACTTGATCAATTCCAAAAGCCGCTCTCAATCTCCATTACTGTTTAGCGACAGTGATGGATCTGAGTTTGCTCCTGACTGCGATGATATAGAGAATACTTTACCTAACGAAGTCAAAGAGCTGTTTGTAAAATTTGCGGCCTACTTGCAAGGACCGGACGGAGGTAACCGTACATCTTTCGAACAAATTGTGGAAGACGTTAAACGAATTTACCTTATAGTTTGCGCAAATAAAGACCTTGCTATGTTTTTTGATTGTCAACATTTCCGTGACGAATATTTGGCAAAGCATTGCAAAAGTCGTGAAAAACTATCAGAACTATCAAAAAATATTTATCTTCGGTTGGTGTTGTTTGAGAGTTTCTTATTACAGAAAGGGTACAGTTGACATCAGTTGGGCCTGAAAAGGTTGTTGACTTAAAAAGAAAATTGAATGTCTGGAAAAAAAGTTATAAAAAAATGGATAAGGAACGTAGATTTGAGCGGGAGATCGAATATCATTCAATGCTAGTTACACCACAACAGCTGCAAAACTATGAAAAAAGCGAAAATGCGGTCAACGAGAAATCTTTTTTTCTCAAGTTGCAAAGTTAAAATTTTTCCGTGACTCAAGCTGAGTATTGTTGTATGCGGGACCATCTTTTTTCGGTCATACATTTTGCCAATGTTCGGGAGTATCAGCTAATCTTTTGGTTTCTGAAGTTGATGCTTGCCAGAGGGTTGATGGTTTGTGTCAGATTTCCGTTAAACAGCACAAAACAGCGACCAGCTACAATCACTTTGTCGGAGATCGAATTTGGTTGGTTAAAGCTGTTTACTGACAAAAGTCGTCCACAGGTAAAGCCAAAGTGCCGCAATGTTTTTTTATCCTGGACGGGAAGTGCTATGACCTCTGGACAGATAAGTTTACGAATTCACCAGTTGTGGGCTAAAGCAGATCTGTTCGAAAATGTTCCAATTAAAAATTTAAGCTGTAATATAATTCGAAAGTCCACAACAACTGGCATTCGGGAAAAGGGTATGGGCATGAACCAGGAGGTAGCTGATTTGATGTGTCACAGCCTGGACACTGCAAACAAGCACTATTTTGTACGAAAAAAGCAGGAAGCAGCAGCAAAAGGTGGCAAAGTAATTAGGAGTTATTTTAGAGAGAACGAAAATTTTTCATCTATTCCACCTGCATCACCAAGACACAAGTGGACGATTGAAGACATCAATAAATTGCAGGAAGCTTTTGCTGACGAAATCCTGAAAAATGAAATCAACATCGAAAATGTACGAAAAAAGTCTCCGCAATTACAGCCTTATTTCCAAGTCAGTGACAGACAGATTTGTGACAAACTAAGAAGCTTGATTCGTTATTCACCACTAAAATGTAAAGTAAGAAATGTTATCAATTCGTCTGATGTATATAAAATGTTATCAAATATGGGTTTCTTTTTTTTCATAAAAAGGATTTTGAAGCCACCTGTCGCTCGTTAAAAGTATTTTACTCCCAACGTGCCAATTCAATTGTTCGGATATTTAATTTTTGATAACTAAGAGTACTTAGTGGTGACACAACGGTCGCCATGTTATATGGCAATTATCATCACTTAATTTTATTTTAGAGACAGTTAGCTGTTCCTAATCGATTGAATTCTGCAAGTACATCCACGCAGTCTATTTCTACAAATGTAAATATATTTACCTATGTTTAAAAATTGCAAATAGGGTTTATTAGATATAAAGGATGTGCATACTATTTTCAGATTGGGACTTGCGAGCTAATGTGATGGGAGGTTACAAAGTGGTTAAGCTGCTTAAAAAAGCTTTCCACTCAAATAGTAGTCGTAGCATAAGTAGTGTTGGTCGAAGTAAATAATAAATCAGTTAAGGTTTTACATGAAAGGAGTGTGCAACAAAAATTAAAATCGAGCACAAATTGTATAAATTCAGATATTTGAATTTAGTAATTGCTATTGAAGAAAAACACAATCACAATGATATAAAACGTACCTTTATGTAAATTTTAAAGTTGAGCATCGGGTTAGTTCCGATGTTAGTTATGTTTTTTTGGTAGAATTACTGTTCATGGTAACCTTTCCAATATTATTTTTTACAGATGGCGTTTAATGTTAGAAAAAGAAAAAGATTATTTAGCGATGCAGATTTGAAGATAATCCATAAGAAATGTAAAGGTATTATTGCAGGAGGTCCCATGACTGAAGATTGCATACAGGAAGCATTAGACAGAGAGTTGGCTCACTATAATTATATGCAATTAAGAACTAGACTTGACTATGAAAGAAAACGAAGAAAGTAAATCGTACATAGTCTATGTGATATTTGTTAGTTTCAGTAGTAAGTTCAGGAACAAATAATTTTTGGCAAAATATTTTGAGAAGTAGTTTTTTTTAAAAAAGTTTGTTTTAGTATTGTTTCATGGATTATATTTAGTTTTGCTTATGTTGCAATTTCGGACAATACGTATTTTTTTTGGTTTTTGTTACAGTTTTGATTTTAAGCTTATTTTATATTCCTTTTACGACGTTTTTACTACCTTTTCTACAAGAAAAATTTAGGAAAATGCACAAGTAGTAAAAAAGTGCCAGAGTTAAATTGTAACTTCATAAAAACCTTTTATTACAAAAAGGATTTTCAAGTTTGTAACAAAAAATAGACATTTCTTTTGTTTGTTTTTATTATAACTACTTCCTAAAATATTAGGAAACGTCGTATCGGACTCCTTTCCAACTTTGCACCCAGGGTAAATTATTTTTTGTAAATGTTAAAGTCGACTCCATTTCAGTCTGGGGTGTTTAACATAAGGATAAGAATATCAAAAACATCGTTGTGGACTCCTCGTGGACTCGTGAGTAATCTGATTTCACACCTTGCATTTTACCCGAAAATCGGATTTCCGGGTAATTCATATAATTTTTTCATGCAAACCATGTAAAACAGGAAAATATGTTAAATATCTTTTATTAATTCTCAGAAACATCGAACAGAATGCGAAAATTTGCTCTAGAAATAAAGTAGTTCATTTTTAAGCAGATAGTGGTATTTTAACAAATTTTAAGCTTTAATTGACATGACAGGAAAAGTGCTAACACAGCCAAAAGACTATGTTTGAAAAACCCCGGACCAAATAGCGTTAAGATACGAGTTACCAAGATCAAGTGTTGTTACACAATAAAAGTCAGTCTTGATTAGTCCTAACAAAATGACATTCAGGTATTTATTTGAGTCTAGCATAAGTAATATCTTTGTCATATGTGAAGTAATTTATGGAGGTGTTGCTAAATTCATGTGTAGGTTCAAATCCTGTCACGGACATTCTCTAGCTCGTATGCAGCTATATAACATGGACAACGGGCACATCGTCTGTGAGCCCGGCATGATTTAGCACTTCCGTTAAGTTATATTAATAAAGTTTTATTGTTTTTTCATTTTTTTCCAATCTATTCAAAATTTGCTCTGATAGATTACTTCACATATTCCATTATTCTTTTTTTCTTTAATGTAAGCACCAATGTTTTCACTGTCTTAACGAACATAATTACCCTCATCTGTGGAGCAATGCTGCTTTTGTGCTGGCAGGTTTCCTCTGAATTAGAGTATTTCAGGTTTCAAGAAAACAGTGCCAATAGGGCCAGTATTATTTCGCAGTTAGTATATGTTAGAAAAGAAAATAATTCAAGCAACAAAAATTCCAGCAGTTTAACAAAGAACAGCATGAGTTGCTTTTGTTTTTGGCAATATTCGGAATCAGGTTGCTCTTATTTTGTTTTAAAACAATTGTTTTTAGTTTTTATTAAGCGTGCATCTCGACTCAAAATGTTTTTCTTCGCACATAATGCGTCAATAAAGACACCGTCGTATGCAGACGACTTATACCGTCAATGATGGAGTGAGAGCTCAGGGCGCTTATTTAAAATTTTTATGTTTGGGGGGGGGGGGGGGGGAGCTTTTTCGGCAGGGGCGTGTATTTAAGCAGGGGCGCATATTAATTCTACTAAAATAAAAACAAATAAAATGTGTCATTTCATTTCTTTCTTTTCACTTTTAACGAACAACTACTAAACAAAAATTAAATTATCTCAATGTTTTCGTCTTCGTCTTGGTCTGAATCGACTATGAGAAACTCGGGTGTTGCTGTTACAACATTTTCATCTATTTGCATCAGTATCTTTCTCAGTTAAGATGGAAGCTGGCTTTCTAAAATGTCCAGTGAATACAATCGTTTTCTGATCCGTCTGTCGCAAGGTTCAGTGCACATTATTTAAAAGAGGTTTTTATATTTTCTGGAGTATTTTTTTCCCAAGCCTCCAGGATCAATTTTACGATTGTATGTCGGGGTTGAGGTTTTAAAGTTTCCCCCAGTTGTAAGCTTGCTAATTCCTTTTTCCGCTAGATAATCATCGTATTTTTCTGTTGCATGAGCTTTGAAGGGTTCGTTCCAGCTTACGTCCGGAGCTCGAATATATTTTGTACAGCAGCCTGGTACATTAGATACGTCAATCTTTTTGGAGTGTAGAGAACATTTTACACTGTCCTCGATGTGACATTCATAAGAATCCCAAACAAGATAACGATGGGTAAATTAGAAAGCTCTGAGAACTTTATTAACCATATATGGTTAGTTCAGTGTTCATTCAGCCGTTTGGGGATGATGCTATATAGCAACTTTTTAGAGAGAATAGGAGTAACTACATCGAAATGGAGATAAAACTAGTCTTTTAAGACGGAAAGTTTAATGAAAAAAAAGGAGGTTTCTCTCCAAAGAATAAGAAGCCGCTGGAGAACTTCTGCATTCTCCCCTTTACAGGGATAATCGGAAAGCTAATGGATTTCGACTGTACTGAAACAAACACCTATGAATGTGGAAACATGAGGATTGGTGAAATTCACTCATGCTTGGGATCTGGTGGGGGCCCTTGAGTAAGCATCCCCCGCCTCCTGCAAGACACCAGCCACGTTCATTGACACCGTCCGCCAAAACCAATAACTTTTGTTAAACTTTGGAAAAAAAAAAGTCGACAGCTGCAAATCGTATCGTTGTTGCTTTTACCTACTGACACAGAGCCCAGGGCTAAGAGAGTTAGACTTGGAACCCAGCCCTTAGAGAGGTTGTGACAAAGAATAAAAAGCAGCAAACCTGGAAACAGAAAAGCTTTCTGACCTTAGACATGAACACTGGAGAAATCGTATCGTAATGCTTGGGCTAACCAAGAAACCGCCCCTTAGAAAGGTAGACTTGGAACCCAGCGGCGGCAACCCAGAAAACCATTACATATCGTCTCAAGCTTAAACAAGTAATTCACTTCACCACCCAATCAACTTTTCTGCTTCGAAATCCGCCACACTCCATTCTTTGGAAGTATCAATCGTCTCGAGATTGCAACTGAAGACCCATCCTAACCAATGAAGAACACACACTCTTCAGTCACCAAAACCTAGAAGCCTACACGATCTATGGTCTTTCCCACCGTCAGTGATCTTTCCCACAGTCACTAGTCTTTCCCAGTGTCAACCAGTCTTTCCTGGCAGTCAACTGGATCTGTGTAAGAAACAGGAAAAGAGAATAGGATTAACTACATCGAGATGGAGATAAACTAGTCTTTTAAGACGGGCGGCTGTCTGACGCTTTACACCTTCAAAAACAATAAAAGGTGGCAATTTTGTGCCATCAGCCTTTGCTGCGAGGCAAACAGAAACGCGAGATTTCTCATGAACAGTTGTTTTTACGGTCACTGTCCTTTCCCTAAGCCGTCCACTGTTGTAGAAGAAACCATATCCTATGACATTAGCAGCCTTGTATGGATGTTTCATAGAGAAGCGGCGGACATCAAAAAGTTGATCTGGAACTTTTTTTTTTTTTTTATGCCTTATTCCAAATAAGCACCCCCTTCTGATAGCCGTGTGATGAAATAAGCGCCCCTCTGGCTATAGGAAAGGGGCGGTTATTCAAGCAGCGGCGCTTAGTGAAGAACAGTCTCTTAGGGGGTAGCGCTTATTCCGGCAGGGGCGGTTATTCCGTCATTTACGGTAATCATATAGTATAATGCTACGTACGTTGAGTCAATATCAGTAAGTAATATGTGCAAAAACCATCAGAATAAGTAAATTCTGAAGACTTTTTGGTTTTCTACAGTCTCACGTACTTCCTTTTTATTTCTTTGTCTAGCTAACTTACTCTCTGGTACTATTGACGAAAAAAAATGTCGTTGCTTGTTGAGATGTTTGGTCTTGGATTTCTTTACTGTGACCGAGCAAAGTAATTAAGCCTATTTGGTCCGGGGTATTTCAAACATATTATTATGACGAGTTCACTTTGGTGGGTACACTGTTAATGAAGCTTTGTGACTGCTTGTGCAACAATACGTTTCACTTTTTGGAACTGTAATTTATTGTCTCAATTTATGAAAGCACTGGAAGTGAGTTTTCGCAAATTTGAATAACTTACGACAGACTTTCCAAAATTAATTTAAACTTAGCTTGGTGGTGTGTCATGAAAGAAACATACCCGTAACGTCTGGTTTGTTATTTGTGTACAAATACCACTATGTCTGCTAGTTCTAGAACTTTTTTCACATTTTGGTTGACATTTATCGGGTGTTTCACGTGCCCCAATTTTTTAAAAGGTTTTCCCTCAATAAAATAAATTCTGTTGTAAATTTTAGGACTTTACTGGTATAAATTGATGATGAGGTGACAAAACAGTTGGCTGTAATGATAATACTTGTCTAAAGACAAACGGTAGTAAATTGTAGAGGTCCAACCCTCTAAAGGTTTTGCATCTAAGCAAAATCTCCCTTATTACAAGGATTTTAATTAAATAAACCATTAACCATAGCAGGACAACATTAGGAGCACAATACAAACATTTATAAAAAGGATAGACACAGCAACAAAAAAGCAATTCAAACCGAATCAAATAGGTACACATAAAATAAAAAAAATAAATAAAACTTATTGAAACTAAGGTATCCTAAAACAGATAAAATTTGAAATGATTCTTAAAGAATGTAAATTGAAGTAATCAACTATCTATGCGCCAGGACTTGTGAACCTGGCCGTAGCTTTCCACATGTGTTACGGGTACCCAACACTCAGCCTTACACAGATAGTTGTTACGGTGGGCCAGCCACAGGAGAGTACCAGCCTTTCCTAACAGGGGTGGTGTCCCAAAATGGTAGATCAAAAGGACAGGCAGAGTAGATTACAACCCCATAAGGCTACTTAAACAATGACTCAGGGCAGCAGGATCGTCAATCCTGTAGACAAAGCGAGCAAACTATGCCTCCCTACTGAACTGGGGTAACAAGTGGGATCGCCAGCCTTAAAGACAAGACAAATTGTCAAGCCCCCTTGCTATGCTTCTTATAGGTTCCCAAGAACGAGAAAGGAGTAATTACGGTAAAGCTGACCAAACAAGGTTCAGCTGGGGTAAATAGAAACCGCTAGGGAAAGATTCCCTCCCCCATTTAAATCGTGGATAGGAACAAGCTAACTTCTAGCAAAAAAAAGTATGTAAGCCGAGGAATTGTTAAGGTGGGAAGAACACACTTCGGAAATAGAGCGGTCGTCACACTTAAGCCAGGTGTTTGGCTGGTTTTTGATAAATGCCCAGTAATGTCCTGCTGTCAATGTACCAGAATGGTTGATGGTTGCAACTAAGTGGTAGTTGTTATTGAACGATACGTCATCGGTTGGGTGGGATGGAACTTTTAAAACATGATGTTTTATGGGAAGGCAGTTAACTACCCTGTTGTCTTTGAATGTTGACCCATTTATCGATGAGTATCTTATTAACTGTACAATAAGAATATTACCACAGTTAGAAATCTCAGTCTCAATAGTGCTCTCTTGATGTCTCTAACACTGGGGACAAAACCATTTGTCACCACCAAGAAGCAGTTGTGGTTGTAATTGTGTTGAAACCGTCTGGTATTGACTTGCACATAGGTAAAGTTAGTATGGTTTCCTTTTGTTCCCTTGAAGATGCAAAAAAGCAGGAGTTACATGACGTTGTTGTTGTCAGAGTTATAGAGAGAAGATTGTCAACCACAGGGGATGACCCAATCAGCTCGTCAATAACTGCCTGTAGAATTTCTGGAACATCCTGTTGAGAATTAAAATAAAAATCTTTTTTATCAAGTGCCTGCATTTTGTTTTGCAAAGCCCGTAGGAAATTTGAGGGGTTGATTGGTGAGTTGGAACGCTTAATGAGCGACATAATTAAGGAAATGGACTTGACTAGTGGTGATAAAAAGGTGGATTCAGATGGCAATTGAGACTAGAGTCTCGGAAAGACTGTTAATACTTGCAGGATAGAGTTTGCATAACACGTATTACCTTTATTTATTATGCCGACCTGAACCTTACTTACTTTTCCTTCATTTACTGATGGTTTAGGCTTGGAAATGGTGGTCGGATGTAATGCATGTGGCGGGCAACTCTTCTGCATTGAAGATGGTGATGGACTGCTGCGCAAGAGATCCTGGGACCAATGTGGTGAATCTCTGGCAATCCAAATGCAGAAGGAGGCTTTCATGCTTAAGTCACCCAGCTTGCGTGCAGTCAAGAATGCAGACTTAGTGGGAAAACCAAGATTTTTTAGGCAACACGTAACAGATCTGGAAGAGTAACCTCTCGCCCCAACCTCGATGGCAAAAAGATGAGGGGACCACCCATTACTACGGATTATTTCAACCAAGGGGGAGTACTTCGACAGTTTTGTGGAGTGCCATGACACCATATTCTCCTCACATGGACAGGTCAGTTCAATAAGAATGACGATCTTGGAGTAGTTGGAATATATTACCATATCTGGTCTTAGAGCTGTAATAGCTATATGCCCTGGGAAAACAAACCCGTCACTCAAATCAGACAAGATTACCCAGTCGTCGTCAAGGTGTAAAAGACCTGTTGGTTTGGATCTTTTGCCTGAGGTACGAGTGCCTGCTTTGATAAAGGGTATCCTTTGAAAGTTTTTCCCAGAAGATGGTGCGATGTTAGACCGGAATTCTTTTAGGTTTGACAAAAGCTCCTGAAGGACTGAGTCGTGCCTAAAAGTGAACCTGCCTTGTGAAAGGGCAACCTTAAAGCACAAGACATGAGCCGTTGTGCATATCTGTTTATTACATAAGGAGCAGCTTGATTCGGTGGAAATCTTCCAGCGCTCAAGATTACTAGGGGAGGGAAGAACGTCAAAAGTAGAGGCCAGGCAGAAAGAGAGCAAGTTCGGGGACATGGCTAGAATGGAATTCCACGACAGGTCATTTTTGATGTAGTTTTCCCATCGGGACCACTGTCCTTGAACTTGCAACTGTAAGGCTCTACCCATGTGTGTCTCCTCATCGATGTCTTTTGCGGTTTCTGAAATAAGTTTTCGATATGCGTGACACTGCCTTGTTTTGGGAACTCTGACACCTTTGTGCATACCCAAACCTGCCCTGCCAAACTGGGGAGTGCCCATTGCAGATTTCACAGCTAGTTCTGCTTCAGCTGTTTTTACAGCACCCTCTACTTTCCACAAACCTGATTTTAAGGTCGGAGCACTGTTGGACACTAAAGGATCTTTCGAATCTCTTAAGAGTTAATGACCACTGATTTTGGAACTCTTTAATAGCGATGTTAAGCTTTTAATAGGCATTGGACAAGGAGAGCATAAGCTATACAAACAATAATAATAAAAACTGATGTCTTTTTCTCCAACTTTGTCACCCGAGATACAGGGACTTCATAAATGAGGATTAGCCATTGGATTCTAGGAATAAGAAGGTTTTGCAAAATCCAAAGTTTTTGGCTGCCTTTGAAACAAGAATTATTAATGATTGTAAGACCACTTGATAGCTTACTGTCAAGCTCGTCAATAGATTTCGAATCAGAGATAGAACCATCAATAATGCGACCCGTAGTAATTTCAAGTAATATCCAACATCTGACAGCAAATAAAAGTTATTTAACATATTTTCCGGTTTTTACATAGTTCGCAGGAATAAACGCTAAAAATCTGGTAAAATCTGGTAAGCTGATTCATCATGTGACCAAAATTTTACAAGTCAGTAAGTAACATAATTATGCAGCATAGCAAAAAATACTTGTTAAAGAAAACGGCAGGGTGGAGGGGAGGGGTGGTCCGCCCCCCTCAATAAGATCTAATAGGATTAAAAGTGACGGAGCTCTTCAAAATTATGTAATACTACATATACATTGTTAGAACCATCCATCTTAATAAGATTAAGATTAATTAATGGTCCCAGGTGGTCCCTAGTTACGACGTGGTAAAAAATGACACCACCTTGTTTCCAAGTTATTTGGCCTTAAAGTTATAACTGCATTTTAATGCCTTTATTAGTTTAAATGAAGATATTGACGTTAACTTAGTATCATTGACGTTGCGACATAACGTCAAAAAATTTAACATTTGAGACATAACTATTTTGGCTACATCAAAGGAACATAAGCACATCCATTTTGTTTGCCACACATCTCTCTATTATTATATAGACCAGTCGATAAGGCCCGCCGAGGAAAAATCCACCAAGACAAAAAAAACTTTTTTTTTTCCGTGTCCTTTATTGTGCAGAACTTGAAACGCTTACCAAAAAAAGATATACACTCGCGCGTTTCTGATCAGCGGTTAAGGAGATAAAAGAGTTAAAAATATTGGTGATGTTCGGAAAGACTCCCCAAAATATAAAAAAATAACCCGTT